>OZ014524.1:91260120-91772620 GCA_963966055.1 Lathyrus aphaca | reverse complement strand
ACATGTTTTTCTCACTAAATTAACAAGTATTCACAACTCAATCAACCATTTGATAAATCAAGCTTAAAGTAATAGAAACTATTGAACGGGTCTTTGAAACACAATTAGTTCTTAGGCTACATGTTTTTCTCACTAAATTAACAAGGGAACGTGGAATGGATTAAATATCTTAGCCCTTCTTCAAGCGACTTGAAGTCCTTTTTAGGCGACCTTAGTTCTCGTTCAAATAGCTTATCATAATATATTTTCGTAAACATACTTATTTATCTGAGTCAAATGTAATTTAAATAAAATCATTCTTATCTTCCCCCTCTCTTAGGACAATCCTTCTTGATGCGACCAGTTTTATGACAAATAAAGCATTTTAACCTTGACTTATCAAAATCCCTAATTTTAGATTTTCCTTTACTCCGACTCCTTTCTCTTTGTACACTTAAATCTTCACCAGTATCATTCTCCAAATTATTAATGATCTTGTGAAATTATGTCAACTGCTCTAATCTAGATTTGTTCTCTACCATTCATAATGAATATAATTATTTGAAACACAATTTGTGAGGCAAGCCCACATAAAAACAACAATCTTTTTCCTAGTGATTTTCTTTTGAACTTTATCCCCAATGCACGAGATAATTTGCTTTTGTTTAGTGTGCATGCATCGATGCATCACCCTTCAATGTTGAATTAAATTATTTTCCATCTTTATTTTCTACCGTCCAAAATCATTGTCTCTAAAAACTTCTTGATGTCCAATTTAGAATCCACAATGCACAAATTCAAATTAGACACAAAAACACAACTCATAGCCGAATGGATCCATCAAATTGACTCTACCTAAGACCCACGACCCAATCGGACCAACCGGCCGAACTCCAAAAAGGTAAGTTTCCAACTACCCAAAGTTTCCAAAAGACTTAATGCTTTGGTTGAAGATCACGAGTCAGTAATTAACTTATCAACCTTTTGCAAAGTTAAAAGATGATAGAGGTTTTTCTGACAACCTTCAATGCTTTTCTCGTATTCATCTAGTGTTATTCTAATGCACACAAAATCTCCTTTAATGTATCATTGTGGCCGTTGCCTTGCTCGATATCACATGTGCTGTGGAGACTTTGGAAAAATGTTTTCGTTGGAGCCTTTTCCAACTACAACACCAAAGATAACGGCTCTAAGAAATTCCAGACATTTCATGAGACAACAACCTTCTTTCTGTTAACGGTGCGGAACCAAAATTACATTCCAGCCAACAAAATTAACGAGTCAAACCACCTATACTGACTCCGAATTGCTATGACCGCAATCCAGATTTTAATAATTAAATCTCAGAATCCAATTAGAAGCAACAAAGTTTATTTTACCTTAAAATTGTTGTTATTAATGTTTTCTAGAGACGTATTGTATCACCACCTAAAGCAACACATGAAATGGAGATAATAGTAGTAAAATACACTGCCAACATATGAGCAGGTTTTCTACGACCAAAATTTTCCTAATTTTTTGTTCCAACTAAATTCTTCCCTTTACTTGATGGCGACTTACCATCCACAAAATTTTAAAGGTCTATAAAACCAAAATACCTTCCTAAAATAATTTCAAGTAAAATAAGAATTCAATCATCAGCACCAACAAAAAGATGGAAACAGAACACTTTACTTCAGTAGAGGTTGTCTAGTAAATCTTGTGCAACCCAATGTTGAGATCAGATGATATGGATATGAGAAGAGGAATAGACTGAAGCCACATGGCGCCGAAGACACGTTTCTGATGAGCTTTTATAGATTTGGAAGGCCGGTTAACATTATATCTTATATCAAATATATGAATTACCGGATCCGCTGAACCAGATGTTATATAAAGACCATCAGGAGACCAGGCCTGATTTATCAGAGCTGATTGGGATTCACTGCTTTCCTGCTTCCACCCAAAAGCATGAAGTTCTGTCCGCCTCAATCTAATATCAAAAAGTCGAAGCTGCTTCTCGTGAGTCCTGATAGAAAGAAAATTAGTTAATATACTATAATTTTTCAGCAAGCTAAATAATACTAAAAAATGGCAATAGAAGAAAAAATCTTGGTGTCAAGTAGAAACAGGATCAACATGGTACTCGAATGTTGCTATACCTCTTGACATAATCACGAGATAGATTCTGAATAGTATTATTAGAGAAAAGGGAAATAATACACACAAACCAATATTTTATAGCAGTTATGCAGGAAATAACTTCCTGCATAAGCAATTACAACTGCAATAGCAGTTATAGATATATAATTAACTGTTTACAACCTCTAGGATTAGAGAGCCTAGTCTCTCCCAAACCAAACCAATCAATAGCAAACTGAATGAGACTTTCTCATTCTTTATTCTACTTAAATATAATTTATACACCTAACATGAACATTAGTAATTGGAGGGTGATAAGTTGTATGACCCATTGTCGTGGTTTATGCCCTGTTAAACATCTCAAATAGATCTCCAAGCACCTATTTGTGGCCTCAATTTGGCCATCGGTTTGAGGGTGATAAGTTGTACTGAACTTCAGTTTAGTGCCAGCCATCTTGAATAAATCTGTCCAGAAATGACTCAAGAAAATCTTGTCCCTATCAGAGACTATGGTGGAAGGGAAACCATGCAGTCTAACAATTTCTTGCAGGAAGATTCCTACTACTGATTTAGCAGTAAAAGGATGGCTAAGAGGCAAGAAATGAGCATATTTCATGAGCCTGTCAATCACCACTAAGATGGCATCCTTACCTTGACTTTTGGTAAACCCTTCAATGAAATCCATTGAGATATCAACCCAAACTTAACAGGGAATTGGAAGTGGTTGGAGAAGACCAGCAAAGACCAGCAAGGGATAAGGTTTCGTATTTATTTTGTTGGCAAATGGCACAAGAAGCCACAAAATTCTGAATATCTTTCTTCATCCCCTCCCAATAAACCAAGGCACCTAACCGTTTATAAGTGCGAAAAAATCCCGAATGACCACCTACTGCGGAAGAGTGGTACTAGTGTAGCAGTTGAGGGATTATAGAAGAACTTTGTCGTAAGACTAACTTGCCTTTGTAGAACAACTTTCGATTCTGGAAAGTATAATGCGGGTGAGTATTTGAATCTCGCAACAAGTCATGAATAATGCTTTGGAGTTTTGAATCAGCCAATACTTTTGCTTCCCATTCTTCCCATTATAATTTAGAAGTCCGCTTGAATTGGTCTTCACCCAAAATGCGTTGGTCAGTGAGGAACTTCAAACTTTTCTGGTCAGTGTGAATAATAAAATGGCGGCCCATCAAGTAGTGTCTCCCTTTCTGCACTCCCATGACAATAGCCATAAATTCTCGTTCGAAGACAGATTTGCGTTGTGCCCGGTCAAACAAGGTTTGGCTCAGAAATGCTACCAGTCGGGCCTGCTGCATTAAGACGGCGCCTAAACCTTTGTTAGAAGCATCGGCTTCAATAACAAAAGGAAGAGAAAAATCTGGTATAGTAAGGATGGATAATTCAGCCATGGCTTTCTTCAAAATCACAAAGGCAGCATTTGCTTCCTCATTCCAACCAAAATTGTCTTTTTTAAGAAGTTGAGTGAGAGGCCTAGCAATTTTCCCATAATTTCGAATAAACTGTTGAAAGTGTTGAAAGTAACCCGTGAGATCTAAGAATCCCCTTAAGGCTTTGAGATCCCTTGGTATAAGCCAATTGAGCATTGCTTCAATTTTTTTCGGATCAGCTGCTACACCTTGTTCAAAAATGACATGTCCGAGATATTCCAATGGCTTTGTCCGAATGTACACTTTTTGACGTTGACAACTAATTGATTCTCTTTGAGCAAAGTCAAAACAGCCCCCAAATGTCTCTTGTGCTCCTCCTCAGTTTTACTATACACCAAAATATCATCAAAAAAATACCAAGGTGAAGTTACGTAAATATGGTCGTAAAACTTCATTCATTAAAGCCTGGAATATAGAAGGGGCATTAGTAAGACCAAAAAGCATAACAAATTCATAGTGGCCTTCATGAGTTCTAAAAGCTGTTTTGGAAATGTCCTCTGTTTTCATTCGGATTTGGTGATAACCAGCCTTCAAGTCCAGTTTATAAAATATTGTTGCACCTCCCAGTTCATCCAACAGTTCAACAATAATGAGGATGTGGAATTTATTTGACAGTGTGATTTTATCTAAGGCACGATATTCAACACAAAACCGCCAGCCACCATCTTTTTTATTGACAAGGATGATAGGGCTAGAGTACGGACTAACACTCGGTCGAATGACTCCCGATTGCAACATGTCATCCACTAATTTCTCAATTTCATTTTTTCGATAATGGGGATACCTGTAAGGCCGTAGATTGGGCATGGCAGCGCCTTCCTGCAACATGATTGCATGATCATGAGTCCATTGGGGTGGTAAACCATGGAATTCGGTGAATACTTCTGGATAGTCCTCCAAAACTGGTCGAATCCATAACAGTGTGGCAGCACGTGGGTCTTCTGCTTCTGAAATCATGTGGAATGTGATTGTAAAACCCTCCCCTTGTTGTGAGAGTGTTTTACACAAAGACTTGATAGATGTTGGTGCCCTTGAAAGAGTGGGATCCCCTTGGATGATGTGCGTACCCTGTGGTGTGGGAACTTTGAGAAGTAAGTCTCCAAAGTTGGCCCGGATTTCTCCAAGTTGTGCTAGCTATTCCATCCCCAACACAATATCAACTCCACCAAATTCAAAAACATAAAAAATCTTGTCGAATGGTAAGGCCTTGAATGTCTAAGGTTAACTGTTGACAAACCCCTCCACATTAAATTTTCCGTTCATCTCCCACCTCGACAGTGTAAGGTGTTGCAGCAATGGATAAGCCGTGTTGGTGCACCCAGGAAGAGGAAATGAAATTGTGAGAGGCTCCACAATCTACCAAAACCAAAACACGTCGTTCAGCCAAATATCCCCACAACTTGATAGTTTTCTTGGATATGAATCCAGATATACTGTACATGGATAATTGGAGGCTATGGAGTGTTGGTTACGCTGCCGTTTCAATAGTTTGGGCTGATTCCTCGCCTTCCTCTCCTTCCATCAGCATGACATGAAATTATTTATTTGCACATACATGACCCGGAGCAAATTTTTCCTCACAACGAAAACATAAATTTTTGGCCATTTTGTCCTGCATTTCCGTGTCTGTAAGGCGGCGAAAGGCTCATCCACTCGACGTAGTCGCTGGTCTTGGGTTAGATGTCTCAGATGTAGTAGGAGTAGTTGTTGTTTTGGAATTGGAGACCTTATTGTTGTAGTCCCAAGTAACAGTGCGGTTAGAAGGGTAACCTTTGGTGAAAGGCTTAAAATGGGTGTTAGAGGAAGTGCCTTTGTCAAGAATGATAGTTTTTTCATCAATTTTCTGTGCAAAATCCATCATCTCGGCCAAGGTTGTAACCGGGTGTAATTTTAATTCTGCTTTCACTCCATCTTTTAACCCATTGAGAAAAATTCCCGTAAGATAATCTGGTTCTGCACTTCTAAGTGGGCCTGCATATAATTCAAACCGATCACGATATTCTTCCACCGAGCCTGTTTGTTTAAGGCTAAGAAGCAATTCATATTGTTGGAAAATATATTTCCGATTTTATTATTGATATCGTTATTTGTCTTTATTCTCCATTAAGGAGAAAATCAATTGTATTAATGATATCTTTTCTATATAAACCAGCTTAAGGTTGAGGAATAATACACAACAACTTTTACCTATTTTTTCCAATACATATGGACTTTGAAGCATTGACGGTTGAAAACGCTTAAAAAAACCAGCCTTAAAATCTTCCCACGATGGTGAGGGAGAACAAAATTCCCACCATCGATACCAAGTGAGTGTTTTTCCTTCCATGTCTATCATTGTAGCCTGTACCTTTTCCTCATTAGTGACACCCCTTAAATCAAAATAGCGTTCTACACAATTAATCCACCCAAAAGCATTTTCACCCTCATATATGGGAATCGTAAGTTTCCTCCATTTTTCGTCAAAATTGCAGAGATTTTGTCCCATTACAGGGGTACCATAGTCTAGGTTGTCATTTCGAACGGTGAGACCGCGGACAGCTTCAAGCAATTGGTCAATTCAGCGCTGCGACTCATATTTCTCTGTTTCCATCAGATTGCGCATTTCCTAAATTTCTTCTCTGGTTGCGACAAAACCTTCATACGCCCTTTCTAAGAATTCCAAACTTGCTTCCATGTTGTGGCACGTGTGGACCATGAACTAGTGCCAAGGATCGTTATTCCAAACTTGCATCCATGTTGTGGCGCGTGTAGACCATGAACTAGTGCCAAGGATCGTTGTCTTTGTATACCGATGATAGATTCTGAATAGTATTGATAGAGAAAGGGGAAATAATACACACAAACCAATACTTTATAGCAGTTATGCAGGGAATAACTTCCTGCATAAGCAGTTACAACTGCAATAGCAGTTATAGATATATAATACACACAAACCAATACTTTATAGCAGTTATGCAGGGAATAACTTCCTGCATAAGCAGTTATAGATATATAATACACATAAACACTTACAACTGCAATAGCAGTTATAGATATATAATTAACTGTGTACAACCTCTAGGATTAGAAAGCCTAGTCTCTCCCAAACCAAACCAATCAATAGCAAACTAAATGAGACTTTCTCATTCTTTATTCTACTTAAATATATTACATTTAATTTAACTATATAATTTGGGCTTAATTCACTGGACCTTGGACTTACGCCTAACATAAACATTAGTAATTGGAGGTCTACTAACATTACGTTCCTACTCAATTCAATCCAGATTCAACCCAGAATAGAAGATATGAACCAATATTATTGTAAAGTAGCTTTTGACTTTAAACTATCATTTCAACCGGCCAATAATATGAATAACAAAAGGGAATTTTCAGCTTAAAATCACAACAGTTGAATAGACTCTCTTCCTAATTTTGAGGGGGTTGGATTTGTCATGCAACTACTGAATTATGGGCCAATCATCTCATTTGTTTTATCCGTGTTTACAAAGCAGAAGAAAGGCCCAAATAACCCTGCATCCACTATTTCAAGCTCATTTCATGTATGGAAAAGGATAAGCACAGCAGATGGCAATAACTTTCTTCGCCATAATGGTGTTGTATGCATAACAATATTTCTATGCCCTATATAGAGATTCCATTTTTTCCAATTAAAAGCAGAGTAATGAATCGCGGCCGCTCCCGCCGGGATCCCGGGCGATCGGGCTGGGGCGGCCGTCCTCCGCGCGCAAACAAGGGTGCGACTGCTGCCTTCAGTGTCGCGGGCGCAAACGGCGCAATAGCGGGTCGCGGGTCGCGTTCTGCTTCCCGGGCGGAGCGGTCTGACCCGTTTGACCTTTTTTTTTATAAATATTTTGTAGCGAAAATGACGGTTTTGCCCTTGAAAGTATTAAAACAAAACCTGAAGCTACCGTTCAGTTTCTCTGTTTCTTTTGCCTTTGCCCTAAACTACTGTTCACACTCTCCTCCCTCTTTGACGCACTCTCCTCCCTCCGTTCAAGCTGTCTCCCTCCGTTCACGCTGCCTCCTCCATCCGTTCACGCTGCCTCCCTCCGTTCACGCACGCTGTCTCCCTCCGTTCACGCCCTACAGCTTTGCCCTAATCGTGCTACATCCTCCACTCTTCCTCTTCCTTGAGATTTTAAGGTTTGGTTAATATGTTTTCCTTTATAGTTCTGTTTTTACGGTTTCAGTTTATGGTTTCGGTTTTTACGGTTTTGGTTACGGTTTTCCTTTATAGTTCTGTTTTTACGGTTTCGGTTTATGATTCTCAAACTAGTTTTGTTCTTCTATTTTGATTCTCAAACTAGTTTTGATTAATGGCATCTTCATCTACACCAAATTCTATTTCTACCTCGGTTGCTTCTTGCGGTCAAACATTCAAACCAAGTGGTGCTAATATTGACATAGCATGGCAATACAACCATTTGCTTGAAAACTCCGGCGGAAGTTAAAGCGATATTACGTGCCGATATGGTTGAGAAGGAAAGGATTAAAAAAGGAATAGAAGAGGTTATGGTGCAATTAGATGCGGATGAAACTAATGATATCGAGGAAATAGGTCGAATTCGAAGCGGAGAGAGGCTTGATGAGAGTAAGACACATTCAATGTCTCTTAAGCAGACCAAAGGTCCATTGGATTTAGTTTTTAAAAAGACAAAGGACACAAGCATCAATGATGCTTGTGATAGTACAAGCATCAATGATGCTTGTGATAAAGAAGCGAGGGCAAGAACTTGTCAATATATTGCTCGCTTTTTTTATAATTATGGAATTGCTTTCAACGTCACAAATGCAAAAGCTTTTAAACAAATGATAGAAGCCGTTGGAACCTATGGTCCTCATTTGAAACCGCCAAGTTTTTATGAAGTTAGGGTTCCACTCCTTCAAAATGAGTTGATCTTTACTAAAGGTTTGTTGAAGAATCATGAAGTACAAAGGAACAAATATGGGTGTTCAATTATGTCAGATGGTTGGTCGGATAGAAAAGGTAGAACATGATTAATTTCTTGGCCAATTGTCCGGCGGGAACTATGTTTGTGAAAAGTGTGGATGCTTCTGATTATGCCAAGACGGGAGAGAAGCTAGCTGAGTTGTTGGACACTTTTATTGAGGAAATGGGTGAAGAAAATGTTGTTCAGTTGATTACAGACAATGGAAGTAATTATGTAGCGGCGGGTAAAATCTTAACAACCAATAGGCCACACATATTTTGGACTCCATGTGCAGCCCATTGTCTAGACCTTATGATAGAAGACATAGCAAAAATTCCAAAGGTTGACAAGGTTGTAAAAAATGGAATTAAGGTTGTGAGCTATATTTATAACCACACATTTGCTTTGAATCTTATGAGAAAGACTACCGGCAATGTTGAATTGACAAGGTTTGCTACATCTTTCCTTACCCTACAAAGGTTACAAGAACTAAAAAGTAAGCTTAGGGAGATGTTCACTTGTGATGAATGGGTGAATTCCAAATGTGCAAAGGATGCTAAAGGAAAAATGGCAGCTAATATTATACTTATGCCATCATTTTGGAATGATGTTATGTACACTCTTAAGGTCATGGCACCTCAAGAGGTCATGGCACCTCTTGTAGATGTGCTAAGAATGGTTGACAATGAAAGGAAACCCGCAATGGGTTACATATATGCCGCAATGGGGATAGCAAAGGAATCAATTGCGAAAGCCTTTAATTCAAATTCAATAAAGTACAAAGCCGTATTTGACATCATTATTTGACATCATTGATAGAAGATGGGAATGCCAACTTCATCATCCATTGCATTCTGCGGGGTACTATCTCAATCCTGAATATTTTTATGAGAAAGCGGAAATTGAGAATGATCCTAAATTGGTGAGAGGCCTCCGTAAATGCATTGAGATACTTAGTGAAAGTGAAGATGTGGAAGATAGGATTTCAATGCAATTGGCAAACTACAAAAATGCTATGGGCCGCTTTTAAAAATTCAACAAAGTACAAAGCCGTATTTGACATCATTGATAGAAGATGGGAATGCCAACTTCATCATCCATTGCATTCTGCGGGTACTATCTCAATCCTGAATATTTTTATGAGAAAGCGGAAATTGAGAATGATCCTAAATTGGTGAGAGGCCTCCGTAAATGCATTGAGATACTTAGTGAAAGTGAAGATGTGGAAGATAGGATTTCAATGCAATTGGCAAACTACAAAAATGCTATGGGCCTCTTTGGTTTAAAAGCGGCGATTAGACAAAGGACGACACTAGCTCCAGGTAAGATGGATGGAAGTTATTTTTTTTACAATTATTGAAATTTGGCAATTAGCTCCAAGTCAACAATTATTGCTTTTTTTGCAACTGAGTGGTGGAGGTCTTATGGAGCCGAAACTCCGGATTTGCAAATGTTAGCTGTTAAAGTGTTGAGTTTAGGTTGTAGTGCTTCCGGATGTGAGCGTAACTGGAGCATTTTTGAGCATGTGAGTATTATAATTTTGACTAGGAATAAGATATTAAAGTATCTCATATTCAAGTATTATTTAAATTAATACTTCAATTATTGTATTTTAGATTCATTCCAAGAAGCGAAATAAGTTGGAACATCAACGGTTGCAAGACTTGGTTTTCATCAAGTACAACCAAGCTTTGATTGAAAGATATGAAATTCGGGACAAGATTGATCCTATGGAATTTGGTGAAATCAATTATCACACTAAATGGTTGGTGGAAGAAATGGGAGAGATAGGAGAAGATGGTGAGCCTTTACAACAAGACTTGGTTCATGAAGATGATGATTTAACTTGGGATCTAGTTGACGAAGCAAGCGGGGTTAATGAGCCAGTAAGATACACTAGAAGGGCAAAGCTACTTAAGTTGGAACTACATCTAGGAATAAGCAAGTGGTGGTAGAAGAAGATGATGAAGATGAAGAATTTGCGGAATACTTTGATGATATTATTTGATTTTTATGTTTGCTGAATTTTCATATAATAGTTCTAAGTTTGGATTTGAATCTTTATGTTTTGAATCTTTATGTTTTGAATCTTTTATTATATTTTGAATATTAATGGCATTGGTTTTTGAAATTAGCTTTTATATAATTATGTGTTATTTATTTAGTTTTACATTAAGTATATAACATATTTTTAGCGGAAAAAAACTTATCCCGCTATCCGCTATCCCGGTATCCCATTTTTTGGGTCGGCCGCTCCGCGCCTCAATCCGCAATTAATAACTCTGATTAAAAGACACAGACATGAGATTATAACATGGTAGTTGTAAACTGCATCAAGTAGTATGGGAATTTAAAAATGAAGTAACCTAACCAAAATCCTTTTTGTTTCAGTTTTCCCAGAGTTCACAGGTAACTTGAGCAATGATAATAATTCTTTTGCACTTCAACAAACACAGTAATAATGCAAGAAATTTATCGTGGGTTCAAATTTCTGGATCAAATCTTATTTAGCTGTTTTTAAGTGAACATACTCTGTTTTCCCTAAAAAAGAAAAACGTGACAGATAAAAACTTGAAATTTAAAGCATGTTTATATTTCTGCATTCTATGGCAAAGCTTGTAAAAACCTAATAGCAACTTACCCTGTTTGAACCATAAACAAGTTGAAGTCACATGGATTGGGAACGACACTCATGCATTTACTATCAATCTGATGACTGAAATCAGCTCTTCCTACACCAACATCAAACCCAAATATTCTCTTGTCTGCACCAGCAGATAACACAATCTGCTTCTGCTGCATACCAGCAACACCCATGACAGCAGAAGAATGAAGATTCCTGTGCAATGGTCTTGGTTTCCATTTGTACTCATCATCCTGTTCACGCCAAAGTACAACAGCATGGTCACTTCCACCAGTTACAAAACATGTATCTTCCCAGGGCATAAAAACAATGCCATTGATAATACCCTTGAAATGGGGCTTGTCCTCTAAGAATTTCACATGTTGTTCCTGTAAATTACATATAAATTTTGCATTTATTAATAGCAGTGACCAATACAAGAAACACAAATCCAAAGTTGTGTTAAAAGCCATACCCCTTGTAATTTATTCAGATTTGTAACTGATACTTGCGAGTCTCCACTGTCAGCAGTATATACTGAAAAGAGCCTGTTCCCTTCCGGGTGCCATGCTATATCTTCTGGCCATCTCCTCTGTTTTTGGGATGCACAATCAGAAGAGTTAAGTAGAGAGGCTCCTGATCTGCAAAAAAGAAAATATGAAATAGATTATATAGGTGAGTCAACATTTTAATATTTTTAAGTTCAGCTATAATGCTTTGAAGTCCTAAACATCATGTATACCAAGGACAAAACCATCAGTGATAGAGGAAAGAACCATCATAAAGTGATAGAAACCAAGTGATATATGAAAGAAAATAGGCAAAATTTCTTTGAATTACAGATTAGTATTGCAGAACTTTCAGAGGGTCTGCACCTCCGAAAGCCAAAATGGACCCTTTCCTGTCAAATTCCACATTAGTAAACTCTCCTATCTTCCCCTATTTATTCTAAACATGACCCACATAATTAATAAGACATAACTACTTCTAATAATATAACAACTGCCACTAAACTACTCTTAATAATAGACAATAGACCGTCAGCAGAAGCAGAAGGATCAACCATAGAGTACAGACAGATTGCTTGCGCAAAAACCTGATAAGCAAAGACTCCCCTTTCCCAATTTATATTTGGCATGTCTATTTATACCAACATTGTCACCAAAAATAAGAGTAAAAGCTCTCCAAAGTGTCACCAGAAAGGTAGATTAGGGCATACCCTCTAGCTTGTACTTGCCAGAAGTTGACCACTCCATCCAAGGCACTGCAAAATTCCCAAGAAGTTGCAATAATCAGACTATAAAATTATAGCATCTTGCATTATCAGAAAATATATAACAAAAGAGTGGGAAAAAAAATGACAAGAGTTATCGCTCAAACCACAAAAGGTCATGTCATAAAAAGATACGAACCAGCTTTTGTAAAATAAACAAACCTTTGCACAAGAATAAATACTTGTGTATTAATCTTGATAGAAAAGCATATTCATAAAATGAACTTGTCATGTATTTTCTTATATCACTCTAGTTCACGCAAATATAGTTTTAGAAAATGGTTACAGATAAAAGAAGCACAAATAACTATATTCAAGAGATATGTTATTAAGACACGGAGGCCTGCTGTGGCAATCATGTGGATGTGCTATCTTGTTAAAATAAAAGCTTAAAGACCAAAAAGGTGAGAACTTAAATATTAGAACTTAAATTATAAAAGCCTAGTTATTGATCCATCATATTGCAAATTGCATTTGAACTTCAATTGTTCCCGGTTGATAACATTTGACCCATACCTTCTTTAGACAAAAGCTGGGAGATGAAAAGAGACAGGTAAAAGAGAATTTAAAAAGGGACAAGTCTAACTTATAATCAATATTAACGAGTAAAGTTTTAACAAATCACAGAAAGGAGAGTTTAGTAACAAAAAAACCATGTTACCTGGTCGCAAAAAGTTGATCATTCACGGGACACAATGCAATACTCCGCAATTTCCTCTTGTGCTGACTTGAGATATGGCTGCTTGTTTCACAGTGTATTAATTTTACAGAAGAACTCTTACGTATTAAAGGAATCAATTCCTTGTGTTCTTTCACTTCTGAGTAAAAGCAAACAAAAATCTTATGAAGCTCAATTACAACCAAAAGCAACCTTGAGACAAAGACATCCGCAATAAACAAATATCAGACACGGAATCCTCAGAAGCAAACAAACCATAAATACGGTCAATATACCAACTAAATATACGAAAAGCCAGTTTAGATAAGCTTTTCCGGCAGCTCTTGCGGAAATAAATATTACTGAACAACAACCGCTTGTATAAGTTGAAATTAGCTTTTACATCTCAATTTTTCAAGAACTCTGACTTCTCTTCCCTATAAATATGTAGTAATGCTTAAAGAATATGTAGCACTGACACTTAAGATTAAAAGCGTGTCAAGTTAAAAGTGTGTCGAGTAACCAAGTATCCGGTGTCCGACACTAATAGAACATTAAAACATTGAACTACATTTATTCATTTTACTCTTTACAATCATTACCAATGGCTATATACGTTAGTGCCATGTCTGATGTTCGCGTCTGTGGAACTACTACAAACCTTATAAGAACCTTTTTACGAGGCAAAAACTATAAAGTTATTTTAAACGAGAAGCCCTCGTAAACTAGAAAACAATCCAAACATAACCTAATATAGAGATAAATAAACAAAAATAAAGAAACAATCAAACCCTAAATACTAACATACACTAAAACTTCTCACTTGCCGAATATCTTACCGAGTTTCCTTTTTGTTCCTTTTTCCTTGACTTCAATCTGATGCTCTTTACGAGACTTGTCGGATTTTCCTCCATTAACAGAAGGAGTATGAACCTGTGGTGAAGTAGATTCAGAACCAGAACCTTTCAAAGACCGCGAAATCTTCGGAGTAACGGAAGGAATAACAAGTTCAGTTTTTGATTGACGGTTATTGTTACTTTTATAAGAACGTTCATTCCTATCAACAGGACTAATTGATCTACGCTCTTTCTTCACAGCAACAACTCCATTATCACCATCACCATCATTATCTAAGTTAGTTACATTTCTAGTTGCAGATTTAACTGAATTAGTTTGACATCGTAATCGAGCCAATTTGGTTTCTGAATCCTTCAACCTCTTTTCCGCTTCATCAAGCTGCATGTATTAATTTCACAATCATAAACTCAATGTAAATGAATATTCAGAAATAAAAATTATAAATTAGTATTATTTGAATTTGAAGGGTTTGAGTTTGGGAACAAAGAAAATGACCTGAGCTTTGTAATAAGAGACACGTTTTCGGAGAGTGGAAACTTCGTGTGTTCGGTGTTCGATCAAAGCGACCAATGCTTCTTCTTGCTCTTCTCTGCTTGTGGTTCCGTTATCTTCTTGATCCATTTGTTCTGAATCGATCATTTCATTGCGAATCGAGTTTTATGGTTTTTTTTTGTCTCTCTCGGTTTGCCTAAAACCTTCTTTATTCTATTAGGCGCACGTTAACGGGATTTAGCACCGCCTGTCTTTTTCATAACTAAACTCAAAAGGTAAGTTTTTTTTAACATAGTTTTGATATAAAAAAGTTTATTGATAGAGAGACAACTAAAAAGATTAAATAGTTATTAGTTGGTTGATTTTTAGATGAAAAAAATGGATGAATTTATTCTATAAGAAATATATTCATTAAAAAATAAATTGAACAAGAATGTATAAATCGTATTTTAATTAAAAACTACAAATTTTAACTTTTATACTTAAAAAGTTCTACTTTAAAAAAATCAAATACATAAAAATCAATTTTTCATCTTTCAAATTATTTTTGTCTCCTTTACAAATGAAAATTAAACATATACTAATTTATTGAAGAAAAAAAACTAAAAATTAAAAATTAATTTTTTATAAATATTCAACTTTTCTTTATTTGTAGTTTCTAACATTTTTTATAATTTTTTTATAGATTTATTTGTTAATATTTCAATATTAACTATTTTTAATATTTTTAATATTTTAAAAATATTATTACTTTATCTAAAATTATAATGTGTAGTATAGTACATTTGTATTTAATTATATAATATATGTTTAATTAGATCTTCTATGATTTACGAAATTGATTTCTCTATTTTAAATTTAAATATTTTTTATTTTTCTTTCATATTTTTACATTTAAAATTAATGGTGTTTTTATTTTTTAAATGATAAATTTTTGTGTGAAACATAGTAACATTAATTTTTATGAAAAAATCATAGAATGAGACCAAAAATATTTAAATATAAAATATGAAGATTAATTTCGTGAATTCAGGAACCAAAATATTATATATTACTAGGATAAGTAATGTATAGAAAATTATAATAATTAAAAAATAAATTGAACAACAAATTTTGAATGTATAAATCCTATTTTAATTTAAAAACTACAAGTTTTAGTTTTTATATAGAAGGTTGAGATCGTTCTTCTTCTTCTTCTTCAAATCACGTTTCTAGTTTATGTCCACTGCTTACGTTTTTTTTTTAAAAAAAACAATAAAATCTATTTTTCTGAGTTTATTTGTGGTTTATTTTGTTTTATCCCCTTTTGTTTTTTTATATTTATTTTTAATTATGTTGTGAATTTGTTATGTGGTAGTGGTTGCTGGACTGGACCCCTTAAACTCAATGGAATTTCTGTTCACACCATTCAGTTTTCACAATTTATCCTCCACTGTTCCTTTTAATTTTCGTGTTGTGTTTATTGGTTATGAGTTGGGCTTGGCCCGTCTGAATTTCTGTTATTCCCTCGATTTTCAGCGCACCTTTTTTTTATTTTTATCTAGTTTAGTTTTTATGTTTTTCTTACATAAGTTTTATTGTTTATTAGACATTTAATTTCTTTTTGATTCTAAATCATTAAAAATATATAATTGTTTTTTTATAATATTAATTTTATTATAGGGTCAGTGATATAAAAAATTATTAAATTATTTCCAATATCTTAAATTGGAGAATTTAATTAATATGAGACATTTTTATTTAATTTATTATATAATTCAATTTTGATAAAACAAATTCGATTTAATTTCTATTCTATTATATTATTTCCCTTAGTTAGTATATTATTAAATTCATTTAATTTATTTATTTATATCTATTATTTTATTCCAATTTATTGGTCTCGATATTATTTAATTCTTTTTGTTATAGCTTTAACCGATTCGCAAACCGTGTAAGTCGAGCACTTTGTGCCTCGCCATCCAACATCTTTTCCGAACTCGACATTCAAATATTTTTATAATCAAAATAACGGATAAACTTAATTCTGGAGTCTCGCATTCCTCGAATTCTTGAATGAACGCTCCTGAGGCTCGCTCCACGGGATGCTGGTTCATTCGACTTTTCGTAATTTAAAATATTTAATACACATATCAAATAATGAAGGAATTGAAATCTGGAATCTAGCATTCCTCGAATTCTCGAATAAACTCTCCTGAAGCCCGCTCCTCAAGACGCAGTTTATTTACCCTTTCATTCTTAAAAAAACCTAACCAGATCAAACATCTTTTAAAAGCGAACATTATCTAAATCCTTTCTATCTCTCAAACAAGCTAGCGCTTCAGCCTCCTATCGCGAGCATACAAGCCAACGCTTAGCAGTAGAATGTGGTTTAAATAATTGTTCATTAAAATAAACCGAACAACCTTAGTACCACGAACTACGAAGCTCTGACTTTCCCATTGCACAAGGGAATACGTATGCACACGGATCTTACTCCTTGCCGAGCACCCTAGGAATAAAACAACCCATTTTTTTCGTAACCTTATATTAGAATCGTTCGCATTTATTTTGTTATTTAAAGAAAACAGAAAGCATAAGTCAACATTAGATCGCAAGTTAAACTAAGAGGTTCCCGTTGAGTACAACGGACGTAAGGGGTGCTAATACCTTCCCCTTACGTAATCGACTCCCGAACCTAGAATCTGGTTTCAAAGACCTTGTTCTATCCGTTTTTCAAAAGGTTTCTCGATATTTTCCTTTTCCTTAATTGGAATAAAATAAGTTCGGTGGCGACTCTGTTGTTTTAATTTTCATTCGCGGTATTTTTTATCGCGAGGTCGTATTTTTCGAGGTGCGACAACTGGTTCTCTAAGCCTTCATCTGGACTTATGAACACACATGGACCTTATCAAGGCAGATAATAGATCCAGCACTTGATCACAAACCCTTGCATATCATTTTGCATCATTTTAATATTTGTCTATTTGTTTTACAGGGTATCCACATCTTATTTGGTTTTGGTTTTTGACCTGTTCTACTGCTCAGATTCCTTCAACTATCTGCATCAGCTATCTTCATTAGTTATCTTCATCAGAGATTATTCTTCAGTACCTTCATCAGTGTTTCTCCTCAGTCCTCTTCATCAGCATCCATTGTCAGCATGGACCCATCCAGTAAGAGCAACATTACATATCATTTCTTTGAGCCCACTCTGGCAGGTATCAGGCAGATTCAGACACTCATCACTCCTGATCATGTCCCTCTATTCAGGGAACATTATGGTGGCATTATGGACATGATCATGGACTTGGATGCATCACATAGGAGTATGATCCACACTTTCCTTCAATTCTATGACCCTCCTCTCAGATGTTTTACCTTTCCAGACTTTCAGTTAGGCCATTTGTTAGAGGAGTTTTCCATGTTGTTGGGTTTCCCCATCAGGAGAGGGATTCCTTTCAACCCTAAGATGACTGCTCCCAGGAATGAAGACATAGCTAAGGCTTTGTACTTGTAATCCACCATCATTGATCAGAATATGACCACTAAGGCTGGGATCCCAAACCTCCATTTGGACTTCCTGATCACTCAGGCCACCATTCATGCTGCAGTAGGGAAATGGGACATTGTTTGTGCTCTCGTGGCCCTTAGCATATATGGTATCATCTTGTTTGCAGACGAGCCTAAGTTTGTAAGCAAGAGTGTTATCCAATTTTTCCTGTTGAAGAATCCAGTTCCCACCTTGCTCGGGGATTTCTATTACTCAGTGCATCAAAGGAATGAGAAGCAGAGGGGAAGATTAGTCAGATGTTATGCACCTCTTTTCTACTGCTGGTTGCTGAGACACCTGCCAAGGTCAGAAGCTTTCTTGAACACTCATCAGTCAAGAAATTGGGCTAAGAGAATGATTGCCCTTACTTCATAAGACATCAGATGGTGCACTCAGAGAACCAAGGGCAGAGATATCATCACCAGCTATGGGCAGTATCCCAATGTACCTCTAATTGGAGTAAAGGGTTGTATCAACTACAATCCTTTGTTGTTCAAAAGGCAATTAGGGTATGCCTTGGTACATCCACCAAGAGAGCAGGAATTGTCAGAAACCCTTTACTGTGACATTAAGCATAACCATGCCATTGCCCGACAAGCAGTCTGGGCTTGGGATAACATTCAGACAAAAGGGACTGTCATTCTTGGCAAGTGAAACAACATAGCTTCAGCTCAATATCTTGATTGGTCACGTATCAGAGGACAAATCACCTGCATGCCATTCACCCTGGAGGATGTGCCTGGACCATTAGCGGTGGAGCCTGTAGCTACAGTCAGCTTAGAGGAATTTGAGAAGTTGAAAGAAAGGAATGCCCAGTTGTTTGAAGCTCTAAAGAAAACCCTCTGGGAGAGGAATGATAGTCGTCTGGACAATGAGAGGTTAGAGAAGCTCCGGATCGAGCATATGACCAAGATTGAGCAGACAGATGATTACATTTGAAGAGCTAGAGAAGGGGAGTTGGTATTAAAGAATGCTTGCAATGAAGCCAAGATTCAAAAGGCTAGAGCTGAGCACTACTTGGAGGAAAGTCAGGCTAGATGGATCAGAATTATTGAGGCTCGTTCATAGGAAGATCAGAGGACCCAGGCTAGGATAGAGCAGCTGGAGGCTAATGAGAAGAAGAATTAGAAAGCTTTGTTAGCAGCACATAAGGAAATCTCTGAGTTGAAACTTCGGGCGGGGTTGAAGAGATTAAAAGACCAAAACAAGCATAATAAGTTGACAAGTGTCATTTCCACCAGGAACCTTCTTATCAGGACCATCACAGGGCATCCAGTTGGCCCAGTGACTAATGCTCTCCTGAAGGAAGTCAGAGAGGATGATTATGGGCTGGATGTTTGATTTCTTTGTACTTGTACTTCATTTTGTTTGTACTTTTGTTATTGTATTTTGACCCACCATGGAGATTTGTTGTAATTAAAACTATGTATCTTTACATTTTGTAATATATGGTTTGTGTGCTATTTTGTGGGCTTCACTTCTCTCCAATATTATCATTCCTCGAGGTCTGGAAGTTCAAAACCAAAGAACCAAACCGGATACCCTTGGAAGACAAATAGACATCATGCATTTCATACTAACCTCATTTATTTGTTTTGTAGGTATTTGTTTTTGTTGTTTCTCACTTTGTTGTGGTTTCAGGAAACATTGCTCGTAGGAGAGTCTTCCCCATCAATAGAGTTCACTGGTATCCTACAAGAAACAACCTTTCGAGCTTACAGATGGACCAGGTTCAGCAGGATTTGACTGACGTAAGGACCCAAATGGCTAATGAAAGGGCTAAAATGAGGGCTCAGATGAACTAGTTTATGGCAGTGATGACTGGACTGGCCCAAAGCCAAGAAAGATTAAGAGAGTTGGTTAAGCGGCAAACTCCTGAAGAAAACCACCCAAGTACAGGGGGTACCAACAACAATGATCATGTACAACCTCGTACTGATCCCCCAGAGTTTGGACCTCATCTTAACCCTGACATTAATGCTATCAGGAATACCCAGGGTAATACTGGAGGGCGTGCCTTGCAAGAGGACCCTCAGGAGGAACAATTCACTGTAGTTGGGGCAGGAGATAAAGTCTATGATCGTCGCCTGGACGAGATAGCAGAAAAGCTGAGGTCTTTGGAGTCTCAAAATTCCTTAGGCTTTGATGTTATGGATATGGGTCTGGTAGAGGGAGTAAGAATTCCTCACAAATTCAAACCTCCCTGCTTTGAAAGATATAATGGAACATCTTGCCCTCGCACCCATATTCAATCTTTCCTGGGAAGATTAAAGGCTTACACCATGGATGAAAAGTTATGGATGTTTATTTTGAAGATAGCTTAACAGGGGCATCTTGTGAGTGGTACTCCCATCTAACTAGGGCCACAGTAAGAAATTGGAAAGATTTGACCGAGGCTTTCATTCGCCAATATCAATACAATCTAGACATGGCTCCTAACATAACTCTTCTAATGGGTATGTCACAATCCTCCAGGGAAAGCTTCAGAGAGTATGCTCAGAGATGGAGGCAATTAGCTGCTGTCGTTCAACCTCCAATGTCAGAAAGAGAAATTGAAGATATGTTTATGAACACCCTCCAAGGGACATACATTGATAGGTTGGTTGCTTTCTCTTCCACTAGCTTTGCATATGTGGTCATAACTGGAGAAAGGATTGAGAGTTTATTGAAAATGGGAAAGATTTCTGATAACGGCGCCAGCTCAAGCAGCACAAGGAAACCATTTGCAGGGCCTCGAAGGTCGGGTGAAACTAACTCTGTACACATGGGCAGAGGAAGGCCCCAGTATCTGCCAAGATCAATTGCCGCTGTCACAATTCCTACTCCACCTCCTCAACAGTCTTTGCAACAACCCAGCTTCAGCCAATCACCACCACTATCAATCAGAAGTCCCATCACCATATTTTACAATCCACAGACAATAACAATTCCTACCTCCGCTGCAGTCAGTCCAGTCACCATCACGGTATCTGGACCTATTCTGTATGAAAAAGATAATGATGTACCATGGCACTATGGTTCAGACCTTTACTGCAACGGGGAAAGAGTCTCTCTTGATTCTTCAGATTATACACCACAAATCGATAATGTCGGGGGAGGCAGAGGCTTCACCCGAAGCGGACGCCTCTTCGCGTCACAAGTTCCAAGAGTTAATACTGAGGCAGAGGCTGCTGCCAAAGCCAAAGGTAAAAGTGTGGTGCCAGAAGAACCAGTTTCAAAAGAAGCCCATAAAACATCCTTTGATCAAGATGTGGATGAATTTATGAGGATAATCAAGAGAAACGACTACAAGGTTGTGGATTAGCTCCACCAGACTCCTTCAAAGATCTCTATCTTATCCCTGCTGTTGTGTTCCGAAGCTCATCGGAATGTACTACTTAAAGTCCTGCACGCAGCCTACGCGCTGGAGGAGATCACGGTGAATCAGCTCGAGACAGTGGTGTCTAATGTTAATACTAGCCATGGGCTAGGCTTCACCAACGCTGATTTGACTACGGAAGGCCTTCATCACAACAAAGCTTTACACATCACTCTGGAATGTAAGGAGGTTGTGCTTTCACATGTTCTTGTTGACACTGGGTCTTCACTCAATGTCTTGCCAAAGAAGGCCCTTGTTAAGCTTGAATATGATGGTATTGCTCTTCGACCAAGCAATCTGGTGGTTAGAGCTTTTGATGGTTCCAAGAGGTATGTTCTTGGAGAGGTGGAGCTTCCTGTGATAATTGGCCCGCGGGTTTTTCAGACTACTTTCTATGTGATAGACATTCAGCCGGCCTACAGCTGTTTGTTGGGTCGACCATGAATTCACGCCGGTGGCGCAGTTACGTCGACCCTTCACCAGAAATTGAAATATGAGTGGGAAGGGCAGATTATCACAATCTGTGGTAAAGAGGATATTTTTGTTAGCCATATGGCCACTTACAAATACATTGAGATGGATGGTGAAATCCACGAGACCATGAGCCAAGGTTTTGAAGCGCTGAACGTCAATGAGGTGACAACTGAAGTATTTGTTGCATCCCAAGAGGATAAAATGGGTACTTCAATTGTCTCCTATCAACAAGCTCGGAAGGTTGTTGAAGATGGAAATGTCCAAGGTTGGGGCAAGTTGCTACTAGTGGAGAAGAAGAAGGACAGATTTGGTTTGGGTTACAAACCATTCCGACAAGATCAAGCAGAGGCTGCTAAGGAGCCCAAGTTCATAAGTGGGGGGATGCTCACCCCGAATGTTGTCAATAACGTGGAAGACGAGGCAGAAAGCGACCTCAACCTGGAGAGCTAGATTCGTCCAAGGATCCCGGGTCAACGAGTCCTTAACTGGTATTCCCAGGAAATTATGAGAGTTACTCCTGCAGAGTAATTATTATTTATTGATTTTTAGCATGCATCAAGTCCTGCATCTTGCCCAAGGTGTCAGGACTCATTATGTAATAGGGCCATATTTGTATTTTGTGCAAATGGAATATCAATGAATAATGGACATCTTTTGCAAACAATTTTCTCTTCCGCTTTTCATTTTTGTTTTTTGTCGCACAAAACAATAAAATGGCAATGTTTTCACAATAAATAACTTCATTTTTTCTGAACAAGATTAAAATTAATCACTAAAAAGAGCAAATCTCAACCCTTGTAGAAATAATCCTCCAGATTGCACCGACAACAGCACTGTTATGACCTTGTATAACTTCGACAATCCAATCAATCAAGCAGAGGAATGGGTTGATGAAGACTATGAGTTGCTTGAAGAGTTAGCCAAGTTGTTAAGGCAATAAGAGAAAGTGATTACTCCTCATCAGGAGGAAATTGAGACTGTTAATCTTGGTACCTGTCGCTCCCTGGATTTCCATCCTGGTATAAACGCGAAAGTGGCACGGAAAGAGGTAGAGTCGCCAGTCAGACATTTTTATCCCGAAGGAACGGGAATGGTAATGCTGCACAAACCAGAGGAAAAGAAAAGGAAGGACACGGGTTCTGCGAACCAAAGAAACTGAGTTCGGGAGTCGGTTACGACCTGGGAAGGTATTAGCACCCCAGATCGTCCGCCGTACCCGACGGGATCAACGCTTGCAAAGAAATTGTTTCAAAGGGCGAGGGTATGAAAGTTGCAGCAAAGAAATGAAAATGAAAACAAAACTAGAACTGGAAAAGAACTGAATAAGAAAACAAAGAGAAAAAATGTAGGGAAAATAAAGATTGTGCTCGAACGGGCCCTACCCCGCTGCCTACGTACCTCCTCAGGATAATGAGGATCAGAGATGTCGTAGTTCCCCTAACTAGGGGTACTAAAAGTAAATTGCTTATGAATTAAAGCTTGAACTGCCTATGCCATTGCTCAGGTGTTGCAGACTCGGACGACGAGTGCGTAACCGTCTTGCAAAGTGACAAGTAGGAGCAAGTTCGCATACGGAGCGAATGAGATGAGAAAAGAATTCCCGAAAGAAAGACGTTTATTGTTTGTTTATGTTTTTATGAAGCTTTTATGAGTGTGTCACAAGGAAGTGAACTCAAGCTCTTTTCCATGGAATGTGTACTTATCACTACATTCCAAGATGGAATAATAGAACAACCACACTCAAGTAAGGAGAAGATCCCAAAAACTTGAACCCAAAGATTAGGGCCTAAGCTCACTAACTTGTTGAATTATTAAGTGTTTTTGGTATTTACAGATGAAGAAGTGTTTTTTATGCTTTTCTTGATGAAGAAGATACCTTGATCAGACTTGTGCATCACAAAGTAAACTTGTACTATCCCAAGATGAGAAGACTACAAGCATACCTCATGGGATAAGGCTGTGGATCAAGACATCACTTCAAACATTATTAAGTGTTTTTTAAGAGTTATGAGATGAGAAGAGAAGAAGAACCAAAAGGATCTCAAAGGAAAAATCCTAAAGGGGGACTAAATAATCCTAAGTGTTAACATGCATGGATGTCCTAAGGGTTAGTGAAGTTTCTATCCTAATGAAGAAGGAAGAAGGAAGAAGAAGAGAAGAAGAAGATAGAAGAAGGGATGAGAAAGGCCTAAGCCCAACAACAAATGGTTAGCTCAATGAAGAAATAAGAAGAGAAAATGAGATTTGGAGATGTGGAACTCAATTCCCACATCTCACACTTACCATAGCCCCTGCAAGGTTAGTAAAGCACACAAGTGAAACACAATGAGCAAGTTAACATGATAACATCACACAATCAGAAGTGAAATGGTATGAACAAATGCACAATGCAAATGCAACTCAAAAGAATGAGATATGAAGCTTAAAAGACAAAATGATGCAACATGAACACATATGAAGACAAATGCACATTTATGAAAGATGCAAAGCAAAAATGCATAAGCATGGACACAATGCTCAAGATCAGAACCAAAACAAGATGGAGAAAGGCTTAAGAATCCATCAAGATGAAGAGAAAATAGGTACAAGACCAAACAATTACAACATGGAAGCAAAAGAAACAATGAGATGAAGTGAAAGCACTTAAGGAAATAAATGACTTAAGAAAGAAGCAAGACACAAAATTCTTAAGACTCAAACCCTAAACAAGGACCAGGAAGGTACCCACACCCCAAAGGAACCCCAAATGAGAAGAAGAAGTTGGCACAAGTGCCCTTCTTGGCTTATATGAGAGCTAAAGGTTTAAAGGAAGCAAAATGGGACAAGGTTCAAACCAAAATTCAAAACAAATCAACCAACCATCTAAAAATTCCACAATTGAAACCAAATGATCTTCAAACATAATGTATCAATGAGCCAAAAGGATTTGAAAATATTCAGAAGCAAACAAGGTCAAGAGGAGGAAAGAACACCAGCTAGGGTTACAAACTTACATCACAAGTCAAAGGACTAAGACTCAAGAAATAAAATTCTAAAAATAAAGGGAAACATCACATGAAAAGTACAATGTCTTAGGAATCCAGAGCAAAAAGAATGGGATAAAAATTCAAAATATTGAGGAGTATGGAAAATGGACAAGGCAGTGTGGTCAAAATGGACTTAAAAAGAAGTTAAGTGAAACAATGAATTAATTTGGACACGTGGACATGGGAAAAAAATAAAATAAAAATATGAGAAAATAAAAGAGACACAAAATAATGTTCATGATTTTTTTTGGATTTTTTTGATGAAGGAAACTATTTTAATTAAATTGAAATTGAAACTGAATAAAAGAAAATAAAAAGTGAAAAAAGAAATAAAAGAATTGGATGAGAGGTGCTGATAGTAAGACTTGTACGTGGAAATGAATTGGGCCAAGGGGATGGGGGTGCGAATATCAGGCACTGAGGCCCAACTCCAAGCGCAGGTATATGTTATTTGTGGTGGTATTTTTGTGAAATAAAATAAATAAAATTGGAAAATAGGGAAGACGTTGGATGGATCCAACGCGTGTGAGGGAGGGGCTCATTAAATGAGCTAGTAGCAGGCTATGTTGTGGTTGGTTGGTGTATGATAGTTGTGGTGTAATGCGAATCATGGGGATTAAAATGAAATAAAACAAAATGCAAGGCTGGGAAACATAAAACGCAAGGCTGTGAAGGTAAGGTTAGGGCTAGGTGGCAAGATCTGGAGGGTTGAGGGATGGATCCAAGGGCTAGTAGCTCGTCTTCTCCAAAGCAAACCCTAATGCACATAAACCCAGTTTCCAGTGACCAGAGCTAGGGCTCCGGCACCGGAAACCATACCAGAACCTTAAACAAACAAATTAATGGATCAAAACCACCCAGACTGACTAAATCAACATCCCTGAAATCAAATATAACCTCAAAAACACCTAAATCTCAAAGAAATGAGTGGATCGAAGCAAAACATAAATGACCTTCCAAACTGAAATCAAGATAACTTAGGCTACAATGCACCAATTTCAAATCTAAAAGTTGCATCATGCTCAGCAAACATCAAAGAACATAAAACACCACATTCATTCCATTTTTAGATCATGACATTTTGAGCCATACCTGAAGTGTAGATCCTGATTCAGTGAGCTAGAAAACCAAGCAATGCGTGCAAATCACTTCACTTACTCCCTAGATGCAAAATAAATGCATCTAAGGTCTTGAAATAGGCTGGATCTGAGGTTTCAAAGCAAGTTGTCTTGAAATGGAAAGCTGGCCACACTTGAGAATAAGCTTCAATGAGGGAATGTTTAATGATCTTGAGCTTGCCTAGATTACAGATCCACAATTGGTTTTGAGTTTGCTTGCTTGGATGAAGAGGAATGAGAGAAAATGTAAAGTTGCAGGAAGTTTGAGAGTGAGAGAATGAGAGAGATCTGAGGCTTGATGAAACCCTAATTGCTTTTATGTGTGATCACAAAGCCTTGTTGAAAGAATGAGGTGAAATGCACGAGTGAATCATGTGATTTTGGTGAATTTGCATTTTGTGCAACATGTGAGATAAGCATGCTATGCTCATGATCTCTTGGGCCTCTCAGCACATGTGCCATTCATTTCCCACCCTTGATTGAAATGTAACAAAACCTGGCCCTTAGATCAAGCCCTCACACTTGTTTCATGACTTTTGCCAATTTTGCAATTTTTGAGTGATTTTCTTGTTTGGCACGAAAATGAACAATTCTTTGGAGCAAATTGGTCATAATGTGATTCATTTTGAGTTTGAAACACAATTGGACCAATACCAAGTCTCACAATTAAGATTTGAAGCTTCTTGCATTTGGTGCCTTCATGAAAAGTGAGTTTTTGCCCTAGAAACACCAATTTTTCGAAGAGGCCATAGGGAGATCTAGGAATCCTATGAAAATGTACTTGTAATTTTTGAAAATGGGAGCCCTTACTCTTCAACTTTCATGTTTGACTTTGGTCCATTTGAAGAATTTTTGATTATGTTAAGGCCATTTGAAAATTAGGGCAAAAGTTGCCAAATTTGGAAATTCCTTAAAACCAACTTTGTACCATTTTTGCAAAACCCTTCAAATCTCCATGATTCTTGAACTTTAAGCATTCCAAACCTCTTATAACATTGTAAGGACCCCTCTTGGCCAAAAAAAATTGGGTTAGACCCCTTGAAATTGCACAGTTGACTTTTTAAGGGCACAGTTGACTTTTTACTTCCTATGCAAGCAACTGAGGCATTGACTGACTTCCACATGGAATTTTCTCATGAAAATTGACACCTAGGATCCTCTTAACATATAGAAGACTTTGCCCATATGAAATGGCCAAAGTTGTGAGATCTTGGTGTTTGAATCACAAACCCTAATTTGGGTGCCTTGTATATGAGCTTTGCCTTGTCCTGAGATCTCTGATGATCATGCAATCTTCTGAGCTTTTGCCAATGGACTTAATCTTGTAAATGGAGTGTAGATTCACCATAAGACTTGTATACAACCATTGGGACCCTTGTCATGGCTTGAAATGCTTCAAGGACCTCCACAGATGACCATATGCTTGATGCTAGGACATGAGGGATGTTATGCCTCATCTTTCTATGATATGATGCTGAGAAAATGATATGTTCATGATGAATATGATGTAATATGATGCTTAAAATGAAGAGGGCAAATTTGGGGTGTTACAGCTGCCCCTATTCAATCATCAGTTAATCTGAAAAGGACGATAGTACGGGCTATCCACCATTCAAGATAAACTGTGGTTGAATACCAAGAAGACCAGAAATTTGCACTCTGATGAAGAATGCAAACTGGGAAATAAACCCAACCAGATGACGCTCTGGGGATAAGAAGGGGAGAAAAAGCAGACGAGCTTCTTCCAAGTTGAAACTGATATCTGGAATAAAAACACTTTGACAGACGAGTCTTCAAACAATCTTGTGACGCCAGGAGCTGGACATACGAGTCCTCCTACACTGCAAGAACATATGACTTGAGACAGACGAGCCTACTTCGGATATACCTGTTACGCCAGGACCGGTAATGCACTAAAGTCTGTGGGATAGACATGCATAATCAAGGTAGATGAACCTTCTTCATATATTATCCGCGGATATATGGTATAAGACAGACGAGTCTTCTTCGAGCAAACCTGTTACGCCAGGTGCAACAACAATAATTGGTGCTTGAGACAGACGACCCTCCTTCGGATTTACCTGTTACGCCAGGACCGGTAACCATTTTGACATTAATTCCCACTGTCAGGATTTGAAACCTCTTCAATACAGACGAGTATTGGGTGATCATCAAGATAACACAGACGAGTGCCAAAAGTCAATGATACAGACGAGTATCAAACGATGATCTGAGAAACACAGACGAGCGCTTCAAGCAATGATACAGACGAGTATCAGTAACTGGTACAGACGAATACCAGAAATTCAAACACAGACGAGCATTTGAAGTAGCAATACAGAAAGTGTCAGGATAATTAGCAAATCCACACATACAGATATAAGCTAGCACAAACGAATGTCGGGGATGATACAGACGAGTATCCAAGCAAAGCAGACGAGCTTCAAACTTATAATCAACACAGACGAGTGCTGGAAATGATACGGACGAGTATCCACAAATATCAGGCATACCAAACACAGACGAGTGTTGGAAGTTGCAGACGAACAACAACATATGAGATATCGCAACACAAACGAGCGTTGAGAATTGTAGGCGAGCAACAGCCAAGATTATATACCAAACATAGACGAGTGTTGGGAAGTTGCAGACGAGCAACAACAAATATCAGACATATCAAACACAGACGAGTGCTGAACATTGCAGACGAGCAACCTCAAGGTAATCATGAACCATTGCTGGGGAATGCAAACGAGCAATACCAAAAGGCCAACACAGACGAGTGTTGAAAGATGCGTACGAGCAGCAATAAGGCAGTAATATGTCATTGTTGGGGAAAACCCTGCTTAGTGATAACACAGACGAGTGTTGGAAAACGCAGACGAGCGGTAGACAAATGCCTGATTGGCCACAAGAGTTACAACTCTGCAGGGGACGACAAGTCAAGAGGTCTGGATACCTAACTCTGACTGAGGTGATGAATACCTGACCGTATCATCAAATTAACCAAAAAGTATGGCAACTTCGCTGGGGAATATTTCACCGACGGAAGTGAAGATCAAATATGAACTCTGTGGGGACAGGATCATCTTCAGACTTGGCTGGGAAAATGCATCAACAATACTCTAGCTGGGGGGAGCATCTGCTGATTCAAAGCTATGGCTGGGAAAGACTCTTGCTGAGGATATACTTCTGATAATTACAACTCTGGTGATGTCAGGCTTTCAGATACCTGCTGAGCATACTCCACTGGGGAAGAATGGACTGCTACTCCACTGGGGAAGAAGAAAACTGCTTGGGCTGCTGCCAAGGCTTAACTGGAGAAAATCTCTGCTGAAGATGTCAGGCTTTCAGAGACCTGCTGGAAGAAGAAATCTCTGCTTGAGGAGATACTCTACCGGGGAAGAATAAATGCTTGGGAGAATGTGACGCCACCATGCAACCTGCAACAACATAAAACACAAGTGTGCCCTAGGGACTTGCAGGGTATGATCTGTTCATCCATCGTCACCCGACACTCAAAGAGAGTTACAGTTTCCCTGCATGTCAGTTTTATTTTCAAAACTTATCACCACGTTCAGATGCAATGTTATTTTTTTCTTTTTGCCAAAAATTCAGGACATTTTGCAAACAAAAATAAACACACACGGCTTTTTGACTGAATATTCTTTTTATTGAATGGCCTCTGAATAGGCAAAGATTTACATCAGGAAGTAATCACCTGGAAAGAGGTAGCCACTATAAAATTGAGGAAAGAAACTATCCTAATGGCAATGTACACGGCATTCCAAGGAGTTCCATTTCTGCTATGACCTGCATGTCTGCGAGACTCTCCATTCTGCTTTGGCTTTCTGAGAGGATGAGAGGACTGTTTCCTATCCTTCTGATATTGTCAAGTTGTACGAAACAATGATGTGGTTCAGATTACTCGGATCGCAGTTGTTCGCTTATTCCCTTGTTTTGCGTGGATCGCCCTTTCGGGTTTTCAATCCACCGGGATACCCTTTTTTGCCTGAGCTGTCCAATGTGGCTTTTCAACTCAGCGGGTGTACATTTTTCCATTTATTTTCCCTAACTTTTGCTCGAGCTTTTTATTCTGTTTTTAGCTCGCCGGAATGCCCTTTTTTTTCCTGGACTATAATTTTGTTTTTGTGTCCAGCGGGTCTCTTTATGCGAAGTATTTTTTAACTGCGTCCGAGTTAATAGGGGACTGGAAGTCATCTCCATCCATAGTGGTGAGCATCAGTGCTCCTCCTGAGAAGACTTTCTTCACTATGAATGGTCCTTCGTAGTTCGGGGTCCACTTGCCCCTGTGATCTGAACCTGGAGGAACAATCCTCTTCAACATAAGCTCTCCCACTTGATACTCTCGAGTACGTACTCGTTGGTCGAATGCACGCTTCATTCTCCTCTGATAAAGCTGGCCATGATAGATAGCCGCTAATCTCTTTTCCTCAATTAGACATAGCTGATTGTAATGAGCACACACCCATTCAGCCTCATCAAGCTTTACATCCATCATCACACGCAATGAAGGAATCTCTACTTCAACAGGCAGGACTGTTTCCATGCCATACACCAGAGAGAAGGGAGTTGCCCCTGTTGACGTCCTGACTGACGTACGGTACCCATGCAACGCAAATGGTAACATCTCATGCCAATCTTTATAGTTGACAACCATTTTCTGCACAATCTTCTTGATATTCTTATTTGCCGCCTCTACCGCACCATTCATCTTTGGTCGGTAAGGAGAAGAATTGTGATGTTGTATCTTGAAGTCCCGACACAAGTCTGCCATCATCTTGTTGTTGAGATTAGAACCACTATCAGTAATGATCCTTTCGGGAACTCCATATCTGCATATGATATCTCTTTTCAGAAATCTTGCCACCACCTGACGAGTGACGTTGGCATAAGACGCTGCTTATACCCATTTGGTGAAGTAATCAATCGCGACCAGGATGAAGCGATGACCATTTGAAGCAGTTGGCTATATCTTCCCGATCATGTCAATGCCCCACATAGAAAAGGGCCAAGGAGATGACATGACGTTGAGCGGGCTTGGAGGAACATGCACCTTGTCTGCATATATTTGGCACTTGTGGCACTTACGAGCGAATGAACAACAGTCTGCATCCATTGTCATCCAGTAATACCCTGATCTCAACAATTTCTTAGCCATAGCATGCCCTCCTGCATGGGTACCGAAAGATCCTTCGTGGACTTCCTGCATTAACAGGCTTGCTTCATGTCTATCCACGCATCTGAGCAAGACCATGTCGAAGTTTCTCTTGTACAAAACCCCGTCTGTGTTCAAGAAGAAGCTAGCAGCAAGTCGCCTTAAGGTCTTCTTGTCATTGGAAGATACCCCAGTTGGGTATTCTTGCTTTTCCAGGAATAACCTGATATCAAAATACCAAGGTTTCTCATCAGACACGGCGTCTACAGAGAAGGCATGAGCTGGAGCATCAAGCCTGGATATGTCAATTATGGGCACATAATTCCAGCACAAGACTTTGATTGACGAAGAGAGAGTGGCCAATGCGTCGGCAAACTGATTTTCATCACGTGGTATGTATTGAAGTTTAACTGTCGTGAAGAACGTCAACAGTTTTCTAGCATAATCCCTGTATGGAATTAGATGCTCTTGATGCGTATACCACTTGCCAGTAACTTGGTTAATGACGAGGGATGAATCTCCGAATATATCGAGGTTCTTAATCCGAAGATTAATAGCCTCCTCTATTCCCATTATACATGCCTCGTATTCCGCTTCATTGTTGGTGCAACCAAAAGTAATTCTGGCAGCGAAGGGTAAGTGAACACCTTCAGGAGTAATGAGTACGACACCAACTCCACGACCATTGATATTGACGGCCCCATCAAACATCAACTTCCATTTGGATTCAGGGTCAGGCCCCTCCTCCGGAAGTGGTTCCTCGTAATCGTTTGCTTTGAGGTATATGATGTCCTCATCAGGGAAATCAAACTTCATTGGCTGATAATCATCCTCAAGAGGTTGCTGTGCAAGGTAATCCGACAATACACTTCCCTTGATAGCTTTCTGAGAAGTATATTGGATGTCGTATTCAGTTAGAATCATCTGCCACCTAGAAACCCTTCCGATCAACGCTGGTTTCTCAAAGATGTACTTGACAGGATCCATTTTGGAAATGAGCAGCGTGGTATGAGTCAACATGTACTGCCTCAGTCGACGAGCAGCCCATACCAAAGCGCATCAAGTTTTCTCGAGCAGTGAGTAACGGGATTCACAGTCGGTAAACTTTTTGCTAAGGTAATAAATAGCGTACTCTTTTCGACCAGACTCGTCATGTTGGCCTAGAAGACACCCCATTGACCCTTCTAGCACGGTCAAGTACATGATTAAAGGTCTTCCTTCCACTTGAGGCATTAGAATTGGAGGCTCCTGCAAATATTCTTTTATTTTGTCGAAAGCTCTTTGGAATTCGTCATTCCACCTGACCGTTTGCTCTTTTCTTAGCAGTTTGAATATTGGTTCGCACGTGGCAGTTAGATGAGATATAAACCGAGAAATGTAGTTCAACCTCCCTAAAAACCCGCGCACTTCTTTTTCTGTTCTTGGTGCAGGCATATCTTGAATAGCTTTTACTTTAGCAGGATCTACCTCAATTCCTCTCTGACTAATAATGAAACCCAGCAGTTTCCCGGAACGCACTCCGAAAGTGCACTTGTTTGGATTCAACCTCAGCTTGTACTTGATCAGTCTATCAAAAAGATTCTTCTGGTTGACCAGATGCTCTTCTTCGTCTTGGGACTTAGCAATCATATCGTCCACATAACACTCAATCTCCTTGTGGATCATGTCATGGAACAATGTGACCATTTCCCGCTGATAAGTTGCCCCGGCGTTCTTCAAACCAAAAGGCATGACCTTATAGCAGAATGTACCCCACGGGGTAATGAACGTTGTCTTCTCCATGTATTTCGGCGCCATCTTAATCTGGTTATAACCGGAGAAGCCATCCATGAAGGAAAATACCGAGAATTGAGCAGCATTGTCCACCAACACATCAATGTGTGGCAACGGAAAATCATCTTTTGGGCTTGCTCTATTCAAATCCCGATAGTCAACGCACATCCGGACCTTGCCGTCCTTCTTAGGTACAGGTACAATGTTATCTACCCAAGGTGGGTAACTAGTTACAGCAAGGAAACCGGCATCCCATTGCTTCTGAACCTCCTCTTTAATTTTCATCGCCATGTCAGGACGAGTTCTTCTCAATTTCTGTTTCACAGGAGGACAATCCTCTCTCACAGGTAGCTTATGCACAACGATGTCGGTATCCAACCCTGGCATATCTTGATATGACCAAGCAAAGATATCCACATACTCTCTCAGCATACTGATCAGCTCTTTCTTGACGTCGGCCTGCAGACTGGCCCCAATCTTGATTTCCTTCTTTGCATCTTCACTGCCAATGTTGATGATCTCAATTTCTTCTTGATGAGGCTGAATAACCCGTTCCTCTTGTTTCAACAATCTGACCAATTCTTCAGGGAGGTCACAATCTTCCTCAACCCCTTCATCAGCTTGGTAGACAGGATTGTCAAAGTCATGCGTAGTCATAGCAGGAACGTTATCCATGGAATCCGGATGATCAACACTGCACAGATGATGTGCTTATTCAGAATCTTCTTATTTTGAAAAAGAGACGCTAACACAAAACAAAAAGGAAAACATATTGCCATTTTTTTTATATTTTTTGTGAAAAAGTTTAAAAACAAAGAAAGGGAACACAGTTTGTCTGAAAATGTCCTTTTATTTCATAGCAAAATAAGATGCAATACAAAACATGGTGGCCCAATACAATGGATCCTAGCATCTTGGGCAGAATGCTGGATTTGACAATGCAATATGCTAATAAAAGGAAACAAAATAATTACTCTGAGAGCCAAGTGACTTGAATAATGTCTTCAGCAGACCAGTTTGTTAGCTCCTCACCGGACGCACACGGGTGGATCCAGTTGTCCCAGTCACCGTCACTGTCCCCATCTTGGCTTGTTGTACAGATCTGGTTGCGGTCGAGCAACCCAGTGCTTGTAAACGTGATAGCCTTACCACTTGGAGTAAATCCACCAGGCTGATATCCTAAGCCAAACTTATCATCTTTCTTTTCTATCTCCAACAGTTTGCCCCAGCCTTGGGCACTGCCTGATTGAACAACCTCTTTTGCTTCTCTATAAGAATGGATGGATGTACCCTCTTTCTCGCTGCCCTTCTCCACAAGAGTCAAGATACTGACGTTGACTGCTTCAAAGGCTTGGCATAGGGTTTCATGGATCTCTCCATCCATCTCTACATACTTGAACGTCGACAAGTGACTTACGAAGATGTCCTCCTCTCCGCAGACTGTGATGACCTGGCCGTCAACCACGTATTTGAGCTTCTGATGCAGGGTTGAAGTAACAGCTCCAGCAGCATGTATCCACGGGCGTCCCAACAGGCAGCTGTACACAGGCTGGATGTCCATAACATAGAAAACACTTTTGAAAACTTGAGAGCCTATCTTGACGGGCAGCTCAACTTCTCCAAAAACTGATCTTCTCAAACCATCAAAAGCCTTGACAATCAGATCACTTGGTCTCAGGACAATCCCATCAACATTAAGCTTCATTAGTGCCTTCTTCGGAAGCACATTCAGGGAAGAGCTTGTGTCTACAAGAACATGCGACAACACAACACCCTTGCACTCCATAGTGATATGTAGTGCTTTGTTGTGGTTTCTGCCTTCTGACGTGAGGTCTTTGTCTGTAAAGCCTAGGCCATGGCTTGCATTGACACTTCCTACAACAGCTTTTAGTTGGTTGACAGTGATTTCCTGAGGAACATAGGTCATTTGCAGGACTTTCAATAAGGCCTCTCTGTGTGTGGGAGAACACATCAGCAGTGATAAGATGGAAATCTTGGAAGGTGTTTGGTTCAGCTGATCAACCACCTTATAGTCACTCTTTTTGATAATCCGCATGAATTCCTCGACCTCTTTTTCAAATGTACCCTGCCCAGCCACAGGAGTAGTTGATTCGTCATTCACAGCTTGCTTTCCTTTGGCTTTGGATGAAGCCTCAGCCTCAGGATCCCCTCTCAGCACAGGGGGAGCGAATAAACGACCACTTCTGGTGAAATCCCCAACTCCTCCGACATTCTCTACAGTCGGGTCTACAGCAACATACTTGCTCTCAATCTTCTGTCCAGCTACATATACATCTGAGCCATAATGCCAGGGAATGGCTTTATCGTCTGTGTACGGAACAGGCCCAGGCACGATGATAGTCATGGGACTAATCTCAGGAGCATAGATTGTAACAGGCTCTCTCCTGACAGGCATGTCAGCTTCATCATAGAAAATAGTAATTGTTGACACATCATCAGCTTCATTAGTACCAACCTTGTTAAACTGCAAGGATCCATCACCAATCAAACTCTGCAAACCCATCTTCAGCTTCTCACACCCATTCTCAACATTCAGACAGTCTTCACAATCAAAACAACAACCAGGAAACACTTGACCATTCAGTAGTCTCTCTTTCACTACCCTCAAAGGAGTCTTCACTTCTTCAATATTCAGCACAAGACTCAACTTGTCACCACCCTCAATAGCATTGATTCTTGCCCCTCCATGATTAGGGATAAGGTTCGAATTAACATTCGGCGGTGGCGCAAAGTTGATTGCTTTAGAGTCTATAAGATCTTGAACCTTGTGGTGCAAAGCCCTACACTTCTCAGTCGAGTGCCCGAGTGCTCCAGAGTGGAAAGCGCATCGCGCATTGACATCATAACCAACTGGAAGCTCTCCAGGAGGTGGTGGTGCCAAAGTTCTCAGTTGAATCAGGTTCAAATCCAGCAGTCTTGGAAGCAAAGCAGCATAAGTCATAGGGATGGCCTCAATCACCCTATTAGTCGGGAGAGTTTGCCTTGGCTGATATGGTCTTTGCTGATAGTTGGTACGGGGTTGTTGTTGTTGATGTTGTTGTTGTGGAGGAGGTTGCATCTGTTGTACTAGAGCAGAAGGAATTGTGACTGCTGCCACATGCTCATACAATCTTCTATAACCACGGCCCCGGCCTCGGCCAAATACAACATTTGTCTCACCCTCTCTTCTCCTGGGAGGTCCACTGAAAGCTTTCCTCGCTCCATTAGAGCTGCTAGCACTTGGATCTCTGATCTTCCCCATCCTCAACAAGATCTCAACCCTCTCTCCAGCAATAACAATGTCGTTGAATTTGGTGGCAGAACTGGACGCCAATCTTTCAAGAAACACACCCTGTAAAGTATCCATAAACATGTCAGCCATTTTGTTCTCAAGCAGCGGTGGTTGTACTCTGGCAGCGAGCTGGCGCCACCTCTGAGCATATTCTTTGAAACCTTCCTTGGTAGTCTGAGCCATGTGCTGCAATTGCATGCGGTTTGGATCCATGTCCAAATTATATTGATATTGTCTCACAAAGGCTTCTGCTAGATCTTTCCAACTCTTGATATTGACCCTGCTAAGCTTCATGTACCATTCCAGCGAAGCTCCAACCAAGTTGTCTTGAAAATAATACATCCGGAGTTTTTCATCATCCGTGTGAGCAACAATTCTCCCAACGAAAGATTGAAGATGGGTCTTCGGGCATGCAGTGCCATTATATTTCTCAAAGGTTGGAACTTTGAAATTGTATGGGATCCTGACCCCAGGAACCAAGCCCAAATCTGTTATGTCAAATCCCAAAGAGCTCTGGTATTGAATGGCTCTGATTTGTTCTGCCATTTCTTCAAACCTCTTGTTCATCTCAGCTCCTTGACCCTCAGCTTCGTCCAGGAGAGTGAACTGTTCGTCCTGATTATCCATTTGAATATTATTCAACCCATCATTGATTATTGTCACCCCTGGTTGTGTTACAGGAGCTTCAACCTGACATGCGCCCACACCGGTACGATTATCAGCAACAACAATGTTGTTCCTGGGTTGACTGTTCTCTATCATCTCCCGCAGACGCTCTTGGTTCTGACCCATGCCTGCCATCAATGTCATAAAGTTATCCATTCTCAGTCTCAGATCTGCCAAGTCAGCTTGCATCTGGTCCATGACTCGCTCTCTGTTGATCTTTGTTGGATACCTGTGTGCTACTGATTGTTCCCGAACTTTCCGGGGAGCTATAGTGCCTGAAACACAAAGCACGTTAGTAACTGAGACACTACCTGCAAAACAAACCAACAGGTTATATGCAATGCAATGTAACTGTTCATGTTCCCAGGTTTAAAGCATTTGCATGCCCCAGTTCTGGCATCTAATCTCAGACAGTCACTTTCAGTGTTTAACTTTCAAGCTTTCTCTTTGATGAGTGTTCAGACATTAGCAGCATCAGACAAACGAGTCTTGCACATTCAAAATGATAACTTGCACATTAATACCGTATATGAACAAACCACTGCCGGCTAAAAGTCAGAATACACGCAGAAATATTCCCCGAAGGGTTACAAGCCAGTACATAAATAAAAGACAAAAGAAATAAAAGCAAGACTCCTACAACAAGTCTGTAGGTAGTCTGGAAAAATAAACTAAGCTAAAGACCCAGGCTCCGCCACCTCTGCTCTGCTCTTCCTGACACCCGCTCTCAGCTTGAGCTCTTCAATCTCTTTCCTTGCTTCCTCCGGAGCTAACTAACTTTGTGCTAGCTGTTGGGTCTTTTCCCTCCAGATGGTATGGACTTGCTCCACTTCCTCCTTTTTGAAGGCCATCTGGACTTCAAAGAAGTCTTCTTTCTCTCTGAACTTCTTCTGCTCTTCCTCCCTTTGGCCTTGCATCCAAACAATGGATTGACGAGCATCCTTGAGAGTCTTTAAAGTCTTCTTGCGTTCAGCTTCTCTTTTGGCTTCCATTAGACCCAACCTGTGGAAATGTGCTTCTCTTCCAGCAAAGTCCTTCTCTTTTGCTTCCAAGGAGGCTTGGAGCTTTTGCAGCTTGTCTTCAGCTTCATTCTTGGCCCTGTTGGCATGATGGTACAGGCTCACCATCTCAGTATTCTCCACTCTAACTTCATGTAACTGAGCTTCCAGCTTTTTGTACTCTTCAAGGGAGACAGTACTACTCTGACTAGGCACCTCTCTGGGATAAAGTGGAGCCTCAACTGAGAAATGCATGAGAACTGCTTCTACATGTCTTTGCAACCATGCAGCATATGGTGGATATGTCTTGGGATCAACTCTGCCGAAGTCTTTCTTACCCTTCTTTATCCTGTGAGCCCAGGCTTGGACTGCTTGTTGAACCAACTCTTTGTTCCCTTCAGCAGGAAAGTACAAAGATTCAGCAAACTCTTCCATCTGAGGAGGATCTTTCAAAGGGTAGCCAAACTGTTTTCTGGCTAATATGGGATAATAACTGATGACACCTTTCCTTCCCAGCAAAGGCACTCCAGCAAATCTTCCGCAACTGACCAGCAACTCTTTACCTAGCAGATCTCTGTCATATCCCCAGGAAATATCTTCTACAGTTAGACCCATCATCCTTCTGGACCATCTTCATTCATCCCTCATCTCCTTGAAGGCACCTGACTTAGGCAACTGTCTGGCAAACCACTCAGCAAACAGAGGAGCACAGCAAACTACTGGACCACCCCTACCCTTCTCATTTCTGTAATGAACACTGTAGTAGAAGTCACCCAAAAGAGTAGGCATTGGATTTCCTTTTGCAAAGATTGAGATCACCTCTAAGCTAACAAATTCTTTCTCTCCAGGGAACAGGCTGGACCCATACACCATCAATGCAAGCAAAGCATCAAAGTCATTCCACTTAGCCTTTGTAGCATACCTCTCTGCCTCTGGGATGAGCACACTCTAGGGGAGTCCTTTACCTTCACTCTCTTGCAGATCCTTCCTTACTGAAGCAGCTGGCAACCTACAAACCTTGGCTATGTCTTCATCTTTAAGCACAACCTCAGACCCATAGAATGGCAATGTCTCTCTGACCGGAACATTCAGCATGCTGGAGATCTCTTCCACTGTAGGAGCTAGGATGTAACCTGGAAAAACAAAGCAACGCAGCAGAGGATCATAAAATTGCAACAGAGTATGCAAACTGTCTTTTTGGTCTGCAGTGGGCTTGTCCACAAACTTCAGTATCTGGCAATATTTTTTCTTGAAATTGCCCAAGACTTGGTCATTCATTAGACCTGCTAATTTATGAACACTTCTAACTTCAGGCTGAAGGAAAGTATAGTGCACATTCTTTTTCCTTGGAACTCTTCTGATTTCTGCCATGGAGATAAGATTACCAGAACTAGGAGCAGATTAAGAACAATGACCTGAAAAATGGGAAACATAAACAGTTAATGCAAAGAATGATGCAAATGCAATGCAAACATATGATCAACTGGGACCATCTGAACTGGACACTGACAAGGGCCCCTCTGAACACTGGCAAACCAAAAGTCCTCTGAGTCACAACTCTCTGATAATCACAACTCTCTGAAGAAGATCTCAGAACTACAGTATCAAGAATACCAGAACCAAGAAAACCAGAACTCCAGAACCATAGGACCATATAACCAAAGATCATAACCATAGGACCACAGATCATAACAAGGACCACTGAATAATAAGTGTATGTTGAAGCCATGGGTTCCTACACACCTGTAAACCCCTTCCCAATCTCACTGGTAATAGGCTCCGGGTCAGACATCACGGACTCTCAAAGCCGAATAGCAATAATACTGTCACCATCTCCGAGAAATGGCTCATGACCAAATCAGGGAATCAGTTTGGCATTATATACTACGCAGGGAGGCCTCAGCTGAGTCCAGGACACAAGGTCATCCTATGTGATCCCCAGGTGGGCCCTCAGATGCGAATGGGTTTGCCACAAAATGTGGGCTGCCACTGTCATCACTAAAGAGGGATGTTTCCACAAGGTTCTCAATGATCGGTCCCCAGCTGCACATAACTGTCAAGGTTATGTAATGAGAGAGGAAGATCCCCAAATCAAGACATTTCCAAGACAATCGCAACCTGGGTGTGGAACTCACTACTACCCCCATGACAAAATCTCATGAGGCCAAAGTGGAACCACTCTAAGTCCTAAGGTGCACTCGAGCCGGGTACTTGGCTCATCTCTCAAAAACAAGTAACACCCATCCCACCAAACAGAAAACCAGTCCAGACAGTCCAGTATATATACATGATGCAGAAAATAAATACTGAAAACTGTAAATAAAGCTGTAAATAAAGCTGTAAATAAACAACAATAAAATACAACAAGCCACAGTAAACAAACATCACCCAATGAAACAGAAACACACAAGCGCTAGGAGAGACTCACAGGGGAACCAGAGATTCTGGGTTCTCTTCCCCAGCAGAGTCGCCAGCTGTCGCTCCCTGGATTTCCATCCTGGTATAAATGCAAAAGTGGCACGGAAAGAGGTAGAGTCGCCAGCCAGACATTTTTATCCCGAAGGAACGGGAATGGTAATGCTGCACAAACCAGAGGAAAAGAAAAGGAAGGACACAGGTCTTGCGAACCAAAGAAACTGAGTTCGGGAGTCGGTTACGACCTGGAAAGGTATTAGCACCCCAGATCGTCCGCCGTACCCGACGAGATCCACGCTTGCAAAGAAATTGTTTCAAAGGGTGAGGGTATGAAAGCTGCAGCAAAGAAATGAAAATGAAAAGAAAACTGGAACTGGAAAAGAACTGAATAAGAAAACAAAGAGAAAAAATGTAGGGAAAATAAAGATTGTGCTCGAACGGGCCCTACCCTGCTGCCTACGTACCTCATCAGGATAATGAGGATCAGAGACGCCGTAGTTCCCCTAACTAGGGGTACTAAAAGGAAATTGCTTATGAATTAAAGCTTGAACTGCCTATGCCATTGCTCAGGTGTTGCAGACTCGGACGACGAATGCGTAACCGTCTTGCAAAGTGACAAGTAGGAGCAAGTTCGCGTACGGAGCGAATGAGATGAGAAAAGAATTCCCGAAGGAAAGACGCTTATTGTTTGTTTGTTTGTGTTTTTATGAAGCTTTTATGAGTGTGTCACAAGGAAGTGAACTCAAGCTCTTTTCCATGGAATGTGCACTTGTCACTACATTCCAAGATGAAATAATAGAACAAGCACACTTAAGTAAAGAGAAGATCCCCAAAACTTGAACCCAAAGATTAGGGCCTAAGCTCATTAGCTTGTTGAATTATTAAGTGTTTTTGGTATTTACAGATGAAAAAGTGTTTTTTATGCTTTTCTTGATGAAGAAGATACCTTGATCAGACTTGTGCATCACAAAGTAAACTTGTATTATCCCAAGATGGGAAGACTACAAGCATACCTCATGGGATAAGGCTATGGATCAAGACATCACTTCAAACATTATTAAGTGTTTTTTAAGAGTTATGAGATGAGAAGAGAAGAAGAACCAAAAGGATCTCAAAGGAAAAATCCTAAAGGGGGACTAAATAATCCTAAGTGTTAACATGCATGGATGTCCTAAGGGTTAGTGAAGTTTCTATCCTAATGAAGAAGGAAGAAGAAGAGAAGAAGAAGATAGAAGAAGGGATGAGAAAGGCCTAATCCTAATAACAAATGGTTAGCTCAATGAAGAAATAAGAAGAGAAGATGAGATTTGGAGATGTGGAACTCAATTCCCACATCTCACACTTACCATAGCCCCTGCAAGGTTAGTAAAGCACACAAGTGAAACACAATGAGCAAGTTAACATGATAACATCACACAATCAGAAGTTAAATGGTATGAACAAATGCACAATGCAAATGCAACTCAAAAGAATGAGATATGAAGCTTAAAAGACAAAATGATGCAACATGAACACATATGAAGACAAATGCACATTTATGAAAGATTCAAAGCAAAAATGCATAAGCATGGACACAATGCTCAAGATCAGAACCAAAACAAGATGGATAAAGGCTTAAGAAGCCATCAAGATGAAGAGAAAAGAGGTACAAGACCAAACAATTACAACATGGAAGCAAAAGAAACAATGAGATGAAGTGAAAGCACTTAAGGAAATAAATGACTTAAGAAAGAAGCAAGACACAAAATTCTTAAGACTCAAACCCTAAACAAGGACCAGGAAGGTACCCACACCCCAAAGTAACCCCAAATGAGAAGAAGAAGTTGGCACAAGTGCCCTTCTTGGCTTATATGAGAGCTAAAGGTTTAAAGGAAGCAAAATGGGACAAGGTTCAAACCAAAATTCAAAACAAATCAACCAACCATCTAAAAATTCCACAATTGAAACCAAATGATCTTCAAACATAATGTATCAATGAGCCAAAAGGATTTGAAAAGATTAAGAAGAAAACAAGGTCAAGAGGAGGCAAGAACACCAGCTAGGGTTACAAACTTACATCACAAGTCAAAGGACTAAGACTCAAGAAACAAAATTCTAAAAATCAAGGGAAAAATTACATGAAAATTGCAATGTCTTAGGAATCCAGAGCAAAAAGAATGGGATCAAAATTAAAAATATTGAGGAGTATGGAAAATGGACAAGGCAGTGTGGTCAAAATGGACTTAAAAAGAAGTTAAGTGAAACAATGAATTAATTTGGATACGTGGACATGGGAAAAAAATAAAATAAAAACATGATAAAATTAAAGAGACACAAAATAATGTTCATGATTTTTTTTGGATTTTTTTGATGAAGGAAACTATTTTAATTAAATTGAAATTGAAACTGAATAAAAGAAAATAAAAAGTGAAAAAAGAAATAAAAGAATTGGATGAGAGGTGCTGATAGTAAGACTTGTACGTGGAAATGAATTGGGCCAAGGGGATGGGGGTGCGAATATCAGGCACTGAGGCCCAACTCCAAGCGCAGGTATATGTTATTTGTGGTGGTATTTTTGTGAAATAAAATAAATAAAATTGGAAAATAGGGAAGACGTTGGATGGATCCAACGCGTGTGAGGGAGGGGCTCATTAAATGAGCTGGCAGCAGGCTGTGTTGTGGTTGGTTGGTGTATGATAGTCGTGGTGTACTGCGAATCATGGGGATTAAAATGAAATAAAACAAAATGCAAGGCTGGGAAACATAAAACGCAAGGCTGTGAAGGTGAGGTTAGGGCTAGGTGGCAAGATCTGGAGGGTTGAGGGAGGATCCAAGGGCCAGTAGCTCGTCTTCTCCAAAGCAAACCCTAATGCACATAAACCCAGTTTTCGGTGACCGGAGCTAGGGCTCCGGCACCGGAAACCATACCAGAACCTTAAACAAACAAATTAATGGATCAAACCCACCCAGACTAACTAAATCAACATCCCTGAAATCAAATATAACCTCAAAAACACCTAAATCTCAAAGAAATGAGTGGATCGAAGCAAAACATAAATGACCTTCCAAACTGAAATCAAGATAACTTAGGCTACAATGCACCAATTTCAAATCTAAAAGTTTCATCATGCTCAACAAACATCAAAGAACATAAAACACCACATTAATTCCATTTTTAGATCATGAGATTTTGAGCCATACCTGAAGTGTAGATCCTGATTCAGTGAGCTAGAAAACCAAGCAATGCGTGCAAATCACTTCACTTACTCCCTAGATGCAAAATAAATGCATCTAAGGTCTTGAAATAGGCTGGATCTGAGGTTTCAAAGCAAGTTGTCTTGAAATGGCAAGCTGGCCACACTTGAGAATAAGCTTCAATGAGGGAGTGTTTAATGATTTTGAGCTTGCCTAGATTACAGATCCACAATTGGTTTTGAGTTTGCTTGCTTGGATGAAGAGGAATGAGAGAAAATGCAAAGTTGCCTGAAGTTTGAGAGTGAGAGAATGAGAGAGATCTGAGGCTTGATGAAACCCTAATTGCTTTTATGTGTGATCACAAAGCCTTGCTGAAAGAATGAGGTGAAATGCACGAGTGAATCATGTGATTTTGGTGAATTTGCATTTTGTGCAACATGTGAGATAAGCATGCTATGCTCATGCTCTCTTGGGCCTCTCAGCACATGTGCCATTCATTTCCCACCCTTGATTGAAATGTAACAAAACCTGGCCCTTAGATCAAGCCCCCACACTTGTTTCATGACTTTTGCCAATTTTGCAATTTTTGAGTGATTTTCTTGTTTGGCACGAAAATGAACAATTCTTTGGAGAAAATTGGTCATAATGTGATTAATTTTGAGTTTGAAACACAATTGGACCAATACCAAGTCTCACAATTAAGATTTGAAGCTTCTTGCATTTGGTGCCTTCATGAAAAGTGAGTTTTTGCCCTAGAAACACCAATTTTTCGAAGAGGCCATAGGGAGATCTAGGAATCCTATGAAAATTTACTTGTACTTTTTGAAAATGGGAGCCCTTACTATTCAACTTTCATGTTTGACTTTGGTCCATTTGAAGAATTTTTGATTATGTTAAGGCCATTTGAAAATTAGGGCAAAAGTTGCCAAATTTGGAAATTCCTTAAAACCAACTTTGTACCATTTTTGCAAAACCCTTCAAATCTCCATGATTCTTGAACTTTAGGCATTCCAAACCTCTTATAACATTGTAAGGACCCCTCTTGTCCAAAAAATTTGGGTTAGACCCCTTGAAATTGCACATTTGACTTTTTAAGGGTACAGTTGACTTTTTACTTCCTCTGCAAGCAATTGAGGCATTGACTGGCTTCCACATGGAATTTTCTCATGAAAATTGACACCTAGGATCATTTTAACATATAGAAGACTTTTACCAAATGAAATGGCCAAAGTTGTGAGATCTTGGTGCTTGAATCACAAACCCTAATTTGGGTGCCTTGTACAGGAGCTTTGCCTTGTCCTGAGATCTTTGATGATCATGCAATCTTCTGAGCTTTTTCCAATGGACTTAATCTTGTAAATGGAGTGTAGATTCACCATAAGACTTGTATACAACCATTGGGACCCTTGTCATGGCTTGAAATGCTTCAAGGACCTCCACAAATGACCATATGCTTGATGCTAGGACATGAGGGATGTTATGCCTCATCTTTCTATGATATGATGCTGAGAAAATGATATGTTCATGATGAATATTATGTAATATGATGCTTAAAATGAAGAGGGAAAATTTGGGGTGTTACAGTACCGAGGAAAAGGTAAAAGAAGTGAAGATTGGGGCCAGTCTGCAAGCTCCAGTAAAAGAACAGCTTATCAACATGCTCTGAGAGTATGTCGACGTCTTCGCTTGGTCCTATCAAGACATGCCAGGTCTAGATATGGATATTGTCATGCACAAGCTACCATTGAAAGAATATTTCCCTCCAGTCAAGCAGAAGTTGCGTTGTACTCGCCCAGATATGGCCATGAAGATTAACAAAGAAGTACAAAAATAGTGGGACACCGGTTTCTTTGCTGTGACTAGTTACCCACTGAGGGTTACTGATATTGTATCTGTGCCTAAGAAGGATGGCAAGGTGCGTATGTGTGTGGATTACCGGGACCTGAACAGAGCTAGCCCGAAGGATGATTTCCCATTACCTCACATTGATGTATTGGTCGACGACACAACTCAGTTCTCAGTATTTTCTTTCATGGACGGATTTTCTGGGTATAATCAGATCAAGATGTCACCCGAAGACATGGAGAAAACAACCTTCATCACACATTGGGGCACATTTTGTTACAAGCTAATGCCGTTTGGACTGAAGAACGCTGGTGCGACATATCAACGGGCTATGGTAATATTATTTCACGATATGATCCATAAAGAAATCGAGTGCTATGTGGATGATATGATTGCCAAGTCCCTTACTGAAGAAAACCATCTGGTAAATCTGCTGAAGTTGTTTAAGCGTCTGAGGAAGTATCAGCTGAAGTTGAACCCCAACAAATTCACATTCGAGGTACGTTCTGGTAAGTTGTTGGGATTTATTGTAAGTGAAAAGGGAATTGAGGTTGATCCCGACAAAGTCAAATCCATTCAAGAAATGCCTGCACCTAGGACTGAAAAAGAAGTTCGGGGGTTCTTAGGTAGATTGAACTACATATCAAGGTTCATATCTCACCTCACTGCAACTTGTGAGCCCCTGTTCAAACTATTAAGAAAGGAACAAACAGTCAGGTGGAACGACGATTGTCAGAAAGCTTTTGACAAGATCAAGGAGTACCTACAAGAACCTCCAATTCTCATGCCTCCAATTGAAGGAAGACCTCTGATAATGTACCTTACAGTATTAGAAGGGTCAATGGGGTGTGTGATGGGCCAGCATGACGAGTCTGGTCGAAAATAGTATGCAATATACTACCTGAGCAAAAAGTTTACCGACTGTGAACAACGATATTCACTGCTCGAGAAAACTTGATGTGCTTTAGCGTGGGCTGCTCGCCAACTAAGACAGTATATGTTGACTCACACTACTTTGTTGATCTCAAAGATGGACCCCGTCAAGTATATATTTGAGAAGCCAGTACTTACCGGAAGGGTTGCAAGATGGCAAATGATCCTAACAGAGTATGACATTCAGTACACCTCTCAAAAGGCCATCAAGGGAAGTGTACTTTTTGTATTATCTAGTTGAGCAACCCATTGATGATTACCAACCTATGAGATTTGACTTCCCTGATGAAGACATCATGTTCTTAAAAGCAAAAGATTGTGAAGAGCCTATTCACACTGAAGGGCCTGACCCAGAAGAAGCATGGATTATGATGTTTGACGAGGCTGTCAATATGAATGGTCGTGGAGTTGGTGCAGTGTTCATTACACCTAAAGGAGTTCACATGCCTTTCTCGGTAAAACTCACCTTTGCCTGCACCAACAACGAAGCAGAATACGAAGCATGTATCATGGGTCTTGAGGAATCCATTGACCTCAGGATCAAAACATTGAATTTATTCAGAGATTCAGCTTTGGTAATCAATCAGACCAATGACAAATGGTACACTCATCAGGAGCATCTGATTCCATACCATGATTATACGAGGAGATTATTGACCTTTTTCACATCAGTCAAACTTGAATACATCCCTCGAGACGACAATCAGTTTGCAGATGCTTTAGCTACCATTTCCTCCATGATCAAGGTTCAAACCGCCAATTATGTGCCTCGAATTCTGGTATCCAGACTGGACCGACCGACATATGTTTTCTCCGTGGACATTGCTAGTGATGATAAGCCTTGGTTCCATGACATCAGATGCTTCTTAGAAAATCAGACATATCCACCTGGGGCATCATCTAATGATAAGAAGACATTAAGAAGATTGGCCGGCAGTTTCTTCCTCAATGCTGATGGTTCATCATACAAGCGAAACTTTGACATGGTCTTGCTCAGATGTGTTGACAAGAAAGAAGCAGACTTGCTGATGCACGAGGTGCACGAAGGTTCTTTCGGTACCCATGCCGGAGGACATGCAATGGCAAAGAAGTTGTTAAGATCAGGTTACTACTGGATCACAATGGATGCAGACTGTTGTGCCTATGCCAGAAAATGCCACAAGTGCCAGATCTACGCAGACAAAGTGCATGTGCCTCCAAATCCTTTAAATGTAATGTCTTCACCTTGGCCCTTTGCCATGTGGGGGCATTGACATGATTGGAAAGATCGAGCCGACTGCTTCAAATGGCCACAGATTCATCCTGGTAGCCATTGATTACTTCACCAAATGGGTTGAAGTCGTTTCGTATGCAAACGTCACCAGACAAGTGGTAGCCAGATTCCTGAAAAGAGACATCATCTGTCGGTATGGAGTTCCCGAGGGAATCATTACTGATAATGGTTCCAATTTAAACAACAAAATGATGACGAAACTTTTCCGGGACTTCAAAATCCAACATCACAACTCTTCTCCTTACAGGCCAAAAATGAACGACACTGTTGAGGCCGCTAACAAGAACATCAAGAAGATTGTGCAAAAGATGGTGGTTACCTATAAAGACTGGCATGAAATGCTACCATTTGCTTTGCATGGATACCGAACTTCAATCAGAATGTCTACTGGGGCAATGCCTTATCAGCTTGTGTACGGTATGGAAGTTGTCCTACCTGTTGAAGTTGAGCTGCCCTCCTTGCGGGTAATGATGGATGTAAAACTGGATGAAGCAGAATAGGTCTGGTCTCGCTACAATCAACTGAATCTAATCGAGGAGAAAAGGCTAGCTGCCATCTGCCATGGGCAGTTATATCAGAAGCGAATGAAGAAAGCCTTCGATCTGAAAGTTAAACTTCGGGAAAACCAAGTGGGAGAGCTTATGTTGAAAAGAATTCATCCTCCTCATACAAACCACAGGGGCAAATGGATGCCAAACTACAAAGGCTCATTAATAGTAAAGAAAGTTTTTTCTGGTGGAACACTGATGCTCACTACTATGGATGGCGAGGATTTCTTATCCCCTGAGAATTCAGATGCAGTTAAAAAATACTTCGCATAAAATGACCCGCTGGATATAAAAACAGAATGTGAGTCCAGGCAAACATAGGGCATCCCGGCGAGTCAAAAACAGAATAAAAGACTTGGGCAAAAATAAGGGAAAAAATTGAAAAACAATGTACACCCGCTGAGTTGAAAAGCCGCATTGGACAGCTCAGGCAAAAATGGGTATCCCGGTGGATTGAAAACCCGAAAGGGTGATCCACGCAAAATCAGAGAATAAGCGAACAACTGCATTCTGAATTCGTCTGTATCACTCACGACATGGCAAGCTTCGAAAGGACAAAGCATCAGTCAGAATCAGCCTTCTTTAGAAAGCAAGATAAGAGGAACGTCAAGGTCATACAGGTCATAGCAAAGGAAACTCACCGGAACGTCATCTTCAAACATTGCCAACACTTTTATTTTCTCAATTTTCAGCAAACTCCTCATTCCAGGGGATTCGCTTCTTTGACTGTACTTGCCAATTCAGGGCACCCAAATTAATAAGATCGGAGTTTTCAGTCACACCTTATTTTGTACATTTTTGTTTCGTTTGCAAAATGTCCAAATGTTCATAATACAACACTTGCATAAAACATATGGGTCATTTTTAATAAATGCTTGCAGGAAATATATTACTTTCAGGAAAGTCGAACTCCTATGATGGAATACGGTTAAGGATACCTCGGGACGCTTGTACGTTTTCCCTTGTCTTAACAAGTTGCAGGCAATCAGTACAGACAATCTTTCGCAACATGGGGCATGTCAAGCATTGAATACCCAGCATGCTACTTCCCAGAAGTTATCTCCTCCCCATGCAGGACCTCCCCGAGCAGTGCCTGACAACTATTTCACAGCAAGATGGGCAAGGAATTTCCAATTCCCCACCAGAGTGCCATATCTCTCTCATCCTCAGCAGAGTTGATGGGACTGACTCCCCACAGAGTTTCCATTCTCTCCCCAGTAGAGCAAAACCCGAAACACATCCCCAATGAAGTGGTTGAAGCTTCCTTCTTCCCAATTGAGTTATCCCTACGGATAGATCTACCAATGATCTATTCCCCCAAGCAGAGTTCTCTCTCCGAGCAGATCCATCGATGATCTCTTTCCCCCTAGCCGGGTTATCCCTCCAAGCAGATCAGCCAGAGATCTTTATCCCTGCAGGATCCGAGTCCCGGATCAGTTTCTCTCCTTTGCATAATCATAGCATTCACATCATATTCATAAAATAAGTGTAGCATTCCGTCTAATATAGAGCATTACGGCAAAAATCAAACATTTGCATGATCACAAGCCAGGTTCGAGCCAATCACCTGCAATTACCATCAATATTTCATTAGCAATATACAAAATACATCCCCTGCACGTAAAAGCCAAAGCATCCCCTTTATAGATACCTATGCACGCTCTTTTTGACACTCGTCCGTGTCATCCTTCCCCAGTAAGGTTGCCAGAACACTTTCTGCAAGAAGATACTTGTTCTTAACATGCTCTTCTCGACACTCGTCCGTGTCATCTTATCTCCCCACAGAAAGCCGAAGCATCTCCTTTGCACTCTCAAAACAGATGCCTGTTTATACTTACATATTGGAAACTCGTCTGTGTCATACTTCCCCAGCAAGTCAAACACTCGTTCGTGTCTTGCACATACTTCACCAACAAATCAATACTTGTACACACTTATACAGAAGTCTTTGATACTCGTTCGTATCATTGTATATATCCCTCCTCAGCAGATTCGACACTCGTCAGTGTTCCTTGTTAACCAGTTGATACTCGTCCGTATCATCATCTTTGAACATGCGTCAGCGTTTGTTTCTACCAATACTCGTCCGTATCATGGTCCTAAGGATGCTCATTCGCATATTTAATCTATACACATCGTCAAACACTCATATGTTTTATTTTTTAGCGTAAGCACTCGTCCATGTTTACCGTTCCCCGGTAATTCATCAACAAAACAACTTTCTTCTATCCGACATTCGTCCTATGTCGTAATTCTTTCGGCAGCCGTCCCCTGCCAGGTGATCGTCCTTCTGTAACACGGTGGGAGAACTGACTTTAGTTAAATGTTGCGGATAGCAAGAGTCGCCACCGACTTTTATTTTATCCAAAAGGAAAGGGCATAAAAGAACAGGAAAGACCTTAAAAGATTTTTGGGTTCGGGGGGTAGGTTATGTAAAGGGAAGGTGTTAACACCCTTTACATCCATGGTTATCCATGGGCTCTTAGTTACTTAGCTCACTTTAAAATGTTTTTGAGAAGTGTAGTGTGTGTTTAGAAATTTTCTTAAGTACTTTATAATGATCCATGTACGGATATATATAAAGTCTTTGTTTTGAAAATTGCTTGAAAAATGTGAAGTGTTTGAAATGTTTTTTGAAAAGTGAGCAAGTACATAAGAGGAACCTACCCTAAGTTAAGTCTTTTCTGTTCTTAAATATCATTTAAATGGTAAGACTATCCCTATTATTAAGGAATAGGTAGTCATTACCTTGGATGTAAGAGGGACAAATGAAGGGACAACTGTTATTTAGGCAACTGTAAGGTGTATAAGCAATTCGAAGGGACTTATCATCTTTATTCGAAAGGGACAAGATCATTACGAAGGCAACCCTGAAGGGACTTGATCTTTTTATCTGTTAAGGGACTAGATGATATAAGAGAAGGGACTTTGCTTTGCACCTTACTTGACCTTTTGTTTAGGCAACTTGAGAGGTAACCCTTAAGAAGTGAGATGACGATCCAGGATCGACTTACGTGTGTGAGTGTACCAATTCAAATATTTATCTTTAAGATTAATGATCTAAATCCAATTTTAAATACAAACATGTTTTACACTCCCTATTTTACTAACCATAGCAATTAAAAATAAATAATAACAATTATTCTACAACTATTACATATTGGATACAATTACATTATTAAAATAATTAAAATAAGCAAATAAATAATTAAATGGATTAGTAGTAATAAACAAAAATAAATAAATATAAGAGGGTTAGTAATAATAAATAAATAAATATAAGAGGGTTAGTAATAATAAATAAATAAATATAAGAGGGTTAGTAAATCAATATAATATAGAAATAAATTAAAAAAATTCAAAAAATTAAATAAATAACTATTTTTTTAAAGAGAATTTAATAAAAGAAATAAATAATAAGCATTATATACTATAAATATGATTAATAGTTCTAATATTTTAATTTTATGTACATATATAAAAATAATAAATTAATTTAATAAAATAAAGTTAAGGTTTTTTTAATTAAAGTTAATTATTTAATCCAATCTTAATTACATTATTTATATAAAAACTATACATAATAATAATATAAACAAATTATAAATGAATATATACAATTTAAAATTTACAAACACATAAATTAATATTCATAATTATGATTAGGGTTTTTTGATTATTTAGAAAAATAAGTGTGGATTTACTACTTAATTAAATTACTTAAATAATATAAATTATAAAAATAAATATACATAATTAGAATTTATATACAAATATTAATATTTATAAAATAATTAGGGTTTATAAAAATTTAGGTTTTATATGAAAATATTAGGGTTTACTAATTAATTAAATTATTTACATATAAGAATTATATACAAATTATAAAATAAATGTGCATGATTAAAATTTACAAATAAATAAATTAAGAGTTAAAAATATAATTAGGATTTATAAAAGTAATTTAAAATTTTTAGAACTAAAAAAAATTAGGGTTATAGTTTTGATTATCAATTAATTATAATTTAAAACAAAAATAATAATAAACAAAACAAAAAGAAATAAAATAGAAGAAAGAAAAAAGGGGGAGGCCTGGTTTTGATCCCAGGACCTCCCCAATACCTGAAGAAGACTCCAACCACTGGGCCAACGTGCGCGTTGGTGATAACAAATGGATACAAAGCATTATATTTTTAGCCTGATAATAATGATGAATATTAACAAAAATAATGTGCAAGCCAGGGATCAAACCCCTGTATCAAGCCTTTATGCGCGCATTCAAAACTACCAGGCTATCCTCACCAACTTTGACAACTATCTGCAAATAATAGTATATAAAATAAGATGAAATTTCAAATTAGGTTTTGGCGCCATCGTCTTCAACCTCCAGACCTGGGGATTTTGCTGCGAATTTTGTTTCAAATTTACCTGCGATTTTTCTTGCCAACGAAACCTGCCAATATCAAATACCATACAACAAGTACAATTTCCTCAAATTAATTACATCAATGAATTCCTCATGACTCATACAACAAGACCATGTCATTAGAATCTATTTAAATTAGGTAAATCACAGAATCCCAATTTGGAGCTTAAAACCCTAACTATGGCCGATTGTGATATAGGGCATCAAGCTTCACGAAAATTATCCAGAAACCATCTATGAGCATCAATAAACGTTAATACATAATCAAAATTCATTATAAAGGCATAAATTCAAGGAATCGGAGAAAAATAGATTGAGAACATGAATGGTTCGGATTTTGCAAATGGGGATGAATCAAAAGCATGTAAGGGTTGGTTTCGATTCAGGGAAGCTCAAGGAAACTTGTAGTGTCTTTAGAATACCTTGAAACCTCTTCTAGGATTGAAACCGAAAATTGATTTTTGAAGGATTTTGTGAAGTTTGAAATTATGGTTTGAGGCTGCAAAATCGTGTCCTTGGCATTGTGATGAGTTCTATACTTATAAGTGAACTGAATTAGGTCAAAAAGTTGGGCTATCCTTTGGATATTTTGATCATGGAAGATTGAAAAAGATCATGCTTTAAAATTCAAATATTTTTTGATACAACCTTGCTATTTTAAGACCATCATCATAATTCTCATATCAATCTGATCCAAGCAACATTTATGATTTTCTAGAAGCAATATCTCATTCAAATATTTGATTTACCTATTTTATTTTGATTTAAAATGGTTTTAAATGAATAAAATCAAAATAAATAAAATCAAAATAATAAAAAATCTGAATAAATGAGGATTGGGTCGTGCATGATGTCATGTTAAAGTTTGGATCACAAAATTGCAAGCCCATTTGGAAGAATTTGGTTTTAAGGCCCTATTTGCTTCATAAACCTCCCAAAAATTTCCCAACTTTGCAAGGGCACACATCCTTCAATTTTAATGCTATGAGGGTGTTATTGGACATTTTGGAAATCTTAAGGAGTCCTCTAACCAACCCCATTGGTTTCATGTCCATAACTTTTACCATTCTCAAGTTATGCTCTTTTGAAGTTGTTGACTTTTTGTTGACTTTTAAAAGGACCTATAATGTCTTAGCTCATACCTTTCAAATGAAGCATTTTTGGGCTTGGCTTGTGAGACACAAAGTTGTAGAGAATTCAATTTCCTTCAAAATGAGCTTTGGATGGGAAAAATTTGATGAAGCATGTGAAAGTTATGGCTGGTCAAAGTTCAGTTGACTTTTCCTGAGGAAACCCTAATTTAGAAACCTCTGATTCTTGATGATCTGAAATATCCTTGATGAATCATGATCAACCCTTGATCAAATGATGAATTTTACTTCATATACTTGATGTTGGCAAAAAATCATGAAGTTTGACTTTGGTTTGACCACAGTTGACCTCAGTTTGACTTTTTAACTGCTTTGACTGATTTTGACTTATCTGATCATCTGTTACTGATGCTAATCTTGATGTTGAAACATTGCTGGGTCCAGTAAGGTTACCAGGAGTGGAAGAATTTTCTTTCCAGAGGACACCTTAAAGACTGCTGCTGCTCCAGTCCATATCTCTAACTCTGGGCAGAGTACTGAGGCTCGGGGAAAAGGACCAGTGATTGAACCTGCTCAAGCTGAGGCACCAGTTAATGAAGATCTCTCTAAGCAGATGGAAGAAGTACTGAAGATCATCCACAAGAGTGATTATGATATTGTTGACCAGTTGGGGCATACTCCCTCAAAAATCTCCATGTTATCTCTGCTATTATGTTCTGAAGCCCATGCCAAGGCTTTAATCAAGTTCCTGAAGACTGCTCATGTACCACATGAAATCTCTGTGGACCAGTTTGAAAATTGTGTTGCTCATCTGACTAGTGATAATGGTTTAAGTTTTTCGGATGCTGATCTGACTCCTGCTAAAAGAAACCATAATAGAGCTCTGCACGTCTCCATTGAGTGTAGGGGAACTACTTTGTCTCATGTGTTGGTGGATAATGGTTCTTAATTGAATGTATTACCCAAGGAGGTTATCGACAAACTCAACCTAGAGGATGTGGTGTTAAGGCCAAGTAATGTGGTGGTGAGGGCCTTTGATGGTTCAAGAAGAATGGTGCATGGAGAGGTGGATCTCCCAATCAAAGTAGGCTCTCAGGTCTTTGATTCCACTTTTTATGCGATGGATATTCGTCCTGCGTACTCATGTTTGCTTGGGCGCCCCTAGATCCATGGGGCATGTGCTGTGACTTCCACTTTACATCAGAAATTGAAGTATCCAGTGAAAGGAAAGATTGTCACTGTTTATGGTAAGGAAGAATACATGGTTAGTCATGTGAATGCTTTTAAATATGTTGAGATGGAGGGTGAATTTGTTGAGACTCCTTTCCATACATTTGAAGTGGTCCCTCAAGTTGTTCCTGCTACTGAATCCATCCCTGCTGCTAAACCAGTTCCTGCTGTTATCAGAGTACCTCCTACAATGGCCTCTCTCAAGGATGCTAAAGTTGTGGTTGAAGAAGGTGGTTATACTATTTGGGGTCAGCTTCCTGACATTCCTTACAAGTCTGACAAGTTTGGTTTGGGTTTTACTGCAGAATCTCAGAAGGTTGTTCTTCGTGCTCATGTTATTCGTATCACTAATAAAGGAATCATAAAGGACCAAGTCAATGCTGTGGGAGATTATGAAGAAGATTACAACCTGGATGATTGTATCTTTCTTACCATTGGTGATAGGCTCAACAACTGGAAGGCTGAAGACGTTATTCCTATCTCTTTTAGTCAGGAGTAAATGCTATTTTGTTTTTCTAAATTCAAATTTTGTAATTTTGAACAATTAAATACTTTTGAGCCTTGTGCCTTGCCCGGGGCACAAAGGTATGCTTGTTAGGGTTGTCATTTCATTTGCATATTTTCATTCAATAAAATCAATGGACGTTTCTCGCTTTCGTAAGTATTGTGCTCAATTTGAAAGGTGCATCAACAACAGGATATTCAATACATAAAGCATTATAATTCACAAGTGCAACAAGTTCTCTCAGAGTTCTTTGATCAACCATGATATGATTATAAATTTCAACACAAAATCAAATAAAATCACTGCAGATTTAAAAAAGAATGGAAAAAACGAAAAGTGATTAAAATAAAATATAAAAAATATAAAAACAACGCTAAAAATCAAATAAAATCAAATGAAGCTCGCACAATTATTTTAAGATTTTTTTGAATATATGAAAATGAAAAATAAATCAAATGAAATAGAAAAACTCAAAATTTGCGATTTTGAGGGTCAAAAGCTTTTAGAATTCTATTCTAAAAGAGTATTGTTTTTCGATTTATTTTTGATTTTTTGGAAAAAAAATCAGAGCAAACCGAAATAGTAGCTTCCAACTTACGTGAAAGACTGGAAAACTTATCACTATACTACAACCAGTATTGCAACCCTGAAAATCAACAAACACAACAAAAAAGAAAAGAAAAAAACTGGATAGAAAACTATACCTATGACTATAAAATCGGTTAATAACAACAAGAATCCCTGACAACGGCGCCAATTTGATCCGCGTGTCGCGCACAGATCAAAAACGAGTAATTTTTGAAAACGTAGTATAGCGACAATGACTCGAATCGTCTCACAAGGATTCTTGTTCTTATTAACTAACGTTAGTAAAGATTAATGGGGGTTGATTTTAAGGTCGAATTATAAAAACAGATTAAAATAAGTGATTAACAAATTAAGCTGAAACGATTAATCTGCTGTTTTGATTTCCCAACTTATCATCGACTCAAATAATTCCCAATTCCTAAGCGGAATCTATTTCCTTTTCGATTATAATAAATATCAAACAAGCGTAATTGATATTATATGATAAATATTCCTAATTTCCGAATTAAGCAAACAGATGAAATATTTCAATCGTGAATTAAGCAAACACGATAAACATACGCGGATTAAGTAAACGCGATTAAAGTATAGGAATATGCAATCATAGAAATAAATTAATCTAACCTTAGATAAATCGAATTAAGCAAACAAGATATCAAGATCAGAATTGAAAGGAAATAGATTAATTGGAAAATATAAGAACCTCAAAGTGTCGGCGAAAACCGATTACAACAGATTAATCCTTGGAATTAGTTATCCATAATTCTTTCTTCGAGCGTAAAAAATTAAATCGTAAAAAGTGTGTAAGTGAACAGCTGCGGCAGCTAGGTTAAATAGAAAAACCTAAAAAACCCGTTTACAACCCAACTGGGTCAAATACATAACCCATGCTCAATTCTAAATGACCTGAAACTAAATAAAACTAATGCAGCAGCTTCAAACAAAATTCTGGAAAATATGACTCAGAATCTGACTTCGACTCCAACACGAAAGTTGTAGCTCTCTCTCTTAGCTTTCCATCGACTGGTTGAACGCCTCAATCAAATTCCTGGAACTCCAGTTATGATCATTTCCGTAAAAGTTATTAAAGCTGAAAATTAAGTACGAAAATTAAATTAAGCCAAAAATAAAGTAAATTAGAAAAACAAATTAAAATATAAAAATAAACAAAGAAAACTAAAGAAATGCCTAAGTGCAATCATGGGAGAATGCACATTAAAATGCACTGATCAAATTCCTCCACACTTGAACTTTTGCACTCCGAGCAAAAATAAACTCAAGACTCAATTAACACAACATCATTCAGATACTCATTCTAGGCTACAAACTCTTCTTCGATTAAGATAGCATCGATATATACTAATCTTACACACTAAAGATATCATAAGAACAAAAATCCGCAATTGTGCGGTCATAAGCCCCCATCATATACAAACCATTTTGAATCATGTTATTATGCCTAAGCCTAACTTACTCATCCTCCCTTTTGCTCTCTTTCATTCTAGTGCAATCACATTAAGCTTGTTATCTATTCATACACATGGTAAATAAGCCTGTTATTGATTATGATTCATACTTGACAATATTTTAAAGTTACTTTAGTAACAACAAGAATTTTTTTTTCTTAAGGTTTCACATTCGTTAGGCTAAATGACCGGGTGAGGGTCACCTGACTTATAATGTGGATTCCTATTCAGATTTCTTTTTAAACGCAAGATCATTCACTTATTTGCATCAACTTAATTACTTAGTGTTTGATTTCTAGATGGTGCTGACTGCTAGATAAACTACTTAAGAGATATTAAAGGATGAGAACTCAAGGCTATGACATAACAAGTATTCAAAATGATTTCCATATTTAGGAGACTTAAGGTGTTAAAACGATACCGGTCTTGTGAACTTTTCCCAAGTCTCCACAACATACCTCAAAACAATCTATAGCCTAAAACTTTTTTTTTTAAAATGTCTAGTGTTTCTAAAATAAAACAAAACAAACAAAAACAAAGAAAATAAATTATTCCATCCCCCGCACTTAAAACAAGCATTGTCCTCAATGAAAGGACGTAAATATAAAATAAGAGGGAGAGAAAAGAAAGAACACACCCGAGTAGTCAAGGTGGATAAGTGATCACATAAGCAGCATTTCCTAAAGAAAGCTCTTCTATAGTCTATTCTTCCAAAGTGGGGATCTCATAGAGTAACTTTGGGTAGTATCCATTAATATTGGAGTTTTTATTAGTGCCTTCGCCTTTTATTCCAGGATCAAAGAAGAATCTTCGATAAGTTAAAGTGTTGAATGTGCACATGATAGTGATCTCCTTTTCTACAACTTTAAGAATCATAGGATTAACGAGCTGCCTCACTACTTTTATTCCATCTTCAATTGAGATCCTATACATACTCATGGATGGGCTAATATCACAAGTATTAAACAAAGTGCATCCAATTCCCTTCTTATGTTCCTGTAATGATTTCTCTTCCTGCACAAATACAAATAAATTATTAGGAAGTGGTTTCAGCTCTAAAGAGGGTGGTTTCTCGATGGATGGTTTGTTCCGGGAATTCGGGGTGTCGAGAGCTTCATTGACATGAACAACTTCATTTTCAACCTCATTTGCAGTAAGAATATCATCTTTCAAGGCAACCTTTAATTCAGCACAAACATAGCAAATTTTAGTGTCAGTACAAACATCACAAGAGTAAACATCATCAAAATCAGACAATGATGGAAAATCAGCTGCAAACGAATTAATACAAGTATCATCAACAATTTCAGAAGGCAACTCTATTTGAAAAATAAAATGTTCTTCCAAAGGCTGTTGGTTTGATCCTTGAGTTTGCTGCATAGCATTCATCGAAGTGGTAATATGATCAAGTTGTATTTGCAAAGTCTGAAAATTAGAATCTATTTGTTGTTGAAACTTGATATTATTTATAGCCATTTGGTTGATAATGTCCTCTAGTGAAGGTTCAGAAGGTGCATAGCACACAACCTGAAATTCATTCATATGCTTATGTGGATCATCACCTGCAAAACCATTAAAACTTGGCAACAAGTGTGTTAAACCAAAATTCAATTTGAAAGGTGCATCAACAACAGGATATTCAATACATAAAGCATTATAATTCACAAGCGCAACAAGTTCTCTCAGAGTTCTTTGATCAACCATGATATGATTATAAGTTTCAACACAAAATCAAATAAAATCACTACAGATTTAAAAAAATAATGGAAAAAACGAAAAGCGATTAAAATAAAATCTAAAAAATATAAAAATAAATCTAAAAATCAAATTAAATCAAATAAAGCTCGCACAATTATTTTTAGATTTTTTTGAATATATGAAAATGGAAAATAAATCAAATAAAATAGAAAAATGCAAAATTTGCGATTTTGAGGGTCAAAATCTTTTAGAATTCTATTCTAAAAGAGTATTGTTCTTCGATTTATTTCTGATTTTTTGGAAAAAAATCGGAGCAAATCGAAATAGTAGCTTCCAACTTACCTGAAAGACTGGAAAACTTATCACTATACTACAACCGGTATTGCAACCCTGAAAATCAACAAACACAACAAAAAAGAAAAGAAAAAAACTGGATAGAAAACTATACATATGACTATAAAATCGGTTAATAACAACAAGAATCCCCGACAACGGCGCCAATTTGATCCGCGTGTCGCGCACGGATCAAAAACGAGTAATTTTTGAAAACGTAATATAGCGATAATGACTCGAATCGTCTCACAAGGATTCTTGATCTTATTAACTAACATTAGTAAAGATTAATGGGGGTTGATTTTAAGGTCGAATTATAAAAACGGATTAAAATATGTGATTAACAAATTAAGCTGAAACGGTTAATCTGCTGTTTTGATTTCCCAACTTATCATCGACTCAAATAATTCCCAATTCCTAAGCGGACTCTATTTCCTTTTCGATTATAATAACAATCAAACAAGCGTAATTGATATTATATGATAAATATTCCTAATTTCCGAATTAAGCAAACGGATGAAATATATCAATCGTGAATTAAGCAAACACGATAAACATACGCGAATTAAGCAAACGCGATTAAAGTATAGGAACATGCAATCATAGAAATAAATCAATATAACCTTAGATAAATCGAATTAAGCAAATAAGATATCAAGATCAGAATTGAAAGGAAATAAATTAATTGGAAAATATAAGAACCTTAAAGTGTCGGCGAAAACCGATTACAACAGATTAATCCTTGGAATTAGTTCTCCATAATTCTTTCTTCGAGCGTAAAAAATTAAATCGTAAAAAGTGTGTAAGTGAATAGCTGCGGCTTCTAGGTTAAATAGAAAAACCTAAAAAACCCGTTTACAACCCAACTGGGTCAAATACATAACCCATGCCCAACTCTAAATGACCCGAAACTAATTAAAACTAATGCAGCAACTTCAAACGAAATTCTGGAAAACTAGAAAAACAAATTAAAATATAAAAATAAACAAAGAAAACTAAAGAAATGCCTAAGTGCAATCATGGGAGAATGCGCATTAAAATGCACTGATCATCGGTCGTCCCCGTCATTGCTTTACTTACCACTGAATCCCCAGCAGTCATCCTCTGCTCGATGGTCGTCCTCCATCGTTTTCATTTGATAATCATACTATACTACCTTTTACAATTTATATCTCTTTTCTTCTTATCCCCAGCGAGTGCAAATTTCGGACTGTCTTTGGTATTCAACCATAAGTTATCTTGTTTGTCTGTTAAGCCAGGCGCTTACACCCTGCACAGCTAACTCATGCTTGAATAGGGGCAGCTGTAAACACCCCAAATTTTCCCTCACTCTTTATCACACCATAGCTTGTGATCTTTCGTTTTTGTTTTAACATAAGCAGTACATCTCATATTACATATTTGCTTCACTGCATAGTTTAGTTCATCTGCATCTAGGGTTAGTGATCTGAGCAATCCAAGAATTCATCTGAGCCATCCCAATGGTCTTGAAGCTTTCCAAGAGGGTCCATGTGTGTTATATGATCATATTATGCTCCTCAAAGTTCATGAAAGTCAAGGGATCACAAGAATTGGCAAAGGCATGGAAGCAGAGCTAGAGTTTTCATTGCACAGATGACCAAAATTAGGGTTTTGGTTTCAGAGGCCTTAACTCTAAATTTTTGGGTCATTTTTGTTTCTAATGTTCTTAATATGTTATAAGGATCATGTGTACCAAGTTTGATGAAGAAATTCATTGTGGAAGTCATCTGTTCACTGGGTAACTTCTTGAGCAAGTTAAGTCAAAATCAGGGCATCTGAGGCCCCAACAATGGAACCAAAGGGTCATTTTCATCAAATTGAGGTTCAATGACCTTTATTTGATCCTAAAAGTGGTTAGAATTTCACAAGATTGAAGAATTTTGAGCCAATTGCAAACTTGCCATTTTTGGAAATGACTTGAATGCAAACTTTCCATTTTGGGAAAGATTTTCAACCTCCTCTTTCATGACCAAAAATGCTTCAAATGAAAAATTCTTGGGCATGAAATTTGTAGATTAGGTTTTTCCCTTTTCAAAAAGTACAAGAACATGTCTTGATTCATCCTAGAACTCAAGATATGGCCTTTCAAAGTTGGCAAAAATCCTATAATTTTCAAGTTCATGTCAAAGAGAGAATTTTGCAATTTCACTTGCCAAGCATTCTAATGACCTCTAATCAAATTCTATGCATCATAACATGTAAAAGCAATCTCAAAAGATCAGAATTGGCCTTTGGACCTAGGGTTTTGATGGCTTGATTCTCAAGAAATCTCAAAATGACAATTATGCATAAACTTTGCAAAACCATGACAACTCTTCATCCACTTGTGCCAGCTGCATAAAATTGATCCTAAGGCCATCCTTGAACCAAGCTGAGGCCAAGACACCCCAAAATCCAGCTCTGACTCAGCCCATGCTCAAGGTACCATTACTTTTAACTTTTTGCAAATCAAGCCATACCAATCAGCCTGTGCCACAACCACTCTCTGGCCAATCAACATTGTTTATGCAAGCATCAAGGAACCCATTTCACACAATCTTGGAGCCTGAATCGTCAAGAGCTCAGAATCACAAAAACTTGCAAAAACTTCATCTCTTCGAATCTCTCAGCATAGCCATTCAAACTCAAAACTTCCTTCACCATTTAATCATTCATGTCATAAGGAACACAAACCACCCTTCATTTTGCCAAAAAAGCCTCTGAATCATAAACACGATTTCTCACCTCTCAGAACTGAAACTCACAAAGGAGGCCATTTAAACTCCATCCAAGCCTTTCAGAAGCATCAGAGGGATCATTTGAGGCATTTTGCACAAGGGAAGAGGTCAGAAAGCTCAAGAACTGAAAGCTCCATCTCAGGTAACCATGAAGAATATTTTTTTCCAAACATGCTATTTAAGTTAAAATATCAATCTTCATGTTCCCCTGATCACTCTGATATGTTTTGTTTCGAAAATGGTTGAGAAATGAGCATGTATTGTTGTTCTGAAACTTTGCCCGTGAAATTATTTTTTCTTTGATTCATCATGTTTGCGTGAAATAAATTGTTTTTGTTGATTGATTCTTGTTTATTGATGCTTGGGGAGTGATTCTGGAGAATTAGGGAATTTTTCATGGCCTGGGGAGAGAGTTGAGTTTTGGTCTGGAGAAGATGACCGGAGCAAGCTCCGGTCAACTGAAAGTCATTCGGTTTAATTAATTAGGGTTTAGTAAGATTTTAATGTGGGCCTTTAGATCTCAGGGTTAGCGCGCAAATGAGTGGACCAGATTAGTTCATTAGCATTAATCCATAATTATTTAATTTAATTAAACTCAATTAGTCAGATTTGATCCAACCCCTTGATTTACGCGCGTGGTTAATTCCCTCCATCCCAGTTTGAATCTGGACCCTCAGATGTGATTACTTTGCATTTTATTCATTTTTATTTTATTTTATTTTATTTTCTTTGGCATATTTATTTTAAAATAGCAAAACTTGTTCAAAAAATATGAAACTTTGCATTCTGACTTTAAATATTTTTCTTAACCCAAAAATAATTTTTATTTTATTTTATGCATTCAAAAAGTATTTTTAAATTATTTAAATGTTATTTTTAATTAATTAAAGTATTTTAATTAATTAAAAATACATTTAGGTTTCTAAAAATCACCAAAAAAATCATGAACCATTCCAATGCATTTAGAAACATTTTCAAACTCTTCACACAAATTTATTTTTATGTTTGATCATAGTTTCCCAATTTTCTTTGAATTTAGGGTCTTTAAAATCACAATTTTTAACCTTAACTTTGAAAAATCTTTTCTGCCTAACCAAGAAGAGTTTGAACTTGATTCTTTTTGCATTGTTTCACATATTGCATGTAGTTTCTAGGTTATTTTCCTCATGAATTTATCTTGCATTTTCAATTTGATTTGCATTTTTCCTTTTGAATCACTCAAAAACCCTAGCAAACTTAGGAAAATCATAACTTGCAATAGGATAAGCTTATGACCTTCTCCTTTGGGGTGTGACCTAGTATGGGATTAGGGTTTGTTTGAGCTTGATTTCAAATTTGTATCATGTTGATTGCTTCTGTTTTGATCATTTGCATCTCACATGTCCATAAAACCCTAATTTCTCATGTTCATTTGCATTCACCTTGCATATTCATCATCACATGAACTTGCCATGACATTTCAAGCATTCATATGTCATCTTAGACATCTTAGGACATGTTAGAACCTTGCTTGATCATTTCTTCATTCATTTTCCATGTTTTGCATTCATTTCATTTCATAAACATCCATGTGTTTTCAAGCTTTTAAACATGCTTTCATAACATCCCATCCTTGTATGATCATTCATATGCACATTGTATGACATTGCATCATCTCATATGCCATTTTCATTGCATAAACACTTCTGAGTTTGGTCTTTGCATCTCATTTCATCTCATTTCAATTCATTTCTTCATGCTTTATAACTTATGCATCCATACTAACTTTTCAGGAACTTTTGGTAAGTTATTTTGGGAGGTGGATTTGCCTTCACCTCTCACTTCTTCTTATCTCCTTCATATGCATTTTAACTTGTATTTGAAGTGAATTTGATTCACTTATGTTCCATCTCTCTCACTTTCTTCCTTTAAGTTACTTACCTTCTTAGGAAGTGAGTAACTTATTCTTCTGCTTCCTCCTCCTTTCATCTGCTTCTTCCATTGGTGGCCTTGAAGATCTTCTCTTAAGCCTCACAAACCATATGATATCCAAGCATGATAATGTTTAGGGTTGTGATTAGTCCCCCTTAGATTTTTACCTTTGAGTCTCCTTGAGTCTCTCTTTTCATCTCAATAATCAGAGACTAAACTCTTAAAGTTTTAGGACTTTAGAATTAGGGTTATGCCTGCATCCTTATCTTAGGATGGAGTGTATAACTTTAATCCTAAGTGTTAAACCTTTAATTTTTTTACACCTCTTAATAAAAACACATTAATAATCACCAAGACTTTATCTTGTAACTTGGGCCTTACATTAGGGTTTTAACTCTTCCTTATGGTTAAGAGGGACTAACCCTAGTGTTTAATGGACAAGTCCTCCTCAAGTTGTCTTACAAACCATAAAATCCACTTCTTAATCTCAAAATCCACTTAATAAAGGCTTGTTATATAATGAATTTATTCCCTAACCATGGATTAAGTTGAGGTATCTTCCTCAGCTTAAGTGTTCTCATCTATTATCCTTCTATTAGGATGGTGTAATGAGTTCACTAATTTGTGATTAGAGATTAAACTCACTACTTAACACTAAACAAAAACCCAAAAACATCTAATTAATCACAAGTAGGTTAATTATTTTAATCCTACATCATCATGGTAATTAAGTTGAGATGCTTATCTCATACTTAAGTAAGCTCATTATCCCTTATCAGGGAGGATATAATGAGTTTACAAGCCCTTGATTTAGGCTTAAGCTCATTAACTTATGAAAAACACCAAAAACAATAAAAAATTGAAAACAAAAAAAACAAACAATAAATGTATCCTCCGGGATTCTTTTCTCATCACACTCATTCACAAACGATAATTTTCTTCTTCCGTCTAATGCAAGACAGTTAGCACTCGAGCCAGACAAGTCATACACTTGAACATAGATAAATAAGCAGTTCACAGTCAATTCATTTTCAGTCTCTTTGAGTCAAACTACGGTGTTCTGACTTCCTCATTGCACGAGAGGATACGTAGGCATAACTTAACAGTTATCGAACAAAAGTCTTTGTCTTCCCCCTCTTTTAGCATTATTTCTAAGTCTCAGTTTCTGAGAAATTCACATTTTGCACTGACACATGTACATTCATTCCTTAGCTTTTGCACACAGATAACACATACACTACCCCTTTAAACACAATCTTGTAAGCGCGGATCCCGTCGAGTACGACGGACAATCTGGGTACTAATACCTTCCCAGGTTGTAACCAACCCCCTTTCTCAGTTTCTCTGGTTCGCAACCGTCTTATCCATCTCTTTCCAGGTTTATGCAGCATTACCTTTCCTTCGGGATAAAAATGCCTAGTTGGCGACTCTATTCACTTCACCTTCATTCTCTCTTTTCGCAGACCGTTCGCTTATGCACTGGGATGCAAATCTTCGGGAGCGACAATTCAGTCAAACTCAAATGAAACTTACAAATTTTCCTTGTCTTATGCTTTTATAGTCTAGAACTTATGAACAATGGGCGAATTGCATTCACCCTGTTCAACAATGCAACAATGCAATTACCTCATTAAGTAAACCATATTTATGAAAACCACCTACAACTACTAATCAAAATTTTCTTCACTTTTCTCTCACTCAAGTTATGATTATCATGTATTATTTTGAGTCCTGATGGTTCACCAAGCAAGTAGTTTAAGAGTTCCCCAAACTACTTGGTTGCCCAGTTTCCAGTGTTCACTAGACACTTTTAGAAGATGATATTTTTATGAAAAATCCCGTAGATATAAGTTATAATATCAATATCAGTACATCCATCTGTATTTATTGATACTAGGTCATCAAGCATTTCATAGATTGAACTAGAACAAGGATATGCTTTGAAGGCGATCGTGAAAGTATGTGTTTTACCACCCATAGTTATCCAACCGATACCTGAAACTTTTCTTAAACCTTTCTTTTTCATCATTGTTCTCACCTCAATTACAATATCCCATTTTCTATTAGAGGCATATGTATTTGAAAGCGAGATATAATTTGAAGGGTTTTCAGGTTCTAGCTCTAAGAGACACCTATAAGCCAAGTCTCTTGTCATAGAATTCCCATGTATTGCAGAGGCAGTGAAAAGAGATCCCCAAACACTTGGTCCAAGATTTATTGGCATTTTTTTATGAACTCCAATGCTTCATCGAGCTGGCCTGATCGACCTAACATATCTACTACACAAGCACAAATTTCAACTGTTGGTTTCATTTCATACTTTGTTATCAAGGAGTTATATATACTAATGCCTTCATCCACCATTCCTGACTTGCTACAAGAAGAAAGAACACTAACCACTATTATCATGTCTGGTTTGATCCCTTATTGAAGCATTTTGTAATATGTAGTCACAACTTCCCCTCCTTTTCCATGTAATCCATACGCCGAGATAATCGAACTCCAAGTGATAACATCTTTGAAATAAAAACCATAATCAAATACCCATATTGCGTAATCTAAATAGTAACACCCCAAAGTCGATATTAATTTAATTGATTTGTTTTCTTGTGAATTTTGATGTTTATGATGTTATTTGGGGTTTTGTGGAGTGTCGAGGAAAGCTTAATATTTTAATTATAATGGAATATTAAATATATGGGGTTTGGTTTATTATTTGAGATTAAATAAAATAAAATAAAAGGAATTAGAGGATAAGGGATTTGTGGTCTTTTGGTTGAGGATTAGTGAGGGTATTTTGGAGAAGGTCTATTGAGGTCTTAGGGGCAAGAGTGACAAAAAGAGTAAAGGGGGTTTTGTGAACGATCAATTGGAAACGATCTCACTTTTGGAGAGAAGGAGAAAAAGCTCTGAAGAAGAGGAGAAGCTAGGACTTGAAGGGTGGAAGGATTTTTGAAGAGATTATCGAAAAGCTTACGGAACCTAAGGTATGAGGAGTATTTTCTGTTCGGTATTATAATGTGGGAATAAAATTGAGGGTTTTGAGGTATAGTTTTAGGGTATATGGATTGGTGGATGATTCTATGTTTTGATGATGATTTCATGATGATTTCATGAATATGATGATGTTGAATGATGTATTTGATGTTATTGTGAGGAATGTTGATGTTAAATGTAATTTTGCTTCTATACTGATGTTAAATGTGGGTTTTTACTGAGATTGTCGCAGAAGAGGAATGCTGGAAATCGTAGAAAAATATACAGAATTCGTGAAGCTCGCTTAGTGAGCGCAACTAGAGAAATGGGCGCTGAGCGAGCAAGATGCCTCGCTTAGCGAGCCTGGAGAGTTTTGAAAATTAATTTTTGTTTGTTCCAAAACCTGTATTCTTGAGGTGGTTTAGGTATTAGGTTGCCATGATGTTGTAGAGTTGTCGTATGACGCGTTTTATGAGGTACATGAGTGGAATAAACAATTAAATGATGTATGATAATTAAATGATTATTTTCCTGAGTTATGAAGCATGAGTATATGGTGTAGGAGTATGATGTAGGAGTATCTTGTTAAGTGAGTATGTAATATGATGGCATGAGTGAGTATGAGTGTTGTACCACAAAATTTTTTCCTCCCACAATCAAATAAATGTGTCCCAATAGTCCTCTCAAGGTTCACAAAGTTCACAACGGGTCAAATGGATTGAAGGTTTCATCAGACAAAGCCTCCTCCTAAACAATGGATCCAAAACTAGGGTTTTGAGTTTCTCCAAGATAAATGAATTTCCAAGGCCTTAAATTAGCTTCATAAAATCCCACATGTCTTCAAAAATCCCCATGTCAAGTTTCAGGGCTTTCCCAATAAGTTTGACCAGTCAGCTGATCAGAAGTTCAAAAATCAGTCAAGTTGATTAAAAAGTCAAACTGAAGCCAACTGTGGTCAAATTAAAGGCAAACTTCAAGATTTTTTGTCAACATTAAGATTATGAAGTAAAATTCATCATTTGATCATGGGTTGATCATGATTCCTCAAGGAAATTCCAGATCATCAAGAATCAAGAGTTTCTAAATTAGGGTTTTCATAGGAAAAGTCAACTGAACTTTGACCAGACATAACTTTCACATCCTTCATCAAAAGTTTCCCATCCAAAGCTCATTTTGAATGAAATTAAATTCTCTACAACTTTGTGTTACAAGCTAAGCCTAAAAATGTTTCATTTGGAAGGTATGAGCTAAAACATTATAGGTCCTTTCAAAAGTCAACAAAAAGTCAACTTTTTCCAAAGAGCATAATTTGAAAATGGTAAAATATATGGACATGAGACCAAAGAGGTTTGTTAGAGGACTCTCTAAGATTTCTAAAAAGTCCAAGATCACTCTCATAGCCTTAAAATTGAGGGATTTATGCCTTGTCAAAGTTGTGAAATTTTCAAAGGGTGCATTGAGCAAAAAGGATCTCAAATCCAATTTTCTCCAAATGGGCCCATGAAATTGCAATCCAATCTTCACAATAACATCAAGAAGGACCCAATGATCATTTTTCAGATTTTTATATTTTATATTTTATTATTTTGGATTTTATTTAGTAAAATTCAATTTTAATGAAAATAAAATATAAAAAGTCAAATAAAAAAAATCTGATTTTGGTTCTAGAATGATTGATATATCATTTAATGTTGATTTAGAAGATCAAATTTCGTGCAAAACCTTTGAGGTATGAAAATATTTGATTTTTCTCACATTTATGATCATGGCTTTCTTCACACTCAAGTAACACCAAAACATATCACAAGGCCCAAAATTTCTGACCTAATATCACTTCCCTATATGTATACAACAAGACCAAGGCATGAGGGACGAGTTTTGCAGACGAAAAAGAGGTTTTCCAACCTCAATTTTTTCAAAAAAATAAGATTTCGGTTTTGACTCTTGGAGTCGTTTCAAAGCAATTTTAAGGTTGCTATAGATGCTTTGATACTTACTCAACGTATTCCAATTGCTTTTATCATAAAAAACATGCCAATATTCATGAATCGCATCTCATCTTTTGGCCATTTTTTAAATTTTCAGTTGCACTGATTCTTGGGTTATAAATGATTTTTGATGATTATATGTTGTTAATAATGCTCTATACATCGTCATTGGTTGTTTTGTTTGAAGTTTTAGTGCATGTACCGTTAATCACCATGGCTAGGTTTTTTTTGCCCCAAATTGGGGTTCTTCGATTCGAGCCATATAAGGACCTTTTAAAGACATATCTGGAATCCATGGACCTTGGTGTTTGAATGATGCCATTATTGAGAAACAATTGTGCGTGTTATGATGTTTTTGAATGGTGCCCTTATTGAGAAACAGTTGCGTGAATCAGATTTTTTAAATTTCTGACTTATTTTTTATTTGTTTATTCTCTATTATAATCACAAACGCGTGTGTGGTTTGGTGGCTAGAGGTACGGTCTGATAACCTGAAGGTTGTGGGATCAAATCCGCCCTCTAACATTTTTCTCTCTCTTATAATCTCTATTTTGCTGGTTTATTTTATATATAATTAGTTTCATTTTGATTCCACAAGCATGTGCTTGTCCTAGTGGCTAAGGAACAAGTTTAAAGTCCTGAGGGCGTGGGTTCGAATCCACCCTCAGGCATTTTTTTTATTATTTCGTTTTTCTTTATGATTTTAGGTTTATTTTATATATATAATTATTCCCTAACATTATTACTAATGCGCCTGTAGCCCAGTGGAAAAGCTTCAAAGGTTGAATTGGAGGGTCATGGGTTCAAACCTCCTCACCAACATTTTGGTTATTTCTACCCTTTTTTATTTTATTTTCATATTATATGTTTTTCTTTTCTAATATCTTTTTTTTTTTCTATTAACTTTTTTTTTTAAAAACCTTTGTTTTTCTAAAATCTTTTCTAAAAACTTTTTTCCTTTAAAAAAAACCTTTTCTCATAATCATTTTTTTTATTATTTTATTATTAGTGTATTTCTTTTTTAGGTTAATTACTTTTTTCAATTAATTAGCATCATTAGTATTTAATGAATTTAATCTTAATCTAACTTTTGATAAACCCTAATTTATCTTTTATAACCCTAATTATGTAATAAACCTAAATTTTTCTTTTTTAAAACCCTTAAAATATTTTTCTTAAAACCTTAAACCTTTCCTCATTTTTATGTTATTCATATAATCTGCCTTATCATTATTGCTCTAAATTTTTTATTGTTATTTGTTTTTTCTCCATTATAATTATGTAACTGCCCCAAGGTGTTGTAATAATTAGGATTTTAAATTTTTGCCATTTAGATTTCTGCTATTTAAATTCCTGCCATTGATCCTATTGTGTGGTTAGTAAACCTAGGGCTTGAAAACCTAATTGATTTAACCTGGACATAGATCACTAAACAATAAGATGAATATCTTAAAATAATCACTCACACACGTAAGTCGATCTATGATCGCTGTCTGCACTTCCAAGGGTTATCCCTCTTGGTTGCCTTATTAAACGGTCAAGTCCCTCGAAAGTGGGGTGTCTTAAGCAAAACCCTAATCATAAAATCATCTTGTCCATCCCTCCAGTTAAAAGACCAAGTCCCTACGATGTTTGCTACGATGTTGGCTTCGATAATGATCTTGTACCTTAGAATAAAGATGATAGTCCCTCCCAATTGCTAAAGACACCCTACAGTTGCCTTCGTTGACCGTACGATGACCCTACGCTCATACCTTAAATAAATCCAAGGTAATGACTACCTATTCCTTAATAATAGGGACATTCTTACCCTTTAAAGAACATATAAGAACATGAATGACTTAGTCTAGGGTAGGTACCTCATAGTTACTTGCTCACTCTTCAAAAAGAAAATACTTTTCACACCTCACTATTTTCAAACGTTTTCAAATAAGGCTTTGTATACATCCATACGAGGATCATTACAAAATACTTAGAAAATTTTCTAATCATACACTACACTTTTCAAAAACAATTAAAGTGAGCTAAGTAGCTAAGAGCCCATGGATAACCATGGATATAAAGGGTGTTAACACCTTCCCTTTATATAACCTACCCCCCAAACCCAAGTCTTTTAAAACGATCTTTCCTGTTCTTTTATGTCTCTTCCTTATGGATAAAATAAAAGTCGATGGCGACTCTTGTTATCCACAACATTTATAGAATGTCAATTCTCCCACCGTGTTACAAAACTGACGACTCTGTGTCGCTCCCGATAAATGAGACCAGGCCCAGATAAAGGTACAGACGCGAACGGTCGGCGAGAGGGACAATGAGAACACACAGCCGTGAACTCACTGAAGATGAAAAGAGTCGCCAGCTAGGCATTTTTATCCCGGAGGAAAGGCAATGCTGCATAGACCTAGAAAGATACGGATAAGACGGTTGCGAACCAGAGAGACTGAGAAAGGGGGTTGGTTACAACCTGGGAAGGTATTAGCACCCAGATTGTCCGTCGTACTCGACGGGATCCACGCTTAAAAAGATTTGTGTTTTAAAGGGGTAGTGTCAGTGCAATCTGTGTATAAGGAGCTGGAAAAGGGATGTACAGGTGTCAGGGTAGGAGAAGTGAAGTGTATAAATGATGTGTCAGTGTAGGAATGAGAAAGAATTGCTCAAGATCATGAGGCTAAAAGAATGAGGCTAGAAAGAGGGGGAATATACAGAGACTTTTGTTCGATAACTGTTAAGTTATGCCTACGTATCCTCTCGTGCAATGAGGAAGTCAGAACACCGTAGTTCGACCCAAAGAGACTGAAAGATGAATTGACTTGGGAACTGCTTACTTGTCTATGCTCAAGTGTATGACCTGTCTGGCTCAGGTGCAAACTGTCTTGCGTTAGACGAAAGAAGCAAGATCTCGTTTGTGAGTGAATGAGATGAGAAAAGAATCCCGGAGGAGACGATTATTGTTTGTTTTTGTGTTTTCAGTCTTTTATTGTTTTTGGATTTTGTCATAAGTTAATGAGCTTAAGTCTAAACCAATGGATTTAGTAAACTCATCACATCTTCCCTCTGGTTAGGGGTAATGAGAATACCTTAAGTGTGAAGTCAGCTTCTCACACTTAATCACCATGATGTAGGATTAAGATCATTAACCTACTTGTGATTATTTAGATGTTTTTGGTGTTTTTGTTTAGTGTTGAGTAATGAGGTTAAGCCATAATCAGGGATTAAACAGACTCATTACACCAGGCTGCCTGCCTAACAATAGCCAGATTAATCTTGTTTTCACAATAGAGAGTCTCAACCAAGTTCTGTGCCTTAGGAGTGTGGACCAGGGCATAGCCCAGTTGTCTTCTGAACAGCAGAGGGTTATAATTGATGCTACCCTTAACTCCTATTAGGGGCACATTGGGAAAATGTCCACAGCTGGTGATGATATCCCTGCCCTTGGTGCTCTGAGTGCACCATCTGATATCAGCTGAAGTTAGAGCAGTAAGTCTCTTAGCCCAGTTGCTCTGCTGATGAGGGTTCAGAAATGCATCTGTCCTGGGCAAATGCCTGCGAAGCCAAGTGTGGAACAATGGAGCACAACACCTCACTAATCTTCCCCTCTGCTTTTCATTCCTCTGATGCACTGAATAGTAAAGATCCCCCAATAAAGTTGGCACTGGGTTCTTCAGGATGAACAGATGGATTGCATTCTTGCTAATGAATCGAGGCTCATCTGCAAACAATACAATTCCATATATGCTCAATGCCAGTAAAGCACAAACAACTTTCCACTCTCCTAGAGAAGCTTTCAGGGTAGCTTGAGAGATCAAGAAATCCAGATGAAAACCAGGGATCCCAGCTTTAGAAGTCATATGCTGCTCAATCAAAACAAGTTCCAGATGCAAAGCTTTTGCTACTTCTCCATTGCTAGGAAAGACCATCTCAGGGTTGAAAGGGATTCCACCCCTGATAGGCAAACCAACCAATGATGAGTATTCTTCTAATAGAGGGCCCAACTGAAAGTCTTGGAAAGTGAAACATCTCAGTGGGGGATCATAAAACTGAATGCAGGTGTGGATCAGGCTTCTCTGTGATGGGTCCAGATCCATAACCATATCAAGTATATCTCCATAACTTTCCCTGAACAATGGTATGTGATCTGGAGTGATCAGGGTTTGAATCCTCCTGATGTCTGATAGCTCTGGTTGGAAAAAGTGATAGGTGATGTTGCTCTTTTTAGGAGCCATGATGCTGAGACTGAGTAGAGACAAATGCTGATGAAGATGAGCCAATACTGAAGATGGGGTCAAAACCAAAACCAGATGAAAATGGATACCCTGAAACACAAATAAGCAAATGTCAATACGATGCAATGATTGATGTATGCAAATGATATGCAAGGGTTTGTGACTGAGCTGGATCTGATCAAAATGCCCTGATATAGGTCCAAGTATGTTCAAGAATTCCAGATGGAGGTCTATAAATCCAGTAACCAAGGTGGGGGACTCAAATAAAGAGCCACATGTCCAGGGTTTTAGAATCACAAGAACTGTCCCAAATTGAAGTAATCTTAAACAAACAAAGTAACAAGGTATTCTGAGGCCAAGGTACCTGCAAACCTATAAACAGCCCAACCCCCTCACAGGTGATGTTCTAGAACAAGGATCCTCAGACTTGGATCAGTTATGAGAAGTGTAAACACTTCTAACCCGGAGGTACAGTGTTTACAATAACCATAACAATTCCTCCTCTAATTCACCTCAGTTTCTGAAGGTCAATTACTAAAAGGTCATCCAGACTTAGCAGGCTTCCCAGATAGCCCTAGCATTGCAGGAAATCTGCAACACAGAGTTCTCAAGAAGAAACCCATATCTGAACCGTGTTTCATATTCCCGCACTAGACCGAGATGGAATGGGAAAGAATATGATTCACTCTAGCCTAGGTGTCACTCAGGTCCCAGGTATAGGACCTTGACTCTCAATAGAACCCCCACCCACCAAAGCAGACAACAGATCCAGCCAGCAGTATGACAGTATGATAAATGAAAAAAACAGTAAAGAAAACAATAAATAAAGCTGTACAGAAAGCAGTAAATAAAGCAAATATACACAAACAAATAGCACATAACACCCCCAATAAAAACAAATCAATCAAGCGCTAGGAGGAACCCACAAAAAGAACCATAAGCCCTGGTTGCAGTATAAGGTGCTTTCTCCCCAGCAGAGTCGCCAAGCTGTCGCTCCCGATAAATGAGACCAGGCCCAGATAAAGGTACAGACGCGAACGGTCGGCGAGAGGGACAATGAGAACACACAGTCGTGAACTCACTGAAGATGAAAAGAGTCACCAGCTAGGCATTTTTATCCCGGAGGAAAGGCAATGCTGCATAGACCTAGAAAGATACGGATAAGACGGTTGCGAACCAGAGAGACTGAGAAAGGGGGTTGGTTACAACCTGGGAAGGTATTAGCACCCAGATTGTCCGTCGTACTCGACGGGATCCACGCTTAAAAAGATTTGTGTTTTAAAGGGGTAGTGTCAGTGCAATCTGTGTATAAGGAGCTGGAAAAGGGATGTACAGGTGTCAGGGTAGGAGAAGTGAAGTGTATAAATGATGTGTCAGTGTAGGAATGAGAAAGAATTGCTCAAGATCATGAGGCTAAAAGAATGAGGCTAGAAAGAGGGGGAATATACAGAGACTTTTGTTCGATAACTGTTAAGTTATGCCTATGTATCCTCTCGTGCAATGAGGAAGTCAGAACACCGTAGTTCGACCCAAAGAGACTGAAAGATGAATTGACTTGGGAACTGCTTACTTGTCTATGCTCAAGTGTATGACCTGTCTGGCTCAGGTGCAAACTGTCTTGCGTTAGACGAAAGAAGCAAGCTCTCGTTTGTGAGTGAATGAGATGAGAAAAGAATCCCGGAGGAGACGATTATTGTTTGTTTTTGTGTTTTCAGTCTTTTATTGTTTTTGGATTTTGTCATAAGTTAATGAGCTTATGTCTAAACCAATGGATTTAGTAAACTCATCACATCTTCCCTCTGGTTAGGGGTAATGAGAATACCTTAAGTGTGAAGTCAGCTTCTCACACTTAATCACCATGATGTAGGATTAAGATCATTAACCTACTTGTGATTATTTAGATGTTTTTGGTGTTTTTGTTTAGTGTTGAGTAATGAGGTTAAGCCATAATCAGGGATTAAACAGACTCATTACACCATCCTAATAGAAGGATAATAGATGAGAATATTTAAGCTGAGGAAAGCTCCTCAACTTAATCCATGATTAGGGATTAAACTCATGACAAAACAAGCCTTTGATTAAGTGGATTTTATTTAATGGTACGATGATGAAGTGAGTTTTAGGGTTTGTAAGACAACTTGAGGGGGACTTGTCCATTAACACTAGGGTTAGTCCTTCTTAACCAATTAAGGAAGAATTAGAACCCTAATGCAAGGCCCAAGTTACAAGTGTGATGTCTTGATGATTATTAAGTGGATTGATTAAAGGATTTAAACACATTAAGGGTTTAACACTTAGGATTAAAGTTATACACTCCATCCTAAGAGAAGGATGCAGGCATAAGCTTAATCACAAAGCCTTAAAGCCTTTAGGGTTTAGTCCCTGATTATGAGGTGAGAAGAGAGGACTCAAAGAGACACAAAGGTAAAACTAAGTGGGGGACTAATCAAAACCCTAATCATTGTCATGCATGGTTGTCCCTAAGGTTTGTGAGGTTTTCAAGAGCAATCTTCAAAGAGAACCACCAGGATGCAGATGAACAGGATCAAGAGAAGCAAAGTGACTTGCCTCATTCAAGAGGTCAAGTCACTTGAAGAAAGAAAGTGGGAAGAAGAAGAATGAGCAAGCTCAAACTCAAACACAAACAAAAATGCAGCAATGGATGCAAGAGAGAGATGAGAAGAAAGTATGAGAAGTGAAGGCAAATTCACTTCTCAAGATCACTTACCACCTGAAAGGTTAGAAAAGAAATGTAATGCAATGCAAAATGGGATGAGATGACATGATGAGAAACAAAACCAGAAGCATATACATGATGCTAATGATGCTATGAGATGCTACAAACCAGAAACAACACATGTGGATGATCATACAAGCTTGTGAATGCAAATGAAGCAAGTTAGAACACATGAACACACATGAAAAGTTATGAAGTGCACATGACATACAACATGGAAAATACATGATGCAATGATCAAACATGTTTTCTATATGTCTTAAGATGTCAAATGAATCAAATGGATGCTTGAAATGTCATGGCAAGTCATGTTATGCAAGAGAATGCAAGATGGATGCATATGGAAGCCCAAATTAGGGTTTATGGATCAAACAACAAACAAAAACCAAAAACAGAAGCAAACCCTAAGATAAAAAATGGAAAATGCCACCCAAAGAAACCCTAAACCTATACTAAACCAATGCCCAAAGGGGAGATCTCAACTCTTAACCAATCTCAAGTTATGATTTTTACAGGTTATTAGGGTTTTTAGGGTTCCTAAACAAAAGAAATGCCAAACAATTGAAAAATGCAAGATCAAATCATGGCCATTTTACCTCAAAAACTACATGCTAAACACAATGCAATGCAAAAAGAATCAAAGTCCAACTCTTCATAGATAGGAAGAAATGATTTTTTTGAACTTAGGATCAAAATAATGCACAAAAATGATTTTAATTCAATGAAAAATTCTCAAAATGCATCAAGATCAAAAAAGAAATTTGGTTTGAAGGTTGGACAATGTTTCTAAATGTCTTAGAACATTTCATGAATTTTTTGGTGATTTTTAAATACCTAAAAGCATTTTTAATAAATTAATTTCCATTAATCAATTAAAAATAATCCTTTAAATATTTTAAAATACTTTTTTAATGATAAAAATAAAAATAAAAATATTTTTGTGTCATAAAAATTAATAAAACTTATGAGAGAAAGTTTCATAATTTTTACACATTTTTTACTATTTTAAAATAATTATGCAAATACAATGAAAAGAAAATGAATTAAAATGAATTTAATCTGAAGTATGCACAATGGAGGGTTGAGATTGAGCCTGGCAGTGAATGGGTTGACTGCGCGCGCAGATCAAAGGCCCATATTCAAACTTCTTAAATTCAATTAATTAAACTAATTAAACCTGGTTATGAATTAATGACATGATCTGGACCACACACACGCGCGCGGGAAGCCAGATCCAAGGGTCCATATTTGAATTTTGCCCTAACCCTAATTAAAAGACTAATTACTTTCAGGCGGCCGGAGAAGACTTCCGGTCGTCTTCTCCGGCCAGCATCCTCCCTGAAAAATGCCAACTCTCACCCTAGCTCACTAAAACCCAATTTTCTTGCCCAGAAATCATCCCCACGCATCATAGAACAAGAATCCACAGCCAAAATAAATTTATTTTACACAACAAAGCTGAATCGAAGCAAAAGGGGTTTAGGTCAAAAAAATTTCAGAGACACCATACATGCTCAAAACTCAATGATTTTCGAAACTAAACACATCATCATGACCAGTGAAACATGGAGAACCAATTAAGAACTTAAAAACAAACTCCTGGGAAAAATGTTCATGAAGCTCACCTGAACTGGAGCTCTGATCTCTGGCACTTTTTGGCTAGCTCTTTGGCTCAAACAGGTCCCAATGATCCCCCTTTGAAGCTTTGGATAGTTGGATGGAGTTTAAACAGCCTCCTGAGTGAGTTTGCAGCAGCTCTGACCAAGGGAGTGTGAAAATCGTATTTGAGTTATGGAGGGTTTCAAGCCAAAGTAGTGGGTGGTTTCTGGTCAGTGAAGCAAGGTGAGTTGATGTGTGGAATTTGTTTGAGTGTTTATGGCTTGTAGAAGCAGATTCGAAAGCTTTTGCTTTATGGAGTGAAAATGGTGAAATGGAGTTGTGGTTTGTTTCAAGCCTGGTTCTTTGTTGGTTTAGGCTCAGTGGAACATGGTGAGATGATTGGTGAAAATGGTTTGGATGTTTGATGGCTGGGCAGAGAATTTCGAAGAGTTTTGCACAATGGTGTGTTTTGGTGTATGTGATGCTTGAGAGTGTTTCAGCCTGGCCTGGTGTTATGTTTAGCTTGCAAATGGAAAGTATAAACAATTCTAATTGGCCAGATGATGTGACATGGCCTGCTGTGATAGGTAAGTCACCTTTTGCAAAATGTCAACTTCTTTGTAAGAGAGGCATAGGCTAAGTTATAGCTTGGTACATGAGCATGGGCTGGCGCAGCATGGTATGTGAGTGAAGCTAGGGAGGTTCAGCATCCAATGCATCAAGTTGGTGAAGTGTGATGAGTGTTTTTGCAAGTTGTTACTTTTTGAAACTTTGTGAAAAATGCCTTGTTACACAAACCATAAACATGTGATCTTGGTTCCATTCTGATTTTTAGGACACATAGAATGTTTATGTCATGGTTTGAAGTGAATTAGAAGTTACAAATGGCATTGGTTCATGATTTTGCAAAATTCTCATTTGGTGCACATCTTGAAAATCAATGATTTTTGCCAACTTTGTCACACCATAACTTTTGATCCAAGAAGAATTTGATCATGTTCTTGTACTTTTTGAAAAGGGAAAGATGTAATCTACAACTTTCATGACCAAAGTTTTTCCATTTGAAGCATTTTGGATCAAGAATCAAGGCTTGAAAAATGACCTAAAATGAAGCATTCTTGAAAAGTCAACTATGCCCAAAAAAGTCAACATTTGCAAAAACTCCAAATCCTTGATTTTTGTGAGCTTAAACCTTCTTCCATGATCAAATAAAGATCATATACACTCAAAATGATGAAGATCACCCATTGGTTGGGTCATTGGGGGCCTCAGATGCCCTGATTTTGCACTGACTTGTCCAGAAAGTCAACCCTGATCAGATGACTTCCCCATGGAATTTCTTCATGAAAATTGATATGCATACTCCTTATACCATATAGAGACCAATGGAAACAAGAATGACCAAAAAAATTGGGTGTTATGGCCTCTGAAACCAAAACCCTAATTTTAGGTCAACTGTGCAGTCAAACCTGGCTCTGCATCCATTCAAACCCTAGTTCTTGTGATTCTTTTGAAATCTTGACCTTGAGAGGATGTAATATGATAGATGAACACACATGGATCCCTTTGAAGTGATTGGTGGCCTTTGGAGTGGCTCAAGAAGCTCTTGGATTGCTCAGATCACAAACCCTAGGTGCAGATGCCTTAGAAACTATGCAGTGAATCAAAAATGAAACATGAGGTGATATGATTGTGTTTATGCATATGAGAATGATCACAAGCCATGGTGTGAATGGGTGAGGGCAAATTTGGGGTGTTTACAGCTGCCCCTATTCAAACATGGGTTAGCTGTGCAGGGTGTAAGCGAAGGCTTAACAGGCAAACAAGATAACTTGTGGTTGAATACCAAAGACAGTCCAAAATTTGCACTCACAGAAATGAAGAAGAAAAGGGATATAGATTGTAAAAGGAAAATAAAGTATATTGTAAAACGTGGGCGACGGAGGACGACCGTCGAGTAGAGGACGACTGCCGGGTAAAGAGCGATGACGGGGACGGCCGACATGCTGGGGAGAGTTCGTGAAGTAAAGCGATGACGGGGACGGCCGACATGCTGGGGATAAAAAGTAAAGCCAAGACGGGGACGGCCGACTAGCTGGGAAAACAAGATACTACGATGGGGGACGGCCATCAGGATAAAGCTGTAAAATTCTCTGGGAGTTAATGAAACATGACGGGGACGGCCGTCAAGTTCACAAAGGTAAAGTAACCAACGATGGGGACGGCCATCGGGCTAAAAAGGAAAAGGGACCACGACGGGGACGGCCATCGGGTTAAAGAATAAATGAAATAACAGATGATGGGGTACGACCATCAAAGGTGAAAGACGATCACCTAGCAGGGGACGGCTGCTCTGAAAATATCGCGACATAGGACGAATGCCGGATAGAAAAGGTCAACGATGGGGACGGCCATCGGACGAGCATGATGGAGGACGACCATCAAGAAGTGGAGGACGACCACTTGTAACGCTCTGTTTATTAATTAATTATTTAATTAATTATATTCGCGTTATTGGCGTTGATTTATGTTGAATTATCAGAGTTGTTTGTGATAAATTGCTAAGTTCGTTTGAATTAAGTTGAATGAGTCGATTTAAGTTGTGGGAATTGATGTGGAATATTCTCCCGTTTATGGTTGGATAAGTTGTTTAGATGCTTGGACCATTTGGTCAAATGTTGGAGGATAATCTAATTAAGTCGGGAGAAAATAATTAGTCGTGAATTATTAATTGATTTTCAACGTTATGGTAAATTAAGTTGTTAAATCGGAAAATCGAAGAAATAATATTATCATTGGTAGTATTGATTATTGGAGCATGTTGGTTATTGGGCTTGGATTTCGTCGGAATTAGCAATTAAAGGGGTGCAGTGTTTAGGCCCATTAATTGTTTTATTGGATTATTATTATTTTAATAAAAAGGAATAATAGAATGAGTCAAAAGGGAATAGTGGAAATTAGGGAAAACGAGGAAAAAAGTCTTAGAGAAAAATAAGGGTTTTAGAGGAGAGAAAACAACTTGGGAGAAAAGAAGGAGAAAGAAGGATTCATGTTCATATCTTAATTTTCGCACATACGGTACAACCTCTACTAAACAGGTGATAACTTTTTACTCGTAATTCTGATTAAAACGATTCTTGGATTTTTGGAAAGCTTACGAAATTCCCTTCGAATTGATATATAATTTCGTGTCAATAAGTTTAGTATTGAATGAGAAAAATGCATTTGAAGTTTGGAAGTTCATGCTGGAAATTGGTCAAATAGTGGTTACGGGATTGATGGTGATGAAGGCTAAATTTTGGTCAAGATATGAACTCAATGGCAGCATGTTCGTATTTCTAATCTCTATGGATGAAAGAGGAGAGGAAAAAGGGCCACATAGGCAAAGGATTGGAAATTCGATCGGAGATTCGAAGCGGCCATCGATTAAGGTAAGGGGGAGAAAAGGGTTTATAATTGGTGATAGGACATAGAAGGGTAATTGGGAGTTCCTTCCTCCCTTAGGTATATTAAGAGATTATGATAATAATGATTGAATTATATGAATATGTAGATTGTTATGATTGTGAATAACATGAGATATGTGTATGCTTTGTGTGTGAATAAGATGCACTGATGGTTGGTTGATGAGATCATGATGATCGTAAAGCATGATGTGTTCATGTGTATTGTGATATGGTATGCGTTGTTGTGTCTGCATGCGCATACATTTGATGGAATAATCATGTCGTGGATGTGATTATTCGGGATTCGTTGAGAATCGTGGTTGCAGGGATGATCGTGTCTTGTTGGAGACGTTAACGATGCATTCGGGGTTCTATTGATGAACCGTTATTATGAGTCGGTACCGCATTTGCATTGTGCATTAGAGTCACATTGCATTATGATTGATTGAATATTATGATTGATTGAATAATATGATTGATTGAATAATATGATTGATAGTTTGGTGTGATTAGGGGTGAATTACTTCTTCATATATGTCGTATGTGCCGTTATATTATGAATCTATTTCTCACCCCTATTGTTTATTTTGTTGTGTCTGTGCTTCTTCGGAAGTACAGATAATTCAGGTGCGTGAGGAACGCTTTTGATGTTGATGTCTGTGTCCTAGGAGCTCTGATATGTAACGGGAACGGGGATTTTTAATATAATATTTCATTTGATTTTTATAAACTTTTATATAACTAAGTATTGAGTTAAGGAACATTGTTATGAATGAATTGTAATGCTTTTGAGCAATTTGATATTAAAGCTTTATTTCCGCTGCTTACTTTTGAATAAAAGAATGATGGTTGATTGATGATGTAGCGACTCACTTTAGTTGATTAACTCTGATTTAATGAAAAATTTATATAATTTTGAAAATGGGAAAAGTGGGTGTTACAATTGGTATCAGAGCTGGTCGGTCCGTCCGGCCAATGTTGTCTAACGTTGTTAATTCCTTAGTACGCGACATGTGTGTGAAACACTGTCGGTACTTGTTGTTAGTTTCTAGTCGTTGCCTGCAGGTGTTTGTTGGAATTAAGTGGGGGAGAAGCTTGACTCTCAGACTGTTGTTGGAATGTCGAAGTTGGTTCAAAGTTGATGTTTATTGCAAGAGTGCAAGGTTGTTGAAGAGATGTTGTTGCAGACCGGCAAGAGCATGGACTCATGAGTTCATATCGGTCGAATTTGAGAAGTGCGTATATTTTATATGAGAATTGTTTGAGGAGGAAGATTTATTTTGATGGAAATGATAAGTTGAAGGACCAAGTCGGTATATTGTTTCGCTTTGAGTGTAGTTGGATTAAGTCGGGTAATTTTCTAAGTTGGAAGAAGAGTAAGATTCTTGGTAGAGCTTGGAAGTAAGAGCAAGAGAGATAGAACTTATGTTCGCCAATCTCAAAAATCTGGTTTTTGCAATGTTGGAGCAGCTGTCACGAGAAGTGGCATAAATTTTTAACCGTGAATCGGATTGAAGCGGTTCTGGATTTTTTTGAAAGCTTACAAAATTCCCTACAATTTGCATATAAGATTTTCATTCAGGAGGTTTATAATTAGGGAGATAAATGTATTTTAATAATTGGGTCTGCTGTTGATTTGTTTTTAAATTCTGCATACGGTAATTCTAAATCAGTCTCATTGTAAGGAGGATAACTTCTTACTCGTAAGTTGGATCCAAGCGGTTTTTGAAGTTCTGGAATCTTCACGAAATTCTCTTCATGTTAGAATATAATTTTGTGAGTTAGAGGTTTTTATTGGAAGATATAATTGTGTTTGAAGTTGAATGTCTATTGCTGAAAATTTGGAAAGATGAAAATGTTATTAAAGAATAAAATGTTGGTATCGGAGAATGCATAAAGATACAATTTATATCAAATGAGGAAAATTAAAGTGCCTATTCTAGATGATGGTGATGTTGAGAGGAAGACCGAAGTTGAGTAGTGTTGTTAAATATTTTAACTTGGATGAGAGTTGTAATTGGAGCGAACCGAATTAGATTATGTTGATGTTGTGGCGGCTCTGGTGTTTGAAGGATATTTAAAGTTGTGTTGCGTTTGGAGCATGTATAAGAGATTGCGTATCGAATTTTGGATGCGTTGATGTAATTGACGAAGTCGAAAATTTTAGAGACTAAGGAGAAGTGGATAAGCCGTAGAAAGTTGGCAGAGCATTATACTTACGGACTTTGGGCACAAGTTGAAGTATGCTATTATGTTGAGTAATGATTATTTATGCCACCGTTATGGTTGACGGATGTCTATTGACAAATTGAGGAACTGATCACCCTTAATCTATTGTTGATAGAAGACGAAATTATAATGGATGGATAGATGTGTCATACCGACTAGTATGGTATATGAGTTAAATCAGTTGAAGTCGAGTTGGGCAATTGAGTATTGTTTGAATTGTTTATGAAGAATCATGTATAAGAATGTTAGTCAGATTTAAGAATGATGGTATGAAGTTGCGTTGGGATTAAATAGTATTATGGAAATTCGTAGTTGAATGCTAGATAATGAGAATGTTGTTTGTGATGATTTAAATGGTACGAGGCCTGAAGTTTTCTTGGGGATAATTTAAAAGTAAAGTATATGGTAAAGTAAAACCAAGATTGTCAAGAATGTAGGATAGAGTTGAGTTGCAAGAGCCAGACGAAGTGGAATTATGAGTGGGTTTATTAAAGTGTGATTTTGATTAGAACATGGATAGTTGTTTTGGTTGCGTTGGTTCGGATAAGAATTTCTGAAAGGTTGTGTTAGTATGAGTAAGAATCGAGGATTCGATACGTTGGATTAGTTAGAAGCAGAGAAATATGAGTTATCTTATGGAAACTGTTATATCGATGCACCTTATATTGTCCTAATGATGTAGTGTGTTAAGATGATGTTCGAAGAATGTGTTATTTTAAGATGATAAAGTTGTAGTTGTGTTGAGAATAATTGAGAATTCATGAAGCATATAGTTATTGTCTAAAATTTGGAAGTTGTCGTAGTTGTATCTATGTTGAATGTTCAGAGGTGTTGCCTTATGAATCTAAGTTGCAAGTATTAGAAGAAATGAAATTATAAGTTGGTGTATTAGAGTGGGGTTTTGGTTGTAACAAGAAGAGCCATTTTGAGGTGTTGACTTGGAAAAGAATCTATGAAGCATAGTGTCCATATAAGTAGGAATCGATGATTTGGTTGTTAGATTCGTTAGGAGCGAAGAAAATGATTGACCTGGTTGGAGTTAAGTGAACTCAGATGTTATATGTTGTTGTAATGATGTTAAGTATTTTAGAGGGCATGTTAATGAAAGATAGTAAAGTTGTAGTCTATGTTGATGATAATTGGGAATTCATAGAAGTATATGAATATTTTATCCAAGATTTGGAAGTAGTCGCAGTTGTTATTGGTTGAATGTTTAGAGGCGTTATCTTAAGGATCTAATTTGTAACTATTCGGTAACTACAAGAGTTAGAATACCTGTTGGAACGGAATTCCAAAGGATTAAGTCGGAGGCTTTGTTTATATGTCGATTTTGGTGAGTGTAAGTTGGAGTTAAACTCAGTAAATTTGGTAGTGTGCAATTAATCAGAGTGCGCAGCGAAGGCGCGATGTCATGTAATTGTTATTATCTGAATTACAACGATGTTGGTAGCTTTGTTGTATTATATGTTGTGTTTAAGTTATGTATTATTGTTTGTGGTATATGTGGGTTGCCTTTGGAATGAGAGTTGATTAGTCTGATGGAATAAGTAGTTGGAGTAGTTTAATCGGATAAATTTTCGAGGACGAAAATATCCTAAGTGGGGGAGAGTTGTAACGCTCTGTTTATTAATTAATTATTTAATTAATTATATTCGCGTTATTGGCGTTGATTTATGTTGAATTATCAGAGTTGTTTGTGATAAATTGCTAAGTTCGTTTGAATTAAGTTGAATGAGTCGATTTAAGTTGTGGGAATTGATGTGGAATATTCTCCCGTTTATGGTTGGATAAGTTGTTTAGATGCTTGGACCATTTGGTCAAATGTTGGAGGATAATCTAATTAAGTCGGGAGAAAATAATTAGTCGTGAATTATTAATTGATTTTCAACGTTATGGTAAATTAAGTTGTTAAATCGGAAAATCGAAGAAATAATATTATCATTGGTAGTATTGATTATTGGAGCATGTTGGTTATTGGGCTTGGATTTCGTCGGAATTAGCAATTAAAGGGGTGCAGTGTTTAGGCCCATTAATTGTTTTATTGGATTATTATTATTTTAATAAAAAGGAATAATAGAATGAGTCAAAAGGGAATAGTGGAAATTAGGGAAAACGAGGAAAAAAGTCTTAGAGAAAAATAAGGGTTTTAGAGGAGAGAAAACAACTTGGGAGAAAAGAAGGAGAAAGAAGGATTCATGTTCATATCTTAATTTTCGCACATACGGTACAACCTCTACTAAACAGGTGATAACTTTTTACTCGTAATTCTGATTAAAACGATTCTTGGATTTTTGGAAAGCTTACGAAATTCCCTTCGAATTGATATATAATTTCGTGTCAATAAGTTTAGTATTGAATGAGAAAAATGCATTTGAAGTTTGGAAGTTCATGCTGGAAATTGGTCAAATAGTGGTTACGGGATTGATGGTGATGAAGGCTAAATTTTGGTCAAGATATGAACTCAATGGCAGCATGTTCGTATTTCTAATCTCTATGGATGAAAGAGGAGAGGAAAAAGGGCCACATAGGCAAAGGATTGGAAATTCGATCGGAGATTCGAAGCGGCCATCGATTAAGGTAAGGGGGAGAAAAGGGTTTATAATTGGTGATAGGACATAGAAGGGTAATTGGGAGTTCCTTCCTCCCTTAGGTATATTAAGAGATTATGATAATAATGATTGAATTATATGAATATGTAGATTGTTATGATTGTGAATAACATGAGATATGTGTATGCTTTGTGTGTGAATAAGATGCACTGATGGTTGGTTGATGAGATCATGATGATCGTAAAGCATGATGTGTTCATGTGTATTGTGATATGGTATGCGTTGTTGTGTCTGCATGCGCATACATTTGATGGAATAATCATGTCGTGGATGTGATTATTCGGGATTCGTTGAGAATCGTGGTTGCAGGGATGATCGTGTCTTGTTGGAGACGTTAACGATGCATTCGGGGTTCTATTGATGAACCGTTATTATGAGTCGGTACCGCATTTGCATTGTGCATTAGAGTCACATTGCATTATGATTGATTGAATATTATGATTGATTGAATAATATGATTGATTGAATAATATGATTGATAGTTTGGTGTGATTAGGGGTGAATTACTTCTTCATATATGTCGTATGTGCCGTTATATTATGAATCTATTTCTCACCCCTATTGTTTATTTTGTTGTGTCTGTGCTTCTTCGGAAGTACAGATAATTCAGGTGCGTGAGGAACGCTTTTGATGTTGATGTCTGTGTCCTAGGAGCTCTGATATGTAACGGGAACGGGGATTTTTAATATAATATTTCATTTGATTTTTATAAACTTTTATATAACTAAGTATTGAGTTAAGGAACATTGTTATGAATGAATTGTAATGCTTTTGAGCAATTTGATATTAAAGCTTTATTTCCGCTGCTTACTTTTGAATAAAAGAATGATGGTTGATTGATGATGTAGCGACTCACTTTAGTTGATTAACTCTGATTTAATGAAAAATTTATATAATTTTGAAAATGGGAAAAGTGGGTGTTACAATTGGTATCAGAGCTGGTCGGTCCGTCCGGCCAATGTTGTCTAACGTTGTTAATTCCTTAGTACGCGACATGTGTGTGAAACACTGTCGGTACTTGTTGTTAGTTTCTAGTCGTTGCCTGCAGGTGTTTGTTGGAATTAAGTGGGGGAGAAGCTTGACTCTCAGACTGTTGTTGGAATGTCGAAGTTGGTTCAAAGTTGATGTTTATTGCAAGAGTGCAAGGTTGTTGAAGAGATGTTGTTGCAGACCGGCAAGAGCATGGACTCATGAGTTCATATCGGTCGAATTTGAGAAGTGCGTATATTTTATATGAGAATTGTTTGAGGAGGAAGATTTATTTTGATGGAAATGATAAGTTGAAGGACCAAGTCGGTATATTGTTTCGCTTTGAGTGTAGTTGGATTAAGTCGGGTAATTTTCTAAGTTGGAAGAAGAGTAAGATTCTTGGTAGAGCTTGGAAGTAAGAGCAAGAGAGATAGAACTTATGTTCGCCAATCTCAAAAATCTGGTTTTTGCAATGTTGGAGCAGCTGTCACGAGAAGTGGCATAAATTTTTAACCGTGAATCGGATTGAAGCGGTTCTGGATTTTTTTGAAAGCTTACAAAATTCCCTACAATTTGCATATAAGATTTTCATTCAGGAGGTTTATAATTAGGGAGATAAATGTATTTTAATAATTGGGTCTGCTGTTGATTTGTTTTTAAATTCTGCATACGGTAATTCTAAATCAGTCTCATTGTAAGGAGGATAACTTCTTACTCGTAAGTTGGATCCAAGCGGTTTTTGAAGTTCTGGAATCTTCACGAAATTCTCTTCATGTTAGAATATAATTTTGTGAGTTAGAGGTTTTTATTGGAAGATATAATTGTGTTTGAAGTTGAATGTCTATTGCTGAAAATTTGGAAAGATGAAAATGTTATTAAAGAATAAAATGTTGGTATCGGAGAATGCATAAAGATACAATTTATATCAAATGAAAATCAACGATGGGGACGGCCATCGGATGAGCATGATGGAGGACGACCATCAAGAGATGGAGGACGACCACCTAGCAGGGTACGGCTGCTCTCAAGGCTTATCACAACACAGGACGAGTGTTAGATAAGAAGAAAAGAAACGCTTTGTTGGCGATCTACTGGGGAGTAGTAAACACGGACGAGTGTTTATATCCAAGAAACAAAAGGTATAAGTGTTTGGTATTGTGTATAGATTAAAGATGCGGACGAGCATCCTTAAGACTATGATACGGACGAGTATCATGTAGAAACAAACGCTTGACGCATGTTCAAAGATGATGGTACGGACGAGTACCAACTGGTTAACAAAGAACACGAACGAGTGTTGAATCTGAAGGTTCTTCTGGGGAATAGTAGACACGGACGAGCATCTATATTCAAGAAGACAATGAGCGTTTGACACAGTGTATGGATTAAAGATACGGACGAGTATCCTCAAGACTATGATACGGACGAGTATCATGTAGAAACAAACACTGGACGCATATTCTGAGATGATGGTACGGACGAGTACCAACTGGTTAACAAAGAACATGAACCAAAGTCGAATCTGTGGGGATGTAACTGGTATATACAAGATACGGACGGGTATCTGTATAAGAGCGAGTGGTGTATAGATGAGTGTTTAACTGCTGGGGTATGACACGGACGGGTGTCAAAGTATAATAATATTAACAAGTACATGGGTTGTAAAAGTATAAGCGACTGCGCTGGGGAAATGGCGCGGACGGGTGTCAGGAGAGTGTATATAGGTATATGTGAGTGCAAAGAGGACGTCTTTGGCTTTCTGCTGGGGTATGACACGGACGGGTGTCAGGAAGTATCTGTAATACGGGTGATATTGTTGTAAAGAGTGTTCAGGCGGCTTTACTAGGGAAAGATGGCACGGACGGGTGCCAAAAGGAGTATATACTGGTGTTCGTGATTTGTGAGGCAGCTGCTTTTGCTGGGGACTCTGGGGGATTTTGGGGAAAGTATTCTGTATCCTGATGAATGGTTATTATTCACAAGTGTTTGATTCAAAACATGGCTTATGATTATGCTATGTGTTGGATTTTTGCCGTAATGCTCCGTGTTAGAACGGAATGCTACGCTTTATGGGTGAATATGATGCGAATGCTATGATTGTGCAAAGATACCAAACCGGGACCCGGGTCCCGTTGCTGCGAAGATCTTCGATCGATCTATTTGAAGTAGACATCCCAGCTGGGGATGAGATCAATGGTAGATCTGACGAGATGCTATCTGCTTGGGGATACGGGTCATTGATAGACCTATCCTTATAAATGAGAGACCCAGCTGGGGTTTGTAGAAGCTTTCTTTGCTCTGTTGTGATCTTCATGCACTGCTCTTCTGGATAGAGGCTAGAACGCTGTGGGGAGACGGTTCCCTGACTTTGTACTCGGCTGAGGGCGAGACGGCAACTCGGCTGGGGGGAAAGAGAGATCCTTGACTCAGTCGGGGATGTAGGTGCCTTCTGCGATGCCTGGCAGCTCTGATGGGGAAGTCATGAGAAGCAACTCAGCTAGGGAGGGAGCCCCTCGGGTGCCATAATTGAGTGTAGATCTGCCAGCTTGCTGGGATGAGGCTTTCATGCCCCAAGTTGCGCTCTGGATACCTGCAAATCCTGAAAAGAGATAGAGGAACGCACAAGATGATCCCGAGGTATCCCTTACTGGATTCCGTCATAGGAGTTCAAATGTTTCTGAGAGTAAGCACATTTCCTGTAAGCATGTTTTTATTTTCTTAGAGAGAAACATCTGTACTCGTGCAATCAGTTTTTTAGAGACATCAGACATTCTTTGCAAAATAAAATATACAAAACGAGACATGACTGAAAAATCTGATTTTATTAATTTGTGTGCCCTGAATTGGCAAGATACAGTCAAAGAAACAAATCCCCTGAAATGAGGAGATTGTTACAAATTGAGAAACAAAATGCTGGCAGTGTTGATGACGCTTTGAGGAGCTTCCTCTCCTGCTATGACTTGTTATGACAATGACGTTCTTCTCGTCTTGCTTACTGAAGAAGGCTGATTCTGATCGAAGCTTAATCCTTTCGAAGCTTACCAAGTTGTGAACGATACAGACGAATTCAGAATGCAGTTGTTCGCTTATTCCCTTATTTTGCATGGATCGCCCTTTCGGGTTTTCAATCCATCGGGATACCCATTTTTGCCTGAGCTGTCCAATGCGGCTTTTCAACTCAGCGGGTGTACATTTTTTTACTTATTTTCCCTTATTTTTGCCCGAGTCTTTTATTCGGTTTTTGACTCGCCGGGATGCCCTATTTTTGCCTGGACTTACATTCTGTTTTTTATGTCCAGCGGGTCATTTTATGCGAAGTATTTTTTAACTGCATCTGAATTCACAGGGGATGGGAAATCTTCACCATCCATGGTGCTGAGCATCAGTGCTCCACCAGAGAAAACTTTCTTTACCACAAATGGTCCTTCATAATTCGGAGTCCACTTGCCCCTGTGGTCTGTATGAGGAGGGAGGATTCTTTTCAGCACAAGATCTCCTACTTGGTACTCTCGATGCCTGACTTTCTGATCGAAGGCTCTCTTCATTCTTTTCCGATATAACTGCCCATGACAGATTGCAGCCAATCGCTTCTCTTCGATCAAACTCAGCTGTTCGTATCGGGACCTAACCCAATCTGCTTCACTCAGTTTAACATCCATCAATACTCGTAAAGAGGGTAGTTCAACTTCAACAGGTAGGACTGCCTCCATACCATATACAAGCTGATACGGTGTTGCCCCAGTGGACGTCCTGATTGACGTGCGGTACCCATGCAAGGCAAACGGTAGCATTTCATGCCAGTCTTTGTAGGTGACTACCATCTTTTGCACAATCTTCTTGATATTCTTGTTAGCTGCCTCAACAGCGCCATTCATTTTTGGCCTGTAGGGAGAAGAATTGTGATGTTGGATCTTGAAGTCCCGGCACAGTTCTGCCATCATTTTGTTGTTTAGATTGGAACCATTATCAGTAATGATTCGCTCGGGAACTCCATATCGACAGATGATATCTCTTTTCAGAAATCTGGCTACCACTTGCCTTGTGACATTTGCATATGAGGCTGCTTCAACCCACTTGGTGAAATAATCGATGGCGACCAGGATGAATCTGTGGCCATTTGAAGCAGTTGGCTCAATCTTGCCGATCATATCAATGCCCCACATGGCAAAGGGCCATGGTGAAGACATGATGTTCAAAGGATTCGGAGGCACGTGCACTTTATCCGCATAGATCTGGCATTTGTGGCATTTCCTGGCGTAGGCACAACAGTCTGCATCCATTGTGATCCAATAATAGCCTGATCTTAACAACTTCTTAGCCATTGCATGTCCTCCAGCATGGGTACCAAAGGAGCCTTCGTGCACTTCATGCATCAATAAATCTGCTTCTGTCTTGTCAACACATCTGAGGAGTACCATATCAAAGTTCCTCTTGTATAAAGACCCATCAGTGTTCAGAAAGAAACTACCAGCAAGCCTTCTCAAAGTCTTCTTATCGTTGGAAGATGCCCCAGGTGGGTATGTTTGATCCTCCAAGAAGCACTTAATGTCGTGGAACCAAGGCTTATCATCTTTGACAACTTCCGCTGCAAATACATATGCTGGTCTATCAAGTCTTGACACTGAAATCTGAGGTACAAAGTTAGCAGCTTGAACTTTGATCATGGACGAAATGGTAGCCAAGGCATCTGCAAACTGATTCTCGTCCCGAGGGATATACTTAAGCTTGACTGTTGTAAAGAAAGTCAATAACCTCCTTGTATAATCCCTGTAAGGTATCAGATGATCCTGGTGTGTGTACCATTTGCCGTTGGTTTGATTAACTACCAGAGCTGAATCTCCGAATACAGTCAACGTCTTGATCCTGAGGTCAATGGCTTCCTCAAGACCCATAATGCAAGCTTCGTATTCAGCTTCGTTGTTAGTGCAGTTGAAAGTGAGTTTTGCCGAGAAAGGCATGTGAACTCCTTTAGGTGTAATGAGTACTGCACCAACACCACGACCATTCATGTTAACAGCCCCATCAAACATCATAGTCCATTCTTCTTCCGGGTCAGGCCCTTCAGTGTGAATAGGCTCTTCATGATCTTTTGCTTTTATGAACATGATGTCTTCATCAGGGAAGTCAAACCTCATAGGCTGGTAGTCATCAATGGGTTGCTCAGCAAGATATTCAGATAGTACACTGCCCTTGATGGCTTTCTGAGAAGTGTATTGGATGTCGTATTCTGTAAGAATCATTTGCCATCTTGCAACCCGTCCGGTAAGCGCTGGCTTCTCAAATATGTACTTGACTGGGTCCATCTTTGAGATCAGTAAGGTAGTGTGGGTCAACATATACTGCCTTAGTCGGCGAGCAGCCCACGCTAAAGCACAGCAAGTTTTCTCGAGCAGTGAATAACGCTGTTCACAGTCGGTAAACTTTTTGCTTAGGTAGTATATTGCATACTCTTTTCGACCAGACTCGTCATGCTGGCCCAGCACACACCCCATCGACTCCTCTAATACTGTCAAGTACATTATCAGAGGTCTTCCTTCAACTGGAGGCATAAGGATTGGAGGTTCTTGCAGATATTATTTGATCTTGTCAAAAGCCCTTTGGCAGTCGTAGTTCCACCTGACCGTCTGTTCTTTCCTTAGCAGTTTGAACAAGGGTTCACAGGTTGCTGTAAGGTGCAATATGAACCGTGAAATGTAGTTCAGTCTACCTAAGAACCCTCGAACTTCTTTCTCTGTTTTCGGTGCAGGCATCTCTTGGATGGCTTTGACTTTATCAGGGTCAACTTCAATCCCTTTTTCGCTTACAATAAAACCCAGCAGCTTACCGGATCGCACCCGAATGTGCATTTGTTGGGGTTCAGCTTTAGTTGATACTTCCTCAGACGCTTGAATAATTTGAGCAGATTTACCAGATGGTCTTCTTCAGTAAGGGACTTGGCAATCATATCATCCACATAACACTCGATTTCTTTATGAATCATATCATGGAATAATGTTACCATAGCCCGTTGATATGTCGCACCGACATTCTTGAGCCCAAATGGCATTACTTTGTAGCAGAACGTGCCCCAGGGTGTGATGAATGTTGTCTTCTCCATGTCTTCAGGTGACATCTTGATCTGGTTGTATCCTGAAAATCCATCCATGAAGGAAAATACCGAGAACTGAGCCGTATTATCCACCAATACATCAATGTGAGGTAAAGGGAAATCATCTTTCGGGCTGGCTCTGTTCAGATCCCGGTAATCAACACACATCCTTACTTTTTCGTCTTTCTTAGGCACAAGTACAATATTAGCAACCCACGGCGGATAGCTAGTTACAGCAAGGAATCCGGCGTCCCATTGCTTTTGTACCTCTTCCTTGATTTTCATAGCCATGTCTGGACGAGTACGGCGCAGTTTTTGTTTAACCGGTGGGCATTCTTCCCTCAAAGGCAGCTTGTGCACAACAATATCGGTATCCAACCCTGGCATATCTTGGTAAGACCAAGCAAATACGTCCACATACTCTTGAAGCAGGTCAATCAGCTGTTTCTTCACTGAGTCTTGTAAGCAGGCCCCGATTTTGACTTCTTTCACGTCTTCATCCGTACCAAGATTGATCACTTCAACCTCCTCCTGGTGAGGAGTAATAACCTTTTCCTCTTGTCTTAACAACCTGGCTAGCTCTTCAGGAAGCTCATATTCTTCATCAACCCCTTCATCAGCTTGATTGATTGGATTGTCAAAGTCATACGAAGTCATAGCCGTGCTGTTGTCGGTGCTGTCTGGAAGGCACTCTCTGCAAGGGTTCAGTTTGTTCATTTTAGTGATCTGATTTTAGTCTTGTTTAGAAAAGTGAAATAAAGTTGTCATTTTGGAAACACTGCCATTTATTTTTTGTACAAAAAGAAAAATGGAAAAAACAGTGAGCGAAAAAGAAAAAGACTCGTTTGCAAAAAGATGTCTGATATTTCATTGATTAATCTTGTTGCACAAAAAGTACAGATGGCCCGGTTACAAAATGAGTCTTGTCATCTTGGGCAAGATGCAAGACTTTGATGCATGCTATAAAAATACAGGAAATAATAATTACTCTGCATGAGTAACTCTTATAATTTCCTGGGAAGACCAGCTTGAGATACTGCTCCCCGGGATCTTTGGACGAATCCAGCTTTCCAGGTTGCGCTCTTCTTCCAGCTCGTCTTCCAGACAGTTGATAGCATCGGGGGTGAGCATCCCCCCACTCACAAAGTTGGGCTCTTTCGCAGCCTCTGCTTGATCTTGTTGAGTTGGTTTGTAACCCAACCCAAATCTATCCTCTTTCTTCTCCACCGGTAGTAGCCTGCCCCAGCCTTGGGCAGTTCCTTCCTCAACAACCTTCCGGGCTTGTTGGTATGATGATATTGAAGTACCAGGCACAACAGATGTTTCATTCACATTCAAAGCTTCAAACCCCTGGCTCATTGTTTCATGGATCTCCCCATCCATCTCAATGTACTTATAGGTAGCCAGGTGGCTGACAAAAATATCCTCCTCTCCGCAGATTGTAACGATTTGACCCTCCCACTCATATTTTAACTTCTGGTGAAGGGTAGAGGTCACGGCGCCAGCAGCGTGAATCCATGGCCTACCCAACAAACAGCTGTAGGCAGGCTGAATGTCCATCACATAGAAGATAGTTTTAAAGGTCTGCGGGCCAATCGTTATGGGCAATTCAATCTCTCCCAGAACCGATCTCTTAGAACCATCAAAGGCTCTCATCACCAGGTTGCTGGGTCTCAACGCCAATCCGTCATATTCTAGCTTCACTAGAGCCTTTTTAGGTAGGACATTAAGGGATGACCCCGTGTCTACCAGCACATGGGAAAGGACAGCACCTTTGCACTCCATGGTTATGTGCAAGGCTTTGTTATGGTTGCGGCCTTCCGTTGTCAAATCAGTATTGGTGAACCCTAGTCCATGACTAGCATTAACATTCCCCACTACAGCTTCCAGCTGATTGACAGTGATCTCTTCAGGCACGTAAGCTGCGTGCAAGACTTTGAGTAGTGCATTCCGGTGAGCTTCGGAGCACATAAGCAATGATAGGATTGAGATCTTGGAAGGCGTCTGATGAAGCTGATCCACTATTTTATAATCACTCTTTTTGATGATTCGCATGAACTCATCAACCTCTTGATCGAAGGGTGTTTTCAAGGCTTCTTTAACAACTTGATCTTCCTGCACGAGGTTCTTCCCTTTTGCCTTGGCAGCAGCTTCTGCTTCGGCAGTGGGTCTCTGAATTTGTGGAGCGAAAAGACGTCCGCTTCGAGTGAAGCCTCCGCCTCCGCCCACATTGTCAATTTGTAGTGCAGGGGTTGATGATTCAAAAGTGATTCTTTGTCCTTCACAGTACAAGTCAGAGCCGTAATGCCAGGGGATGGCATTGCTGCTTTCATAAGGTACGGGTCCAGGCACCGTGATAGTGACTGGACTGACTGCGGCTGCTGAAGGAACTGTGATAGTCTGTGGATCATAATAAATTGTCACTGGTGCCCTGGTGGGAGCAGCACCTTCTGAGTTGTAGACAGAGTTGTTTTCAGGATCATAGAATATGGTAACAGTTGAGACATCTTCATGATTTGTTGCTGGCGTTGTAGGAGATAATGGTGGAAGGATGGATGTTGTTGTTGTAGGAGCTTCATAATGGAGCGGTGCTGGAGTTGTAGAAGGAACATTCATTGATATCTGATCAGTTGAAATGACAGATGAAGTACTCGTTGATGAAACCGAAGAATTGTCAGGAACAATAGTTGTTGCAGTTGTAGGAGGTTCTGAAACCGTTGCTGATGAGATTGCTGGATTTGTTGGAAATGATGTGGTGATCTGAAGTTGGCCACTCTGAATAAGGCCATCTATGCCATTCCTCAAATTATCGCACCCATTTACCGAGATATTGCAGTAAGCACAACCCAACTCACACCCTGGGAACATTTGACATTCCAGGAGCTGAGCTTTGATTTCTACCAACGGTGTCCGGATCTGTCCCACACTGGTTATTAAATAAGACGGCTTGTCTTCTTCAATAGCGTTAATTCTAGGACCACCGTGATTTGGCATAGGATTCTTATTGACATTGGGTGGAGGTGCGAAATTCAGAGCTTTTGAGTCTACCAGGTCTTGTACCTTCATGTGCAGGGCTCTGCACTTTTCTGTACTGTGGCCAGGTGCGTTCGAATGAAAAGCACACCTAGCATTGGAGTCATAGTTCCTGGGTAGACTGTTGGGATCCGGAGGTGCCAGCGTCCTTAGCTCAACTAGGTTGAGTTTCAGGAGTTGTGGCAACAGGGTAGCATACGGCATAGGGATCGGATCGATCACCCTGTTAGCTTGAGATGGCCTCTGCTGGAATGGCCTTTGCTGGTTGTTGTTGTTGGTGTTGCTGTTGTTGTAATTTCTCGGAGGATACTGATTTTGTTGATGGTATTGAGGTTGTTGCTGATAGTTTTGCTGCGGAGGTTGATAGACTGGCTGAGGATGAGCTGGAGCAGGAATGGTGACTGCTGCTATTGACCTTTGAACATATTGGGGCCTACCCCTGTTGGTGTGGATGGCATTGGTCTCGCCAGTTCTTCTTGGGCCTGCAAAAGGCTTTCTTGTACTACTGGACGAGCTTGCACCGTTGTCTGAGATCTTACCCATCTTCAATAGGCTTTCGATTCTCTCCCCAGCTATGACAACATCCGCAAAGCTAGTGGAAGAGAAAGCTGCCAGCCTGTCAATATAAGTTCCCTGAAGGGTGTTCATGAACATATCTGCCATTTCCCGTTCAGACATAGGTGGCTGAACAGCAGCAGCCAATTGCCTCCATCTCTGGGCATATTCTCGGAAACTTTCCCTTGACGACTGTGACATTCCCATCAGGAGGGTCCTGTTGGGTGCCATGTCTAAGTTATACTGATACTGTCTGATGAAGGCCTCTGCCAGGTCCTTCCAGCATCTAATAGTTGCCCTTGTCAAGTGAGTGTACCATTCTCTTGACGCTCCAGTCAAGCTGTCTTCGAAATAGAACATCCAGAGCTTCTCGTCCATAGTATAGGCCTTCAGCCTCCCCAGAAATGATTGTAAATGAGTCCGGGGGCATGAAGTCCCGTTGTACTTTTCAAAGCATGGAGGCTTAAACTTGTGGGGAATCCTGACCCCGTCTACCAAGCCCATATCCATGACATCGAATCCCAAAGAGTTTTGAGACTCTAAGGACCTCAACTTCTCAGCTATCTCATCCAACCTTCTATCATAAGCTTCCTCCCCAGCACCCATTACTGTGAATTGGTCCTCTTGGGGGTCTTCTTGAAGTACCCTGGCTGCAGTGGCAGTCCCTTGAACATTTGCAGGGATATTGACTTCAGGATGGAGGTGTGGTCCAAATACAGGGGGGTTAACGTGAGGTTGGACCCTCTCGTTGTTATTGGTCCCGGCAGTTCCTATATGTGGATCTTCTTGATTCTGCCTTTCCACCATGGCCCTCAATCTTTCCTGGCTCTGAGCCATGTTGTTCATAACTTCCATAAACTGAGTCATTTGATTCCTCATCTCTAACCTTTCATTTGCCATTTGATTTCTGACCTCAGTAAGGTCCTGCTGCATCTGATCCATTTGAATGCCCGGAAGGTTGTTTCGGGTTGGATAACGGTGCGGACGGTTGAGGGGAAATACCCGGCGCCTAGCAATAGTTCCTGAACATCACAACAGAGTTAGCAACAATAAAGCAAAAACCTACAAAACAAACAAAGGGTTAGCATGCAATGCAATTATGCTTATTTGTTCTCAAGGTATCCGGTTTGGCATTCAGTTTTGACCCTTCCAGACCCTCGAAGATGCTGTTGTTGTTGCTTGGAGAAAACTCAGATGAAGCAAACTAACACAAATATATTACAGAAGGTGAAATAATACAACTTGTTCATTTTACAACACAAGCCCTCTAAGGGGTCAAAATACAGTACAAGAAAATAAAAGTACATGGAAAGAAAGCAACAACAAACAAATGGTCAAACACCAAGACCAAACTCATCCTCACGAACTTCCTTGAGAAGTGCTTCGGTCACAGGATCAGCCGGACGCTCCGTGAGATTCCTGATGAGGAGATTCCGGGTCGTAACAGCTGCTGCTAGCTTCTTGTGCTGACCTTGGTCTTTGGGCCTCTTCACCCCTGCTTTGATCTTTAGTTCTGATATCTCCCTCTGGGCTGCTGCCAGGGCTTCTTGTTGTTCTCTTGCACTAGCTTCCAGTTGCTCCATCTTGTCTTGAACTCTCTTGTCTTCCAAAGTACGAGCCTCGGTGATCCTGACCCACCGAGCCTGACTCTCCTTCAGATACAAGTCTGTCCTTGCTCTCTGGAACTGGGCTTCTTTACAAGCATTCTTCAGGATTTGTTCTCCAGCCTTAGACTTCTTGATATAATCCCCAGACTTCTCAATCTTAGTCAGATGATCTACTCTCATCTTCTCCAACCTTTCAATCTCCCTCATACCTTCACTCCTTTCCCGGAGGGTCTTCTGCAAAGCCTGGGTTAGCTTCTCATTTCTTTCCTTCAAGCTCTCATACTCCTCCAAACTGATAGTGGCAGGGGGTGGTGCTGAAGATGACTCAGGCATATCTTCTATGGTAAAGGGCATTCCAGAGAATTGGGCCCTGGCACGGGACCACTCATAGTATTGGGCTGATGCCACATTGTTGCACTTCCCCAGAATGGTTACTCCCTTGGTTTGAACATTATCCCAGGCCCAGGCTGCCTGCCTAACAATAGCCAGATTAATCTTGTTTTCACAATAGAGAGTCTCAACCAAGTTCTGTGCCTTAGGAGTGTGGACCAGGGCATAGCCCAGTTGTCTTCTGAACAGCAGAGGGTTATAATTGATGCTACCCTTAACTCCTATTAGGGGCACATTGGGAAAATGTCCACAGCTGGTGATGATATCCCTGCCCTTGGTGCTCTGAGTGCACCATCTGATATCAGCTGAAGTTAGAGCAGTAAGTCTCTTAGCCCAGTTGCTCTGCTGATGAGGGTTCAGAAATGCATCTGTCCTGGGCAAATGCCTGAGAAGCCAAGTGTGGAACAATGGAGCACAACACCTCACTAATCTTCCCCTCTGCTTTTCATTCCTCTGATGCACTGAATAGTAAAGATCCCCCAATAAAGTTGGCACTGGGTTCTTCAGGATGAACAGATGGATTGCATTCTTGCTAATGAATCGAGGCTCATCTGCAAACAATACAATTCCATATATGCTCAAGGCCAGTAAAGCACAAACAGCTTTCCACTCTCCTAGAGAAGCTTTCAGGGTAGCTTGAGAGATCAAGAAATCCAGATGAAAACCAGGGATCCCAGCTTTAGAAGTCATATGCTGCTCAATCAAAACAAGTTCCAGATGCAAAGCTTTTGCTACTTCTCCATTGCTAGGAAAGACCATCTCAGGGTTGAAAGGGATTCCACCCCTGATAGGAAAACCAACCAATGATGAGTATTCTTCTAATAGAGGGCCCAACTGAAAGTCTTGGAAAGTGAAACATCTCAGTGGGGGATCATAAAACTGAATGCAGGTGTGGATCAGGCTTCTCTGTGATGGGTCCAGATCCATAACCATATCAAGTATATCTCCATAACTTTCCCTGAACAATGGTATGTGATCTGGAGTGATCAGGGTTTGAATCCTCCTGATGTCTGATAGCTCTGGTTGGAAAAAGTGATAGGTGATGTTGCTCTTTTTAGGAGCCATGATGCTGAGACTAAGTAGAGACAAATGCTGATGAAGATGAGCCAATACTGAAGATGGGGTCAAAACCAAAACCAGATGAAAATGGATACCCTGAAACACAAATAAGCAAATGTCAATACGATGCAATGATTGATGTATGCAAATGATATGCAAGGGTTTGTGACTGAGCTGGATCTGATCAAAATGCCCTGATATAGGTCCAAGTATGTTCAAGAATTCCAGATGGAGGTCTATAAATCCAGTAACCAAGGTGGGGGACTCAAATAAAGAGCCACATGTCCAGGGTTTTAGAATCACAAGAACTGTCCCAAATTGAAGTAATCTTAAACAAACAAAGTAACAAGGTATTCTGAGGCCAAGGTACCTGCAAACCTGTAAACAGCCCAACCCCCTCACAGGTGATGTTCTAGAACAAGGATCCTCAGACTTGGATCAGTTATGAGAAGTGTAAACACTTCTAACCCGGAGGTACAGTGTTTACAATAACCATAACAATTCCTCCTCTAATTCACCTCAGTTTCTGAAGGTCAATTACTAAAAGGTCATCCAGACTTAGCAGGCTTCCCAGATAGCCCTAGCATTGCAGGAAATCTGCAACACAGAGTTCTCAAGAAGAAACCCATATCTGAACCGTGTTTCATATTCCCGCACCAGACCGAGATGGAATGGGAAAGAATATGATTCACTCTAGCCTAGGTGTCACTCAGGTCCCAGGTATAGGACCTTGACTCTCAATAGAACCCCCACCCACCAAAGCAGACAACAGATCCAGCCAGCAGTATGACAGTATGATAAATGAAAAAAACAGTAAAGAAAACAATAAATAAAGCTGTACAGAAAGCAGTAAATAAAGCAAATATACACAAACAAATAGCACATAACACCCCCAATAAAAACAAATCAATCAAGCGCTAGGAGGAACCCACAAAAAGAACCAGAAGCCCTGGTTGCAGTATAAGGTGCTTTCTCCCCAGCAGAGTCGCCAAGCTGTCGCTCCCGATAAATGAGACCAGGCCCAGATAAAGGTACAGACGCGAACGGTCGGCGAGAGGGACAATGAGAACACACAGCCGTGAACTCACTGGAGATGAAAAGAGTCGCCAGCTAGGCATTTTTATCCCGGAGGAAAGGCAATGCTGCATAGACCTAGAAAGATACGGATAAGACGGTTGCGAACCAGAGAGACTGAGAAAGGGGGTTGGTTACAACCTGGGAAGGTATTAGCACCCAGATTGTCCGTCGTACTCGACGGGATCCACGCTTAAAAAGATTTGTGTTTTAAAGGGGTAGTGTCAGTGCAATCTGTGTATAAGGAGCTGGAAAAGGGATGTACAGGTGTCAGGGTAGGAGAAGTGAAGTGTATAAATGATGTGTCAGTGTAGGAATGAGAAAGAATTGCTCAAGATCATGAGGCTAAAAGAATGAGGCTAGAAAGAGGGGGAATATACAGAGACTTTTGTTCGATAACTGTTAAGTTATGCCTACGTATCCTCTCGTGCAATGAGGAAGTCAGAACACCGTAGTTCGACCCAAAGAGACTGAAAGATGAATTGACTTGGGAACTGCTTACTTGTCTATGCTCAAGTGTATGACCTGTCTGGCTCAGGTGCAAACTGTCTTGCGTTAGACGAAAGAAGCAAGCTCTCGTTTGTGAGTGAATGAGATGAGAAAAGAATCCCGGAGGAGACGATTATTGTTTGTTTTTGTGTTTTCAGTCTTTTATTGTTTTTGGATTTTGTCATAAGTTAATGAGCTTAAGTCTAAACCAATGGATTTAGTAAACTCATCACATCTTCCCTCTGGTTAGGGGTAATGAGAATACCTTAAGTGTGAAGTCAGCTTCTCACACTTAATCACCATGATGTAGGATTAAGATCATTAACCTACTTGTGATTATTTAGATGTTTTTGGTGTTTTTGTTTAGTGTTGAGTAATGAGGTTAAGCCATAATCAGGGATTAAACAGACTCATTACACCATCCTAATAGAAGGATAATAGATGAGAATATTTAAGCTGAGGAAAGCTCCTCAACTTAATCCATGATTAGGGATTAAACTCATGACAAAACAAGCCTTTGATTAAGTGGATTTTATTTAATGGTATGATGATGAAGTGAGTTTTAGGGTTTGTAAGACAACTTGAGGGGGACTTGTCCATTAACACTAGGGTTAGTCCTTCTTAACCAATTAAGGAAGAATTAGAACCCTAATGCAAGGCCCAAGTTACAAGTGTGATGTCTTGATGATTATTAAGTGGATTGATTAAAGGATTTAAACACATTAAGGGTTTAACACTTAGGATTAAAGTTATACACTCCATCCTAAGAGAAGGATGCAGGCATAAGCTTAATCACAAAGCCTTAAAGCCTTTAGGGTTTAGTCCCTGATTATGAGGTGAGAAGAGAGGACTCAAAGAGACACAAAGGTAAAACTAAGTGGGGGACTAATCAAAACCCTAATCATTGTCATGCATGGTTGTCCCTAAGGTTTGTGAGGTTTTCAAGAGCAATCTTCAAAGAGAACCACCAGGATGCAGATGAACAGGATCAAGAGAAGCAAAGTGACTTGCCTCATTCAAGAGGTCAAGTCACTTGAAGAAAGAAAGTGGGAAGAAGAAGAATGAGCAAGCTCAAACTCAAACACAAACAAAAATGCAGCAATGGATGCAAGAGAGAGATGAGAAGAAAGTATGAGAAGTGAAGGCAAATTCACTTCTCAAGATCACTTACCACCTGAAAGGTTAGAAAAGAAATGCAATGCAATGCAAAATGGGATGAGATGACATGATGAGAAACAAAACCAGAAGCATATACATGATGCTAATGATGCTATGAGATGCTACAAACCAGAAACAACACATGTGGATGATCATACAAGCTTGTGAATGCAAATGAAGCAAGTTAGAACACATGAACACACATGAAAAGTTATGAAGTGCACATGACATACAACATGGAAAATACATGATGCAATGATCAAACATGTTTTCTATATGTCTTAAGATGTCAAATGAATCAAATGGATGCTTGAAATGTCATGGCAAGTCATGTTATGCAAGAGAATGCAAGATGGATGCATATGGAAGCCCAAATTAGGGTTTATGGATCAAACAACAAACAAAAACCAAAAACAGAAGCAAACCCTAAGATAAAAAATGGAAAATGCCACCCAAAGAAACCCTAAACCTATACTAAACCAATGCCCAAAGGGGAGATCTCAACTCTTAACCAATCTCAAGTTATGATTTTTACAGGTTATTAGGGTTTTTAGGGTTCCTAAACAAAAGAAATGCCAAACAATTGAAAAATGCAAGATCAAATCATGGCCATTTTACCTCAAAAACTACATGCTAAACACAATGCAATGCAAAAAGAATCAAAGTCCAACTCTTCATAGATAGGAAGAAATGATTTTTTTGAACTTAGGATCAAAATAATGCACAAAAATGATTTTAATTCAATGAAAAATTCTCAAAATGCATCAAGATCAAAAAAGAAATTTGGTTTGAAGGTTGGACAATGTTTCTAAATGTCTTAGAACATTTCATGAATTTTTTGGTGATTTTTAAATACCTAAAAGCATTTTTAATAAATTAATTTCCATTAATCAATTAAAAATAATCCTTTAAATATTTTAAAATACTTTTTTAATGATAAAAATAAAAATAAAAATATTTTTGTGTCATAAAAATTAATAAAACTTATGAGAGAAAGTTTCATAATTTTTACACATTTTTTACTATTTTAAAATAATTATGCAAATACAATGAAAAGAAAATGAATTAAAATGAATTTAATCTGAAGTATGCACAATGGAGGGTTGAGATTGAGCCTGGCAGTGAATGGGTTGACTGCGCGCGCAGATCAAAGGCCCATATTCAAACTTCTTAAATTCAATTAATTAAACTAATTAAACCTGGTTATGAATTAATGACATGATCTGGACCACACACACGCGCGCGGGAAGCCAGATCCAAGGGTCCATATTTGAATTTTGCCCTAACCCTAATTAAAAGACTAATTACTTTCAGGCGGCCGGAGAAGACTTCCGGTCGTCTTCTCCGGCCAGCATCCTCCCTGAAAAATGCCAACTCTCACCCTAGCTCACTAAAACCCAATTTTCTTGCCCAGAAATCATCCCCACGCATCATAGAACAAGAATCCACAGCCAAAATAAATTTATTTTACACAACAAAGCTGAATCGAAGCAAAAGGGGTTTAGGTCAAAAAAATTTCAGAGACACCATACATGCTCAAAACTCAATGATTTTCGAAACTAAACACATCATCATGACCAGTGAAACATGGAGAACCAATTAAGAACTTAAAAACAAACTCCTGGGAAAAATGTTCATGAAGCTCACCTGAACTGGAGCTCTGATCTCTGGCACTTTTTGGCTAGCTCTTTGGCTCAAACAGGTCCCAATGATCCCCCTTTGAAGCTTTGGATAGTTGGATGGAGTTTAAACAGCCTCCTGAGTGAGTTTGCAGCAGCTCTGACCAAGGGAGTGTGAAAATCGTATTTGAGTTATGGAGGGTTTCAAGCCAAAGTAGTGGGTGGTTTCTGGTCAGTGAAGCAAGGTGAGTTGATGTGTGGAATTTGTTTGAGTGTTTATGGCTTGTAGAAGCAGATTCGAAAGCTTTTGCTTTATGGAGTGAAAATGGTGAAATGGAGTTGTGGTTTGTTTCAAGCCTGGTTCTTTGTTGGTTTAGGCTCAGTGGAACATGGTGAGATGATTGGTGAAAATGGTTTGGATGTTTGATGGCTGGGCAGAGAATTTCGAAGAGTTTTGCACAATGGTGTGTTTTGGTGTATGTGATGCTTGAGAGTGTTTCAGCCTGGCCTGGTGTTATGTTTAGCTTGCAAATGGAAAGTATAAACAATTCTAATTGGCCAGATGATGTGACATGGCCTGCTGTGATAGGTAAGTCACCTTTTGCAAAATGTCAACTTCTTTGTAAGAGAGGCATGGGCTAAGTTATAGCTTGGTACATGAGCATGGGCTGGCGCAGCATGGTATGTGAGTGAAGCTAGGGAGGTTCAGCATCCAATGCATCAAGTTGGTGAAGTATGATGAGTGTTTTTGCAAGTTGTTACTTTTTGAAACTTTGTGAAAAATGCCTTGTTACACAAACCATAAACATGTGATCTTGGTTCCATTCTGATTTTTAGGACACATAGAATGTTTATGTCATGGTTTGAAGTGAATTAGAAGTTACAAATGGCATTGGTTCATGATTTTGCAAAATTCTCATTTGGTGCACATCTTGAAAATCAATGATTTTTGCCAACTTTGTCACACCATAACTTTTGATCCAAGAAGAATTTGATCATGTTCTTGTACTTTTTGAAAAGGGAAATATGTAATCTACAACTTTCATGACCAAAGTTTTTCCATTTGAAGCATTTTGGATCAAGAATCAAGGCTTGAAAAATGACCTAAAATGAAGCATTCTTGAAAAGTCAACTATGCCCAAAAAAGTCAACATTTGCAAAAACTCCAAATCCTTGATTTTTGTGAGCTTCAACCTTCTTCCATGATCAAATAAAGATCATATACACTCAAAATGATGAAGATCACCCATTGGTTGGGTCATTGGGGGCCTCAGATGCCCTGATTTTGCACTGACTTGTCCAGAAAGTCAACCCTTGATCAGATGACTTCCCCATGGAATTTCTTCATGAAAATTGATATGCATACTCCTTATACCATATAGAGACCAATGGAAACAAGAATGACCAAAAAAATTGGGTGTTATGGCCTCTGAAACCAAAACCCTAATTTTAGGTCAACTGTGCAGTCAAACCTGGCTCTGCATCCATTCAAACCCTAGTTCTTGTGATTCTTTTGAAATCTTGACCTTGAGAGGATGTAATATGATAGATGAACACACATGGATCCCTTTGAAGTGATTGGTGGCCTTTGGAGTGGCTCAAGAAGCTCTTGGATTGCTCAGATCACAAACCCTAGGTGCAGATGCCTTAGAAACTATGCAGTGAATAAAAAATGAAACATGAGGTGATATGATTGTGTTTATGCATATGAGAATGATCACAAGCCATGGTGTGAATGGGTGAGGGCAAATTTGGGGTGTTTACACTCTGCTGGGGAGTTACTAAGTAAAAGAGGGGTACCCTTAGGAATTAAATCACTTTAATTGTTTGTCTTGTTTGCTTTATTTACTTGTTGGGATTTTTGTGTGAAAGATCCTAACCCGGATCTAGTGTACCCTAGGTAAATGGAAATAGACCAAGAAAACTGTACGGCGTATACTGATATGGTTGATCTGGTGGCCATAGTTAGTGTGACTACTTAGTTGGTGCTTATGTTCCTTAAGTAAGTTGAGGATAATATGAGGCTGCCATATGTTGTCAATACACTAACTGACCTTTAGAACCCTAGTTATCCCATCTTGGCCTTTAGAAAGTAGTGAGATAGCCGGCTTTGGTGAAGACTAAAGTTGGTTGATACTAGATGCTACGCTCATTGAGATCCTAAACTTGGAGGGTTTTGGTTGGCAAGTAAGTTGCCTACTAAACAACCACCCTTGGGAAGGATCAGTGATATTGAGATCCCTTAGAACCCGGTTACTTTTGTAGGACAGGATGAACCATCTAAACTTCAGGGGAGGGTACTTACCTTTAAACCTCATGCAAGCCTTCAAACCTAGGGCTATTGTGTGACTTGTTTGTGTGTGCCACATGTTTGTGATTAAGCATAACATCATGACATCATGACATCATACTCATAGCATTTTCACTAACCATTTCAAGGACCAAAGGATTTATCTTTGTTCTTTGTTGCAGGTCATGGCTTCTGCTCGTAGGAATCCTATCCGGATCAACTTTGTAGGGCTACCTTCTAAGCTTAAGGAATTGGTTTCTCAAGTTTCTGAAAACTCTCAATTCATCAAGAAGCATGGTTACCTGCTGGATCTAGTCACTTCAGGGTTCAATGAAGACATGATCAGTGTCCTTTTCCAGTTCTTTGATCCTAAGCATCATTGCTTCACATTCCCCGACTATCAGCTGGTACCTATAATGGAGGAGTTCTCCAAACTACTGGGTATACCTATCCTTGATCAGAGACCCTTCATAGGCTTAGAGAAGGAGCCTAAACCTTAAGTCATTGTTGCAGCCCTACATTTGAAGAAATCAGACATTGTCCTAGAAACGAGATGTGGAGTTAAAGGTATTCTTGCTAAGGTATTAATGGAGAAAGCTTAGGTGTTCTTGGATTCTATGAGCTATGATGATTTTGAGGAGATATTAGCCTTATTAATCTATGGCTTAGTATTGTTCCCTAATCCAGACCAGTTCATAGACGTACACGCCATAAAAATATTTCTGACTCGCAATCTATTACTGGGAGATATCTTACACTCTCTTCACACTCGTACTTTGAAGGTGAGGGGAACTTTGATGGGTTGCATACCTTTACTGGCTAGGTGGTTTATTTCTCACCTTCCTCGATCAGTGATGAAAAATGAACAAAGGTTAAGGTGGTCTAAGAGGATCATGTCACTTTCTCATTCAAATATTCACTGGTGCTCTCGATCTATGGAGAATGTTACTATCATTGACCGTTGTGGAGAGTTTCCTAATGTGCCACTCCTTGGCATTAGAGGGGGCATTACTTATAATACTTCTTTAGCTCTACATCTGTTTGGTTATGCTCGGAGTAATGGTCCTCGTGACATACTTATTCAGGGTATTGTGTTCGACTACGACAACGGTCTTCAGGGTTACCGTCAAAGGTTTATACGAGCTTGAAGTAAAGTTAACAAGGTTGATAGTAAGATTCTGGAACCAAAGTACTCCATTCCTATGGAACCTTATCTCATATGGGTGTGATCTCGTGCTCAAACTCTTATGATGCCATATCATGTTGTTCTACCGGTCGGTTGTTGAAGGAGATGTTCCTTATACCATCCTTCATCCAAATATGCCCACTGATTTGGAAGAGCTACATAAGTCTTGGATTCAATTGAAGGAGCAAAGGGATACCTTTGAGACTCATTTTAGAGCTAGTCAATAGAGAGTTTTGGATCTGACAAGATAACTTCACGAGGAGCAAAATCTCAACACATACCTCAATACAAAGAGGAAGCGTCCACGGGAGACTTAAAACCCCATATATTTATCTATTTGTATTTTATTCTTATTTCCTTTCATTGTAAGCCCAAGGGGCAACTTATATTAAACATTTACCAATAAAAATTTTGTTTTTGTTTTTCTTTAAACAAATTTAAATCATGAGGTCCTTGAAAACATTGCATATGCATCTACATATCATATCATTGCATCACAGGTTTCTTACAAACAAGTATCTTATCTTCTCGCTATTTATTTCAGCAGAAATGGCTCTCGAACAAACTGTCAAGGAACTCCAGACTCAGAATGCCCAATTTCAAGAGATGATTCTGAATTTGTCCAGGGGTCAAGATGAGTTGAAGGTACTTCTGACCAAGAAAAAATAGAAGACCAGAAAACCAGTTGGCTTCATCAACCTGGGTAGAAGATTCAGAGGTCCAGTCAAGACAGATGAGGAAGTTGAAAATCTAGGGTCTGAAAATTCTTAGAAAGAAGAAGGAAGCCTCCATGGTACTGTTGAAGATTCTGATTATGAGGAAAACTATTATCATGATCCGGCTGGTGAAGAGAAGTATAAGATACTGGAGGACCGAATGAATGCTATAGAACTACAAAAGAATTATGGGTTTGACTTTGAAGATTTGAGCTTGATTTCTGGAGTCTCCATCCCTATAGGCTTCAAAGTTCATACTTTTGTGGTGTATGATGGTGTGTCATGTCCAAAATTGCATCTGAGATCTTATGTCAGGAGAATTCAATTACATACTCCTGATAGGAAGTTATGGATGCGTTTCTTTTAAGAGAGCTTGTATGGAACCCAACTGGAATGGTATTATCAACTGGAAAGTACCAACATTCGTAATTGGAGTGATCTTGCTGAGGCTTTCTATAAATAGTACCAATATAACTCTGACTTAGCACCAACTTGCATGCAGCTCCAAAGCATGTCCATGGGTCCTAAAGAAAGCTTCAAGGAGTATGCTCAGAAGTGGAGAGATCTGGCAAGTAGAGTTCAACTCCCTTTGACTGACAAGGAATTGGTTGATATGTTTATGAGTATGTTGACTGGTCCTTTCTATAGTCATCTCATTGGAAGCTCATCCTCTGGTTTCACTGAGCTGATAATGACTGAAGAACGTGTGGAGAATGGGATACAAAGTGGAAAGTTCAGATGGTTGCCTCTTCAAGTACCACTAAGAAGTATTCTAATGGTAAAAAGGAGTCCAATGATGTGTATGGTCAACATGGTCGTAATAATCGTAACCAATCTGTGGGAGCTGTTTTGATTTCTAATCCTGCACCACAAGAGCAGCAACAGAATAGTCAGCCCAAGCCTAGGAGGCAATTTACAAAGATCAATATGTCATTGACTCAAGCTTTGCAACACATGTTGAAAGGAGAATTGATTACGCTGAAGGACCCTCCTCTAAATCCCAACACTTTCTCTTCTCGTTACAATCCCAATGCAAGGTGTGCATATCATTCTAATAGTCCCGGCCATGATACTAACAGTTGTTCAGGATATGATTAAGAATGGAGAAATTGAGTTTGACCCTCCTGAAACTTCTAATGTGACTACTGCTCCTATGCCTAAACATGAGAATAATGTTAATGATGTTGATGAGGTTTCTTATGTTCGTACCGTGGCTGAATTAACTACTCCTCTATCCATTGTCAAGAAGAAACTTGTGCAAGCCGGTTTATTTCTAGGTTGCAATGAAGATTGTTTTTACCGTGCCTACAAACCCGATAGTTGGTTGAAGCTGAGGGAAGGTATTCAACGCCTGATAGACAACTATACTATACTGTTTGAGAAGACCCCTTCTATAGAGAGATTATGTGGAGGTCTGGCCCAAGATTCAAAGATTGAATATGTAGCTATGGTTGATAAGACTCCTGTGAAGATTAATTCCAAAGGTCTAGTGAGAATCACTTCTAAGGGTCCTGTGAAGATTACTGCTGAGTCAAAGGTGGCTCTAATGATTATCACTACTCCTGGTCCTAGCCCATATACTTATGATAAGGCTATACCCTGGAATTATGGTTCTGATGTTTATATTCACGGTGTCAAGCAAGAGCCTTTGACTGATACACCTGTTACTGATGCTAATCTTGATGTTGAAACATTGCTGGGTCCAGTAAGGTTACCAGGAGTGGAAGAATTTTCTTTCCAGAGGACACCTTAAAGAGTGCTGCTGCTCCAGTCCATATCTCTAACTCTGGGCAGAGTACTGAGGCTCGGGGAAAAGGACCAGTGATTGAACCTGCTCAAGCTGAGGCACCAGTTAATGAAGATCTCTCTAAGCAGATGGAAGAAGTACTAAAGATCATCCACAAGAGTGATTATGATATTGTTGACCAGTTGGGGCATACTCCCTCAAAAATCTCCATGTTATCTCTGCTATTATGTTCTGAAGCCCATGCCAAGGCTTTAATCAAGTTCCTGAAGACTGCTCATGTACCACATGAAATCTCTGTGGACCAGTTTGAAAATTGTGTTGCTCATCTGACTAGTGATAATGGTTTAAGTTTTTCTGATGCTGATCTGACTCCTGCTAAAAGAAACCATAATAGAGCTCTGCACGTCTCCATTGAGTGTAGGGGAACTACTTTGTCTTATGTGTTGGTGGATAATGGTTCTTAATTGAATGTATTACCCAAGGAGGTTCTGGACAAACTCAACCTAGAGGATGTGGTGTTAAGGCCAAGTAATGTGGTGGTGAGGGCCTTTGATGGTTCAAGAAGAATGGTGCATGGAGAGGTGGATCTCCCAATCAAAGTAGGCTCTCAGGTCTTTGATTCCACTTTTTATGTGATGGATATTCGTCCTGCATACTCATGTTTGCTTGGGCGCCCCTGGATCCATGGGGCATGTGTTGTGACTTCCACTTTACATCAGAAATTGAAGTATCCAGTGAAAGGAAAGATTGTCACTGTTTATGGTAAGGAAGATTACATGGTTAGTCATGTGAATGCTTTTAAATATGTTGAGATGGAGGGTGAATTTGTTGAGACTCCTTTCCATACATTTGAAGTGGTCCCTCAAGTTGTTCCTGCTACTGAATCCATCCCTGCTGCTAAACCAGTTCCTGCTGTTATCAGAGTACCTCCTACAATGGCCTCTCTCAAGGATGCTAAAGTTGTGGTTGAAGAAGGTGGTTATACTATTTGGGGTCAGCTTCCTGACATTCCTTACAAGTCTGACAAGTTTGGTTTGGGTTTTACTGCAGAATCTCAGAAGGTTGTTCTTCGTGCTCGTGTTGTTCGTATCACTAATAAGGGAATCATAAAGGACCAAGTCAATGCTGTGGGAGATTATGAAGAAGATTACAACCTGGATGATTGTATCTTTCCTACCATTGGTGATGGGCTCAACAACTGGAAGGCTGAAGACGTTATTCCTATCTCTTTTAGTCAAGAGTAAATGCTATTTTGTTTTTCTAAATTCAAATTTTGTAATTTTGAACAATTAAATACTTTTGAGCCTTGTGCCTTGCCCGGGGCACAAAGGTATGCTTGTTAGGGTTGTCATTTCATTTGCATATTTTCATTCAATAAAATCAATGGACGTTTCTCGCTTTCGTAAGTATTGTGCTCAATTTGAAAGGTGCATCAACAACAGGATATTCAATACATAAAGCATTATAATTCACAAGTGCAACAAGTTCTCTCAGAGTTCTTTGATCAACCATGATATGATTATAAATTTCAACACAAAATCAAATAAAATCACTACAAATTTAAAAAAGAATGGAAAAAACGAAAAGCGATTAAAATAAAATATTAAAAATATAAAAATAACGCTAAAAATCAAATTAAATCAAATAAAGCTCGCACAATTATTTTTAGATTTTTTTGAATATATGAAAATGAAAAATAAATCAAATGAAATAGAAAAACGCAAAATTTGCGATTTTGAGGGTCAAAAGCTTTTAGAATTCTATTCTAAAAGAGTATTGTTCTTCGATTTATTTCTGATATTTTGGAAAAAAAATCAGAGCAAACCGAAATAGTAGCTTCCAACTTACCTGAAAGACTGGAAAACTTATCACTATACTACAACCAGTATTGCAACCCTGAAAATCAACAAACACAACAAAAAAGAAAAGAAAAAAACTGGATAGAAAACTATACCTATGACTATAAAATCGGTTAATAACAACAAGAATCCCTGACAACGGCGCCAATTTGATCCGCGTGTCGCGCACGGATCAAAAACGAGTAATTTTTGAAAACGTTGTATAGCGACAATGACTCAAATCGTCTCACAAGGATTCTTGTTCTTATTAACTAACGTTAGTAAAGATTAATGGGGGTTGATTTTAAGGTCGAATTATAAAAACAGATTAAAATAAGTGATTAACAAATTAAGCTGAAAGGTTAATCTGCTGTTTTGATTTCCCAACTTATCATCGACTCAAATAATTCCCAATTCCTAAGCGGACTCTATTTCCTTTTTGATTATAATAAATATCAAACAAGCGTAATTGATATTATATGATAAATATTCCTAATTTCCGAATTAAGCAAACAGATGAAATATTTCAATCGTGAATTAAGCAAACACGATAAACATACGCGGATTAAGTAAACGCGATTAAAGTATAGGAATATGCAATCATAGAAATAAATTAATCTAACCTTAGATAAATCGAATTAAGCAAACAAGATATCAAGATCAGAATTGAAAGGAAATAGATTAATTGGAAAATATAAGAACCTCAAAGTGTCGGCGAAAACCGATTACAACAGATTAATCCTTGGAATTAGTTATCCATAATTCTTTCTTCGAGCGTAAAAAATTAAATCGTAAAAAGTGTGTAAGTGAACAGCTGCGGCAGCTAGGTTAAATAGAAAAACCTAAAAAACCCGTTTACAACCCAACTGGGTCAAATACATAACCCATGCTCAATTCTAAATGACCTGAAACTAAATAAAACTAATGCAGCAGCTTCAAACAAAATTCTGGAAAATATGACTCTGAATCTGACTTAGACTCCAACACGAAAGTTGTAGCTCTCTCTCTTAGCTTTCCATCGACTAGTTGAACACCTCAATCAAATTCCTGGAACTCCAGTTATGATCATTTCCGTAAAAGTTATTAAAGCTGAAAATTAAGTACGAAAATTAAATTAAGCCAAAAATAAAGTAAATTAGAAAAACAAATTAAAATATAAAAATAAACAAAGAAAACTAAAGAAATGCCTAAGTGCAATCATGGGAGAATGCACATTAAAATGCACTGATTAAATTCCTCCACACTTGAACTTTTGCACTCCGAGCAAAAATAAACTCAAGACTCAATTAACACAACATCATTCAGATACTCATTCTAGGCTACAAACTCTTCTTCGATTAAGATAGCATCGATATATACTAATCTTACACACTAAAGATATCATAAGAACACAAATCCGCAATTGTGCGGTCATAAGCCCCCATCATATACAAACCATTTTGAATCATGTTATTATGCCTAAGCTTAACTTACTCATCCTCCCTTTTGCTCTCTTTCATTCTAGTGCAATCACATTAAGCTTGTTATCTATTTATACACATGGTAAATAAGCCTGTTATTGATTATGATTCATACTTGACAATATTTTAAAGTTACTTTAGTAACAACAAGAATTTTTTTTCTTAAGGTTTCACATTCGTTAGGCTAAATGACCGGGTGAGGGTCACCTGACTTATAATGTGGATTCCTATTCAGATTTCTTTTTAAGCGCAAGATCATTCACTTATTTGCATCAGCTTAATTACTTAGTGTTTGATTTCTAGATGGTGCTGACTGCTAGATAAACTACTTAAGAGATATTAAAGGATGAGAACTCAAGGCTATGACATAACAAGTATTCAAAATGATTTCCATATTTAGGAGACTTAAGGTGTTAAAACGATACCGGTCTTGTGAACTTTTCCCAAGTCTCCACAACAAACCTCAAAACAATCTATAGCCTAAAACTTTTTTTTAAATGTCTAGTTTTTCTAAAATAAAACAAAACAAACAAAAACAAAGAAAATAAATTATTCCATCCCCCGCACTTAAAACAAGCATTGTCCTCAATGAAAGGACATAAATATAAAATAAGAGGGAGAGAAAAGAAAGAACACACCCGAGTAGTCAAGGTGGATAAGTGATCACATAAGCAGCATTTCCTAAAGAGAGCTATTCTACAGTCTCTTCTTCCAAAGTGGGGATCTCATAGAGTAACTTTGGGTAGTATCCATTAATATTGGAGTTTTTATTAGTGCCTTCGCCTTTTATTCCAGGATCAAAGAAGAATCTTCGATAAGTTAAAGTGTTGAATGTGCACATGATAGTGATCTCCTTTTCTACAACTTTAAGAATCATAGGATTAACAGGCTGCCTCACTACTTTTATTCCATCTTCAATTGAGATCCTATGCATACTCATGGATGGGCTAATATCACAAGTATTAAACAAAGTGCATCCAATTCCCTTCTTATGTTCCTGTAATGATTTCTCTTCCTGCACAAATACAAATAAATTATTAGGAAGTGGTTTCAGCTCTAAAGAGGGTGGTTTCTCGATGGATGGTTTGTTCCGGGAATTCGGGGTGTCGAGAGCTTCATTGACATGAACAACTTCATTTTCAACCTCATTTGCAGTAAGAATATCATCTTTCAAGGCAACCTTTAATTCAGCACAAACATAGCAAATTTTAGTGTCAGTACAAACATCACAAGAGTAAACATCATCAAAATCAGACAATGATGGAAAATCAGCTGCAAACGAATTAATACAAGTATCATCAACAATTTTAGAAGGCAACTCTATTTGAAAAATAAAATGTTCTTCCAAAGGCTGTTGGTTTGATCCTTGAGTTTGCTGCATAGCATTCATCGAAGTGGTAATTTGATCAAGCTGTATTTGCAAAGTCTGAAAATTAGAATCTATTTGTTGTTGAAACTTGATATTATTTGTAGCCATTTGGTTGATAATGTCCTCTAGTGAAGGTTCAGAAGGTGCATAGCACACAACCTGAAATTCATTCATATGCTTATGTGGATCATCACCTGCAAAACCATTAAAACTTGGCAACAAGTGTGTTAAACCAAAATTCAATTTGAAAGGTGCATCAACAACAGGATATTCAATACATAAAGCATTATAATTCACAAGCGCAACAAGTTCTCTCAGAGTTCTTTGATCAACCATGATATGATTATAAATTTCAACACAAAATCAAATAAAATCACTGCAGATTTAAAAAAGAATGGAAAAACGAAAAGCGATTAAAATAAAATCTAAAAAATATAAAAATAAAGCTAAAAATCAAATTAAATCAAATAAAGCTCGCACAATTATTTTTAGATTTTTTTGAATATATGAAAATGGAAAATAAATCAAATAAAATAGAAAAATGCAAAATTTGCGATTTTGAGGGTCAAAATCTTTTAGAATGCTATTCTAAAAGAGTATTGTTCTTCGATTTATTTCTGATTTTTTGGAAAAAAATCGGAGCAAATCGAAATAGTAGCTTCCAACTTACCTGAAAGACTGGAAAACTTATCACTATACTACAACCGGTATTGCAACCCTGAAAATCAACAAACACCACAAAAAAGAAAAGAAAAAAACTGGATAGAAAACTATACATATGACTATAAAATCGGTTAATAACAACAAGAATCCCCGACAATGGCGCCAATTTGATCCGCGTGTCGCGCACGGATAAAAAACGAGTAATTTTTGAAAACGTAGTATAGCGACAATGACTCGAATCGTCTCACAAGGATTCTTGATCTTATTAACTAACGTTAGTAAAGATTAATGGGGGTTGATTTTAAGGTCGAATTATAAAAACAGATTAAAATATGTGATTAACAAATTAAGTTGAAACGGTTAATCTGCTGTTTTGATTTCCCAACTTATCATCGACTCAAATAATTCCCAATTCCTAAGCGGACTCTATTTCCTTTTCGATTATAATAACAATCAAACAAGCGTAATTGATATTATATGATAAATATTCCTAATTTCCGAATTAAGCAAACGGATGAAATATATCAATCGTGAATTAAGCAAACACGATAAACATACGCGAATTAAGCAAACGCGATTAAAGTATAGGAACATGCAATCATAGAAATAAATCAATATAACCTTCGATAAATCGAATTAAGCAAATAAGATATCAAGATCAGAATTGAAAGAAAATAGATTAATTGGAAAATATAAGAACCTCAAAGTGTCGGCGAAAACCGATTACAACAGATTAATCCTTGGAATTAGTTCTCCATAATTCTTTCTTCGAGCGTAAAAAATTAAATCGTAAAAAGTGTGTAAGTGAACAGTTGCGGCTTCTAGGTTAAATAGAAAAACCTAAAAAACCCGTTTACAACCCAACTGGGTCAAATACATAACCCATGCCCAACTCTAAATGACCCGAAACATTAAAACTAATGCAGCAACTTCAAACGAAATTCTGGAAAATATGACTCCGAATCTGACTTTGACTCCAACACGAAAGTTGTAGCTCTCTCTCTTAGCTTTCCATCGACTGGTAGAACACCTCAATCAAATTCCTGGAACTCCAGTTATGATCATTTCCGTAAAAGCTGAAAATTAAGTACGAAAATTAAATTAAGCCAAAAATAAAGTAAATTAGAAAAACAAATTAAAATATAAAAATAAACAAAGAAAACTAAAGAAATGCCTAAGTGCAATCATGGGAGAATGCGCATTAAAATGCACTGATCATCGGTCGTCCCCGTCATTGCTTTACTTACCACTGAATCCCCAGCAGTCATCCTCTGCTCGATGGTCGTCCTCCATCGTTTTCATTTGATAATCATACTATACTACCTTTTACAATTTATATCTCTTTTCTTCTTATCCCCAGCGAGTGCAAATTTCGGACTGTCTTTGGTATTCAACCACAAGTTATCTTGTTTGTCTGTTAAGCCAGGCGCTTACACCCTGCACAGCTAACTCATGCTTGAATAGGGGCAACTGTAAACACCCCAAATTTTCCCTCACTCTTTATCACACCATAGCTTGTGATCTTTCGTTTTTGTTTTAACATAAGCAATACATCTCATATTACATATTTGCTTCACTGCATAGTTTAAGTTCATCTGCATCTAGGGTTAGTGATCTGAGCAATCCAAGAATTCATCTGAGCCATCCCAATGGTCTTGAAGCTTTCCAAGAGGGTCCATGTGTGTTATATGATCATATTATGCTCCTCAAAGTTCATGAAAGTCAAGGGATCACAAGAATTGGCAAAGGCATGGAAGCAGAGCTAGAGTTTTCATTGCACAGATGACCAAAATTAGGGTTTTGGTTTCAGAGGCCTTAACTCTAAATTTTTGGGTCATTTTTGTTTCTAATGTTCTTAATATGTTATAAGGATCATGTGTACCAAGTTTGATGAAGAAATTCATTGTGGAAGTCATCTGTTCACTGGGTAACTTCTTGAGCAAGTTAAGTCAAAATCAGGGCATCTGAGGCCCCAACAATGGAACCAAAGGGTCATTTTCATCAAATTGAGGTTCAATGACCTTTATTTGATCCTAAAAGTGGTTAGAATTTCACAAGATTGAAGAATTTTGAGCCAATTGCAAACTTGCCATTTTTGGAAATGACTTGAAATGCAAACTTTCCATTTTGGGAAAGATTTTCAACCTCCTCTTTCATGACCAAAAATGCTTCAAATGAAAAATTCTTGGGCATGAAATTTGTAGATTAGGTTTTTCCCTTTTCAAAAAGTATAAGAACATGTCTTGATTCATCCTAGAACTCAAGATATGGCCTTTCAAAGTTGGCAAAAATCCTATAATTTTCAAGTTCATGTCAAAGAGAGAATTTTGCAATTTCACTTGCCAAGCATTCTAATTACCTCTAATCAACTTCTATGCATCATAACATGTAAAAGCAATCTCAAAAGATCATAATTGGCCTTTGGACCTAGGGTTTTGATGGCTTGATTCTCAAGAAATCTCAAAATGACAATTATGCATAAACTTTGCAAAACCATGACAACTCTTCATCCACTTGTGCCAGCTGCATAAAATTGATCCTAAGGCCATCCTTGAACCAAGCTGAGGCCAAGACACCCCAAAATCCAGCTCTGACTCAGCCCATGCTCAAGGTACCATAACTTTTAAATTTTTGCAAATCAAGCCATACCAATCAGCCTGTGCCACAACCACTCTCTGGCCAATCAGCATTGTTTATGCAAGCATCAAGGAACCCATTTCACACAATCTTGGAGCCTGAATCGTCAAGAGTTCAGAATCACAAAAACTTGCAAAAACTTCCTCTCTTCGAATCCCTCAGCATAGCCATTCAAACTCAAAACTTCCTTCACCATTTAATCATTCATGTCATAAGGAACACAAACCACCCTTCATTTTGCCAAAAAAGCCTCTGAATCATAAACACGATTTCTCACCTCTCAGAATTGAAACTCACAAAGGAGGCCATTTAAACTCCATCCAAGCCTTTCAGAAGCATCAGAGGGATCATTTGAGGCATTTTGCACAAGGGAAGAGGTCAGAAAGCTCAAGAACTGAAAGCTCCATCTCAGGTAACCATGAAGAACATTTTTTCCAAACATGCTATTTAAGTTAAAATATCAATCTTCATGTTCCCCTGATCACTCTGATATGTTTTGTTTCGAAAATGGTTGAGAAATGAGCATGTATTGTTGTTCTGAAACTTTGCCCGTGAAATTATTTTTTCTTTGATTCATCATGTATGCGTGAAATAAATTGTTTTTGTTGATTGATTCTTGTTTATTGATGCTTGGGGAGTGATTCTGGAGAATTTGGGAATTTTTTATGGCCTGGGGAGAGAGTTGAGTTTTGGTCTGGAGAAGATGACCGGAGCAAGCTCCGGTCAACTGAAAGTCATTCGGTTTAATTAATTAGGGTTTAGTCAGATTTTAATGTGGGCCTTTAGATCTCAGGGTTAGCGCGCAAATGAGTGGACCAGATTAGTTCATTAGCATTAATCCATAATTATTTAATTTAATTAAACTCAATTAGTCAGATTTGATCCAACCCCTTGATTTACGCGCGTGGTTAATTCCCTCCATCCCAGTTTGAATCTGGACCCTCAGATGTGATTACTTTGCATTTTATTCATTTTTCTTTTCTTTTCTTTTCTTTTCTTTGGCATATTTATTTTAAAATAGCAAAACTTGTTCAAAAAATATGAAACTTTGCATTCTGACTTTAAATATTTTTCTTAACCCAAAAATAATTTTTATTTTATTTTAAGCATTCAAAAAGTATTTTTAAATTATTTAAATGTTATTTTTAATTAATTAAAGTATTTTAATTAATTAAAAATACATTTAGGTTTCTAAAAATCACCAAAAAAATCATGAACCATTCCAATGCATTTAGAAACATTTTCAAACTCTTCACACAAATTTATTTTTATGTTTGATCATAGTTTCCCAATTTTCTTTGAATTTAGGGTCTTTAAAATCACAATTTTTAACCCTAACTTTGAAAAATCTTTTCTGCCTAACCAAGAAGAGTTTGAACTTGATTCTTTTTGCATTGTTTCACATATTGCATGTAGTTTCTAGGTTATTTTCCTCATGAATTTATCTTGCATTTTCAATTTGATTTGCATTTTTCCTTTTGAATCACTCAAAAACCCTAGCAAACTTAGGAAAATCATAACTTGCAATAGGATAAGCTTCTGACCTTCTCCTTTGGGGTGTGACCTAGTATGGGATTAGGGTTTGTTTGAGCTTGATTTCAAATTTTTATCATGTTGATTGCTTCTGTTTTGATCATTTGCATCTCACATGTCCATAAAACCCTAATTTCTCATGTTCATTTGCATTCACCTTGCATATTCATCATCACATGAACTTGCCATGACATTTCAAGCATTCATATGTCATCTTAGACATCTTAGGACATGTTAGAACCTTTCTTGATCATTTCTTCATTCATTTTCCATGTTTTGCATTCATTTCATTTCATAAACATCCATGTGTTTTCAAGCTTTCAAACATGCTTTCATAACATCCCATCCTTGTATGATTATTCATATGCACATTGTATGACATTGAATCATCTCATATGCCATTTTCATTGCATAAACACTTCTGAGTTTGGTCTTTGCATCTCATTTCATCTCATTTCAATTCATTTCTTCATGCTTTATAACTTATGCATCCATACTAACTTTTCAGGAACTTTTGGTAAGTTATTTTGGGAGGTGGATTTGCCTTCACCTCTCACTTCTTCTTATCTCCTTCATATGCATTTTAACTTGTCTTTGAAGTGAATTTGATTCACTTATGTTCCATCTCTCTCACTTTCTTCCTTTAAGTTACTTACCTTCTTAGGAAGTGAGTAACTTATTCTTCTGCTTCCTCCTCCTTTCATCTGCTTCTTCCATTGGTGGCCTTGAAGATCTTCTCTTAAGCCTCACAAACCATATGATATCCAAGCATGATAATGTTTAGGGTTGTGATTAGTCCCCCTTATATTTTTACCTTTGAGTCTCCTTGAGTCTCTCTTTTCATCTCAATAATCAGAGACTAAACTCTTAAAGTTTTAGGACTTTAGAATTAGGGTTATGCCTGCATCCTTATCTTAGGATGGAGTGTATAACTTTAATCCTAAGTGTTAAACCTTTAATTTTTTTACACCTCTTAATAAAAACACATTAATAATCACCAAGACTTTATCTTGTAACTTGGGCCTTACATTAGGGTTTTAACTCTTCCTTATGGTTAAGAGGGACTAACCCTAGTGTTTAATGGACAAGTCCTCCTCAAGTTGTCTTACAAACCATAAAATCCACTTCTTAATCTCAAAATCCACTTAATAAAGGCTTGTTATATAATGAATTTATTCCCTAACCATGGATTAAGTTGAGGTATCTTCCTCAGCTTAAGTGTTCTCATCTATTATCCTTCTATTAGGATGGTGTAATGAGTTCACTAATTTGTGATTAGAGATTAAACTCACTACTTAACACTAAACAAAAACCCAAAAACATCTAATTAATCACAAGTAGTTTAATTATTTTAATCCTACATCATCATGGTAATTAAGTTGAGATGCTTATCTCATACTTAAGTAAGCTCATTATCCCTTATCAGGGAGGATATAATGAGTTTACAAGCCCTTGATTTAGGCTTAAGCTCATTAACTTATGAAAAACACCAAAAACAATAAAAAATTGAAAACAAAAAAAACAAACAATAAACGTATCCTCCAGGATTCTTTTCTCATCACACTCATTCACAAACGATAATTTTCTTCTCCCGTCTAATGCAAGACAGTTAGCACTCGAGCCAGACAAGTCATATACTTGAACATAGATAAATAAGCAGTTCATAGTCAATTCATTTTCAGTCTCTTTGAGTCAAACTACGGTGTTCTGACTTCCTCATTGCACGAGAGAATACGTAGGCATAACTTAACAGTTATCGAACAAAAGTCTCTGTGTCTTCCCCCTCTTTTAGCATTCTTTCTAAGTCTCAGTTTCTGAGAAATTCACATTTTGCACTGACACATGTACATTCATTCCTTAGCTTTTGCACACAGATAGCACATACACTACCCCTTTAAACACAATCTTGTAAGCGCGGATCCCGTCGAGTACGACGGACAATCTGGGTACTAATACCTTCCTAGGTTGTAACCAACCCCCTTTCTCAGTTTCTCTGGTTCGCAACCGTCTTATCCATCTCTTTCCAGGTTTATGCAGCATTACCTTTCCTTCGGGATAAAAATGCCTAGTTGGCGACTCTATTCACTTCACCTTCATTCTCTCTTTTCGTCGACCGTTCGCTTATGCACCGGGATGCAAATCTTCAGGAGAGACAATTCAGTCAAACTCAAATGAAACTTACAAATTTTCCTTGTCTTATGCTTTTATAGTCTAGAACTTATGAACAATGGGCGAATTGCATTCACCCTGTTCAACAATGCAACAATGCAATTACCTCATTAAGTAAACCATATTTATGAAAACCACCTACAACTACTAATCAAAATTTTCTTCACTTTTCTCTCACTCAAGTTATGATTATCATGTATTATTTTGAGTCCTGATGGTTCACCAAGCAAGTAGTTTAAGAGTTCCCCAAACTACTTGGTTGCCCAGTTTCCAGTGTTCACTAGACACTTTTAGAAGATGATATTTTTATGAAAAATCCCGTAGATATAAGTTATAATATCAATATCAGTACATCCATCTGTATTTATTGATACTAGGTCATCAAGCATTTCATATATTGAACTAGAACAAGGATATGCTTTGAAGGCGATCGTGAAAGTATGTGTTTTACCACCCATAGTTATCCAACCGATACCTGAAACTTTTCTTAAACCTTTCTTTTTCATCATTGTTCTCACCTCAATTACAATATCCCATTTTCTATTAGAGGCATATGTATTTGAAAGCGAGATATAATTTGAAGGGTTTTCAGGTTCTAGCTCTAAGAGACACCTATAGGCCAAGTCTCTTGTCATAGAATTCCCATGTATTACAGAGGCAGTGAAAAGAGATCCCCAAACACTTGGACCAAGATTTATTGGCATTTTTTTATGAACTCCAATGCTTCATCGAGCTGGCCTGATCGACCTAACATATCTACTACACAAGCACAAATTTCAACTGTTGGTTTCATTTCATACTTTGTTATCAAGGAGTTATATATACTAATGCCTTCATCCACCATTCCTGACTTGCTACAAGAAGAAAGAACACTAACCACTATTATCATGTCTGGTTTGATCCCCTATTGAAGCATTTTGTAATATGTAGTCACAACTTCCCCTCCTTTTCCATGTAATCCATACGCCGAGATAATCGAACTCCAAGTGATAACATCTTTGAAATAAAAACCATAATCAAATACCCATATTGCGTAATCTAAATAGTAACACCCCAAAGTCGATTTTAATTTAATTTATTTGTTTTCTTGTGAATTTTGATGTTTATGATGTTATTTGGGGTTTTGTGGAGTGTCGAGGAAAGCTTAATATTTTAATTATAATGGAATATTAAATATATGGGGTTTGGTTTATTATTTGAGATTAAATAAAATAAAATAAAAGGAATTAGAGGATAAGGGATTTGTGGTCTTTTGGTTGAGGATTAGTGAGGGTATTTTGGAGAAGGTCTATTGAGGTCTTAGGGGCAAGAGTGACAAAAAGAGTAAAGGGGTTTTTGTGAACGATCAATTGGAAACGATCTCACTTTTGGAGAGAAGGAGAAAAAGCTCTGAAGAAGAGGAGAAGCTAGGACTTGAAGGGTGGAAGGATTTTTGAAGAGATTATCGAAAAGCTTACGGAACCTAAGGCATGGGGAGTATTTTCTGTTCGGTATTATAATGTGGGAATAAAATTGAGGGTTTTGAGGTATAGTTTTAGGGTATATGGATTGGTGGATGATTTTATGTTTTGATGATGATTTCATGAATATGATGATGTTGAATGATGTATTTGATGTTATTGTGAGGAATGTTGATGTTAAATGTAATTTTGCTTCTATACTGATGTTAAATGTGGGTTTTTACTGAGATTGTCGCAGAAGAGGAATGCTGGAAATCGTAGAAAAATATACAGAATTCGTGAAGCTCGCTTAGTGAGCACAACTAGAGAAATGGGCGCTGAGCGAGCAAGATGCCTCGCTTAGCGAGCCTGGAGAGTTTTGAAAATTAATTTTTGTTTGTTCCAAAACCTGTATTCTTGAGGTGGTTTAGGTATTAGGTTGCCATGATGTTGTAGAGTTGTCGTATGACGCGTTTTATGAGGTACATGAGTGGAATAAACAATTAAATGATGTATGATAATTAAATGATTATTTTCCTGAGTTATGAAGCATGAGTATATGGTGTAGGAGTATGATGTAGGAGTATCTTGTTAAGTGAGTATGTAATATGATGGCATGAGTGAGTATGAGTGTTGTACCACAAAATTTTTTCCTCCCACAATCAAATAAATGTGTCCCAATAGTCCTCTCAAGGTTCACAAAGTTCACAACGGGTCAAATGGATTGAAGGTTTCATCAGACAAAGCCTCCTCCTAAACAATGGATCCAAAACTAGGGTTATGAGTTTCTCCAAGATAAATGAATTTCCAAGGCCTTAAATTAGCTTCATAAAATCCCACATGTCTTCAAGAATCCCCATGTCAAGTTTCAGGGCTTTCCCAATAAGTTTGACCAGTCAGCTGATCAGATGTTCAAAAATCAGTCAAGTTGATTAAAAAGTCAAACTGAAGCCAACTGTGGTCAAATTAAAGTCAAACTTCAAGATTTTTTGTCAACATTAAGATTATGAAGTAAAATTCATCATTTGATCATGGGTTGATCATGATTCCTCAAGGAAATTCCAGATCATCAAGAATCAAGAGTTTCTAAATTAGGGTTTTCATAGGAAAAGTCAACTGAACTTTGACCAGACATAACTTTCACATCCTTCATCAAAAGTTTCCCATCCAAAGCTCATTTTGAATGAAATTAAATTCTCTACAACTTTGTGTTACAAGCTAAGCCTAAAAATGCTTCATTTGGAAGGTATGAGCTAAAACATTATAAGTCCTTTCAAAAGTCAACAAAAAGTCAACTTTTTCCAAAGAGCATAATTTGAAAATGGTAAAATATATGGACATGAGACCAAAGAGGTTTGTTAGAGGACTCTCTAAGATTTCTAAAAAGTCCAAGATCACTCTCATAGCCTTAAAATTGAGGGATTTATGCCTTGTCAAAGTTGTGAAATTTTCAAAGGGTGCATTGAGCAAAAAGGGTCTCAAATCCAATTTTCTCCAAATGGGCCCATGAAATTGCAATACAATCTTCATAATAACATCAAGAAGGACCCAATGATCATTTTTCAGATTTTTATATTTTATATTTTTATTATTTTGGATTTTATTTAGTAAAATTCAATTTTAATGAAAATAAAATATAAAAAGTCAAATAAAAAAATCTGATTTTGGTTCTAGAATGATTGATATATCATTTAATGTTGATTTAGAAGATCAAATTTCGTGCAAAACCTTTGAGGTATGAAAATATTTGATTTTTCTCACATTTATGATCATGGCTTTCTTCACACTCAAGTAACACCAAAACATATCACAAGGCCCAAAATTTCTGACCTAATATCACTTCCCTATATGTATACAACAAGACCAAGGCATGAGGGACGAGTTTTGCAGACGAAAAAGAGGTTTTCCAACCTCAATTTTTTCAAAAAAATAAGATTTCGGTTTTGACTCTTGGAGTCGTTTCAAAGCAATTTTAAGGTTGCTATAGATGCTTTGATACTTACTCAACGTATTCCAATTGCTTTTATCATAAAAAACATGCCAATATTCATGAATCGCATCTCATCTTTTGGCCATTTTTTAAATTTTCAGTTGCACTGATTCTTGGGTTATAAATGATTTTTGATGATTATATGTTGTTAATAATGCTCTATACATCGTCATTGGTTGTTTTGTTTGAAGTTTTAGTGCATGTACCGTTAATCACCATGGCTAGGGTTTTTTTGCCCCAAATTGGGGTTCTTCGATTCGAGCCATATAAGGACCTTTTAAAGACATATCTGGAATCCATGGACCTTGGTGTTTGAATGATGCCATTATTGAGAAACAATTGTGCGTGTTATGATGTTTTTGAATGGTGCCCTTATTGAGAAACAGTTGCGCGAATCAGATTTTTTAAATTTCTGACTTATTTTTTATTTGTTTATTCTCTATTATAATCACAAACGCGTGTGTGGTTTGGTGGCTAGAGGTACGGTCTGATAACCTGAAGGTTGTGGGATCAAATCCGCCCTCTAACATTTTTCTCTCTCTTATAATCTCTATTTTGCTAGTTTATTTTATATATAATTAGTTTCATTTTGATTCCACAAGCATGTGCTTGTCCTAGTGGCTAAGGAACAAGTTTAAAGTCCCGAGGGCGTGGGTTCGAATCCACCCTCAGGCATTTTTTTTATTATTTCGTTTTTCTTTATGATTTTAGGTTTATTTTATATATATATATATATATATATATATATATATATATATATATATATAATTATTCCCTAACATTATTACTAATGCGCCTGTAGCCCAGTGGAAAAGCTTCAAAGGTTGAATTGGAGGGTCATGGGTTCAAACCTCCTCACCAACATTTTGGTTATTTCTACCCTTTTTTATTTTATTTTCATATTATATGTTTTTCTTTTCTAATATCTTTTTTTTTTCTATTAACTTTTTTTTTTTAAAAACCTTTGTTTTTCTAAAATCTTTTCTAAAAACTTTTTTCCTTTAAAAAAAAACCTTTTCTCATAATCATTTTTTTTATTATTTTATTATTAGTGTATTTCTTTTTTAGGTTAATTACTTTTTTCAATTAATTAGCATCATTAGTATTTAATGAATTTAATCTTAATCTAACTTTTGATAAACCCTAATTTATCTTTTATAACCCTAATTATGTAATAAACCTAAATTTTTCTTTTTTAAAACCCTTAAAATATTTATCTTAAAACCTTAAACCTTTCCTCATTTTTATGTTATTCATATAATCTGCCTTATCATTATTGCTCTAAATTTTTTATTGTTATTTGTTTTTTCGCCATTATAATTATGTAACTGCCCCAAGGTGTTGTAATAATTAGGATTTTAAATTTCTGCCATTTAGATTTCTGCTATTTAAATTCCTGCCATTGATCCTATTGTGTGGTTAGTAAACCTAGGGCTTGAAAACCTAATTGATTTAACCTGGACATAGATCACTAAACAATAAGATGAATATCTTAAAATAATCACTCACACACGTAAGTCGATCTATGATCGCTGTCTGCACTTCCAAGGGTTATCCCTCTTGGTTGCCTTATTAAACGGTCAAGTCCCTCGAAAGTGGGGTGTCTTAAGCAAAACCCTAATCATAAAATCATCTTGTCCATCCCTCCAGTTAAAAGACCAAGTCCCTACAATGTTTGCTACGATGTTGGCTTCGATAATGATCTTGTCCCTTAGAATAAAGATGATAGTCCCTCCCAATTGCTAAAGACACCCTACAGTTGCCTTCATTGACCGTACGATGACCCTATGCTCATACCTTAAACAAATCCAAGGTAATGACTACCTATTCCTTAATAATAGGGACATTCTTACCCTTGAAAGAACATATAAGAACATGAATGACTTAGTCTAGGGTAGGTACCTCATAGTTACTTGCTCACTCTTCAAAAAGAAAATACTTTTCACACCTCACTATTTTCAAACGTTTTCAAATAAGGCTTTGTATACATCCATACGAGGATCATTACAAAATACTTAGAAAATTTTCTAATCATACACTACACTTTTCAAAAACAATTAAAGTGAGCTAAGTAGCTAAGAGCCCATGGATAACCATGGATATAAAGGGTGTTAACACCTTCCCTTTATATAACCTACCCTCCAAACCCAAGTCTTTTAAAACGATCTTTCCTGTTCTTTTATGTCTCTTCCTTATGGATAAAATAAAAGTCGATGGCGACTCTTGTTATCCACAACATTTATAGAATGTCAATTCTCCCACCGTGTTACAAAACTGACGACTCTGCTGGGGAGTTACTAAGTAAAAGAGGGGTACCCTTAGGAATTAAATCACTTTAATTGTTTGTCTTGTTTGCTTTATTTACTTTTTGGGATTTTTGTGTGAAAGATCCTAACCCGGATCTAGTGTACCCTAGGTAAATGGAAATAGACCAAGAAAACTGTACGGCGTATACTGATATGGTTGATCTGGTGGCCATAGTTAGTGTGACTTCTTAGTTGGTGCTTATGTTCCTTAAGTAAGTTGAGGATAATACGGGGCTTCCATATGTTGTCAATACACTAACTGACCTTTAGAACCCTAGTTATCCCATCTTGGTCTTTAGAAAGTAGTGAGATAGCCGGCTTTGGTGAAGACTAAAGTTGGTTGATACTAGATGCTACGCTCATTGAGATCCTAAACTTGGAGGGTTTTGGTTGGCAAGTAAGTTGCCTACTAAACAACCACCCTTGGGAAGGATCAGTGATATTGAGATCCCTTAGAACCCGGTTACTTTTGTAGGACAGGATGAACCATCTAAACTTCAGGGGAGGGTACTTACCTTTAAACCTCATGCAAGCCTTCAAACCTAGGGCTATTGTGTGACTTGTTTATGTGTGCCACATGTTTGTGATTAAGCATAACATCATGACATCATGACATCATACTCATAGCATTTTCACTAACCATTTCAAGGACCAAAGGATTTATCTTTGTTCTTTGTTGCAGGTCATGGCTTCTGCTCGTAGGAATCCTATCCGGATCAACTTTGTAGGGCTACCTTCTAAGCTTAAGGAATTGGTTTCTCAAGTTTCTGAAAACTCCCAATTCATCAAGAAGCATGGTTACCTGCTGGATCTAGTCACTTCAGGGTTCAATGAAGACATGATCAGTGTCCTTTTCCAGTTCTTTGATCCTAAGCATCATTGCTTCACATTCCCCGACTATCAGCTGGTACCTATAATGGAGGAGTTCTCCAAACTACTGGGTATACCTATCCTTGATTAGAGACCCTTCATAGGCTTAGAGAAGGAGCCTAAACCTTAAGTCATTGTTGCAGCCCTACATTTGAAGAAATCAGACATTGTCCTAGAAACGAGATGTGGAGTTAAACGTATTCTTGCTAAGGTATTAATGGAGAAAGCTTAGGTGTTCTTGGATTCTATGAGATATGATGATTTTGAGGAGATATTATCCTTATTAATCTATGGCTTAGTATTGTTCCCTAATCCAGACCAGTTCATAGACGTACACGCCATAAAAATATTTCTGACTCGCAATCTATTACTGGGAGATATCTTACACTCTCTTCACACTCGTACTATGAAGGTGAAGGGAACTTTGATGTGTTGCATACCTTTCTGGCTAGGTGGTTTATTTCTCACCTTCCTCGATCAGTGATGAAAAATGAACAAAGGTTAAGGTGGTCTAAGAGGATCATGTCACTTTCTCATTCAGATATTCACTGGTGCTCTCGATCTATGGAGAATGTTACTATCATTGACCGTTGTGGAGAGTTTCCTAATGTGCCACTCCTTGGCATTAGAGGGGGCATTACTTATAATACTTCTTTAGCTCTACATCTGTTTGGTTATGCTCGGAGTAATGGTCCTCGTGACATACTTATTCAGGGTATTGTGTTCGACTACAACAACGGTCTTCAGGGTTACCGTCAAAGGTTTATACGAGCTTGGAGTAAAGTTAACAAGGTTGATAGTAAGACTCTGGAACCAAAGTACTCCATTCCTATGGAACCTTATCTCATATGGGTGTGATCTCGTGCTCAAACTCTTATGATGCCATATCATGTTGTTCTACCGGTCGGTTGTTGAAGGAGATGTTCCTTATACCATCCTTCATCCAAATATGCCCACTGATTTGGAAGAGCTACATAAGTCTTGGATTCAATTGAAGGAGCAAAGGGATACCTTTGAGACTCATTTTAGAGCTAGTCAAGAGAGAGTTTTGGATCTGACAAGATAACTTCACGAGGAGCAAAATCTCAACACATACCTCAATACAAAGAGGAAGCGTCCACGGGAGACTTAAAACCCCATATATTTATCTCTTTGTATTTTATTCTTATTTCCTTTCATTGTAAGCCCAAAGGGCAACTTATATTAAACATTTACCAATAAAAATTTTGTTTTTGTTTTTCTTTAAACAAATTTAAATCATGAGGTCCTTGAAAACATTGCATATGCATCTACATATCATATCATTGCATCACAGGTTTCTTACAAACAAGTATCTTATCTTCTCGCTGTTTATTTCAGCAGAAATGGCTCTCGAACAAACTGTCAAGGAACTCCAGACTCAGAATGCCCAATTTCAAGAGATGATTCTGAATTTGTCCAGGGGTCAAGATGAGTTGAAGGCACTTCTGACCAAGAAAAAATAGAAGACCAGAAAACCAGTTGGCTTCATCAACCTGGGTAGAAGATTCAGAGGTCCAGTCAAGACAGATGAGGAAGTTGAAAATCTAGGGTCTGAAAATTCTTAGAAAGAAGAAGGCAGCCTCCATGGTACTGTTGAAAATTCTGATTATGAGGAAAACTATTATCATGATCCGGCTGGTGAAGAGTATTATAAGATACTGGAGGACCGAATGAATGCTATAGAACTACAAAAGACTTATGGGTTTGACTTTGAAGATTTGAGCTTGATTTCTGGAGTCTCCATCCCTATAGGCTTCAAAGTTTATACTTTTGTGGTGTATGATGGTGTGTCATGTCCAAAATTGCATCTGAGATCTTATGTCAGGAGAATTCAATTACATACTCCTGATAGGAAGTTATGGATGCGTTTCTTTTAAGAGAGCTTGTATGGAACCCAACTGGAATGGTATTATCAACTGGAAAGTACCAACATTCGTAATTGGAATGATCTTGCTGAGGCTTTCTATAAATAGTACCAATATAACTCTGACTTAGCACCAACTTGCATGCAGCTCCAAAGCATGTCCATGGGTCCTAAAGAAAGCTTCAAGGAGTATGCTCAGAAGTGGAGAGATCTGGCAAGTAGAGTTCAACCCCCTTTGACTGACAAGGAATTGGTTTATATGTTTATGAGTATGTTGACTGGTCCTTTCTATAGTCATCTCATTGGAAGCTCATCCTCTGGTTTCACTGAGCTGATAATGACTGAAGAACGTGTGGAGAATGGGATACAAAGTGGAAAGTTCAGATGGTTGCCTCTTCAAGTACCACTAAGAAGTATTCTAATGGTAAAAAGGAGTCCAATGATGTGTATGGTCAACATGGTCGTAATAATCGTAACCAATCTGTGGGAGCTGTTTTGATTTCTAATCCTGCACCACAAGAGCAGCAGCAGAATAGTCAGCCCAAGCCTAGGAGGCAATTTACAAAGATCAATATGTCATTGACTCAAGCTTTGCAACACATGTTGAAAGGAGAATTGATTACGCTGAAGGACCCTCCTCTGAATCCCAACACTTTCTCTTCTCGTTACAATCCCAATGCAAGGTGTGCATATCCTTCTAATAGTCCTGGCCATGATACTAACAGTTGTTGGGCATTGAAGAACAAAATTCAGGATATGATTAAGAATGGAGAAATTAAGTTTGACCCTCCTGAAACTTCTAATGTGACTATTGCTCCTATGCCTAAACATGAGAAGACTGTTAATGATGTTGATGAGGTTTCTTATGTTCGTACCGTGGCTGAATTAACTACTCCTCTATCCATTGTCAAGAAGAAACTTGTGCAAGCCGGTTTATTTCCGGGTTGCAATGAAGATTGTTTTTACCGTGCCTACAAACCCGATAGTTGGTTGAAGCTGATGGAAGGTATTCAACGCCTGATAGACAACTATACTATATTGTTTGAGAAGACCCCTTCTATAGAGAGATTATGTGGAGGTCTGGCCCAAGATTCGAAGATTGAATATGTAGCTATGGTTGATAAGACTCCTGTGAAGATTAATTCCAAAGGTCTAGTGAGAATCACTTCTAAGGGTCTTGTGAAGATTACTGCTGAGTCAAAGGTGGCTCTAATGATTATCACTACTGCTGGTCCTAGCCCATATACTTATGATAAGGCTATACCCTGGAATTATGGTTCTGATGTTTATATTCACGGTGTCAAGCAAGAGCCTTTGACTGATACACCTATTACTGATGCTAATCTTGATGTTGAAACATTGCTGGGTCCAGTAAGGTTACCAGGAGTGGAAGAATTTTCTTTCCAGAGGACACCTTAAAGACTGCTGCTGCTCCAGTCCATATCTCTAACTCTGGGCAGAGTACTGAGGCTCGGGGAAAAGGACCAGTGATTGAACCTGCTCAAGCTGAGGCACCAGTTAATGAAGATCTCTCTAAGAAGATGGAAGAAGTACTGAAGATCATCCACAAGAGTGATTATGATATTGTTGACCAGTTGGGGCATACTCCCTCAAAAATCTCCATGTTATCTCTGCTATTATGTTCTGAAGCCCATGCCAAGGCTTTAATCAAGTTCTTGAAGACTGCTCATGTACCACATGAAATCTCTGTGGACCAGTTTGAAAATTGTGTTGCTCATCTGACTAGTGATAATGGTTTAAGTTTTTCGGATGCTGATCTGACTCCTGCTAAAAGAAACCATAATAGAGCTCTGCACGTCTCCATTGAGTGTAGGGGAACTACTTTGTCTCATGTGTTGGTGGATAATGGTTCTTAATTGAATGTATTACCCAAGGAGGTTCTGGACAAACTCAACCTAGAGGATGTGGTGTTAAGGCCAAGTAATGTGGTGGTGAGGGCCTTTGATGGTTCAAGAAGAATGGTGCATGGAGAGGTGGATCTCCCAATCAAAGTAGGCTCTCAGGTCTTTGATTCCACTTTTTATGTGATGGATATTCGTCCTGCGTACTCATGTTTGCTTGGGCGCCCCTGGATCCATGGGGCATGTGCTGTGACTTCCACTTTACATCAGAAATTGAAGTATCCAGTGAAAGGAAAGATTGTCACTGTTTATGGTAAGGAAGAATACATGGTTAGTCATGTGAATGCTTTTAAATATGTTGAGATGAAGGGTGAATTTGTTGAGACTCCTTTCCATACATTTGAAGTGGTCCCTCAAGTTGTTCCTGCTACTGAATCCATCCCTGCTGCTAAACCAGTTCCTGCTGTTATCAGAGTACCTCCTACAATGGCCTCTCTCAAGGATGCTAAAGTTGTGGTTGAAGAAGGTGGTTATACTATTTGGGGTCAGCTTCCTGACATTCCTTACAAGTCTGACAAGTTTGGTTTGGGTTTTACTGCAGAATCTCAAAAGGTTGTTCTTCGTGCTCGTGTTGTTCGTATCACTAATAAAGGAATCATAAAGGACCAAGTCAATGCTGTGGGAGATTATGAAGAAGATTACAACCTGGATGATTGTATCTTTCCTACCATTGGTGATGGGCTCAACAACTGGAAGGCTGAAGACGTTATTCCTATCTCTTTTAGTCAGGAGTAAATGCTATTTTGTTTTTCTAAATTCAAATTTTGTAATTTTGAACAATTAAATACTTTTGAGCCTTGTGCCTTGCCCGGGGCACAAATGTATGCTTGTTAGGGTTGTCATTTCATTTGCATATTTTCATTCAATAAAATCAATGGACGTTTCTCGCTTTCGTAAGTATTGTGCTCTTTGTCTTTCTTTTACTTTTTCCTTTTATCAAAAAGCTATGTGTTCTTACACACACCCACATCACTAAAATGCAGATCCTCATCCATTATGGATCCTGTTGATAACAGTTCTGCTATTTCCAATTATAACTTCGAGAATCTGATCTATCAAGCTGGAGATGGAAATGAGGAAGATTGTGAAGTACCTGTAGAGCTGGATAGATTTCTACAACAAGAAGAGAAAGCTATACAGCCACATGAGGAACTAATTGAAGTTATGAATCTGGGAACTGAGGAAAACAGGAAAGAGGTCAAGATATGTGCTGAATTGGAAGATGTTAAGAACAAGTTGATTCAGATGTTACGTGACTATGTGGAAATTTTTGCTTGGTCTTATGAAGATATGCCAGGACTAGATACTGATATTGTGGTTCACCGTCTACCAATTAAAGAGGATTGTCGCCCAATAAAATAGAAAGTTCGTCGTATGCGTCCTGAAATGTCAGAAAAGATTAAGGCAGAGGTGATGAAACAATTCAATGCAGGGTTTCTAGCTGTTACTTCTTATCCTCAGTGGGTTACAAATGTGGTACCGGTGCCTAAGAAAGATGGTAAGGTACGTATGTGTGTAGATTACAGGGATTTGAACAAAGTCAGCCCCAAAGATGATTTTCCACTTCCACATATTGATGTTCTGGTAGACAACACTGCTCAACATAAGGTATTTTCTTTTATGGATGGTTTCTCTGGTTACAATCAGATTAAGATGGCACCTGAAGATATGGAGAAAACTACATTTGTTACACAATGGGGCACTTTCTTTTATAAGGTAATGCCATTTGGTTTGAAGAATGTTGGGGCAACATATCAGCATGCTATGGTGGCTCTGTTCCATGATATGATTCACCATGAGATAAAGGTATATGTGGATGATATGATAGCGAGATCTCAGACTGAAGAAGAATATCTTGATCATCTGCACAAGTTGTTTGAGAGGTTAAAGAAATACAAATTGAGATTAAATCCAAACAAGTGTACCTTTGGAGTTAGATCTGGTAAACTTTTGGGTTTTATTATCAGTGGTAAGGGTATTGAAGTTGATCCTGCAAAGGTAAAAGTTATACAAGAGATGCTTTCTCCCCGTACTGAGAAAGAAGTTAGAGGTTTCTTGGGACGACTGAATTACATAGCAAGATTTATTTTCCAGTTAACTGCTACTTGTGATCTAATCTTCAAGTTGTTGAAGAAAGATCAAGTAATGGAATGGAATGAAAAATGCCAGGTAGCTTGTGATGAGATCAAAAAGTACCTACAGGAACCTCCAATATTGATGCCACCATTTGAAGGAAGACCCTTGATTATGTACCTGACAATATTAGATAACTCAATGGGGTGTGTTTTGGGGCAACATGACGAGTCTGGTCGAAAAGAGAAAGCAATATACTACCTTAGCAAACAGTTTACCGACTGTGAAACAAGATATTCACTACTTGAGAAAACTTGTTGCGTGTTGGCATGGGATGCTCGCCGACTAAGACAATATATGTTAACTTATACCACTTTATAGATTTCAAAAATGGATCCAATCAAGTACATATTCGAGAAACCTACTCTCTCCGGACGGATAACAAGATGGCAAATGATCTTGACATAATATGACATACAATATACTACTTAGAAAGCAATTAAAGGAAGTGTAGTAGCTGATCATTTGTCTCATCAAGCATTAGATGATTATCAGTCTATGAATTTTGAGTTTCCGGATGAGGATATTATGATTGTTACTAAAGAACCTAGACAATATGAAGGACCTGGACAAGGATCCCGATGGACTATGATTTTTGATGGAGCTTCTAATGCGCTTGGTAATGGTGTTGGTGTTGTGATTGTCTCTCCTAAGGTTGTTATACACCAATTACTGCAAGACTTTGTTTTAATTGTACCAATAATATGGCTGAGTATGAAGCATGCATAATGGGTATCAAGGCTGCTATTGAGATGAATATTCAGTTTTTGAATGTGTATGGAGATTCAGCCTTGGTAGTTAGTCAAGTTAAAGGAGATCGGGACACCAAGCATCCTAATCTCATCCCTTATAGAGAGCATGTTGTCGCTCCCGGGATTTTCATCCTGGTACAAACGCGAAAGTGGCGCGGAAAAGGGTAGAGTCGCCAGCCAGACATTTTTATCCCGAAAGAATGGGAAAGGTAATGTTGGACAAACCTAAGGAAGAAGGAAAGGACAAGGTCCTGCGAACCAAAGATCTGGGTTCGGGAGTCGGTTACGATCTGGGAAGGTATTAGCACCCCAGATCGTCCGCCGTACCCGACGGGATCCACGCTTGCTTGTTTGTTTCAAAGGGTAAAAGAATATGACTGCTGCTGAACAAATGAACTGCTAACTGGAATGGAAGTGAAAATGGAAAAGGAGAAAGGAATTGGAAAAAAGAATGGAATGAAAGGATGGGGAAAATGTAGGGAAAATAAAGAATGTGCTCGAACGGGCCCTACCCCGCTGCCTACGTACCTCATCGTGATAATGAGGATCAGAGTCGACGTAGTTCACCTAACTAAGGCGGGAACTATTTGTTTGTGTTTTTTTATGGCTGGAACTGCGTATGTCTATGCTCAGGTGTTGCAGGCTCGTCTGATACGAGTGCGTTTACCGTCTTGCATGTGAGACAAGTCGTCGCAAGTTCGCGTTCAGAATGAATGAGATGAGAAAGAGAAGTTCCCGCAGGACAGTCGCTTATTATTTGTTTTTTTTTGTCTTTTATGAGAAGTGTTTTGAATTTGTGTGTGAACATTCTCATACTAAGACCTATCCATCGCGGGAAATACTTACACCTCGCCCCGAAACAGGACGCGTATAAGCATTCCGCAACAAAGTCTCGTGTCGTACAAGAACGTTCGGTTTTCATTAAGTGTTTTATTGCTTTTCTTCATGAGATGAGAAAGAATGACTCAAATTGCAAAAGGCAAAATCTAAGGGGACTGAGACGCAACCCTAACTTTTGTTTATTTATTTACAAGTGAGGTCCTATGGTTAATGAGGTTTCTAAACCTAATGGAGAAAGGAACTTAGAAACTACTAGAATGCAACTTACTTCCTAAGGAAGGTAAGTTGATTCTAAAGCAAGAGGGAAACCTATACAAATGAAATATCAATCAATATAGCAAGGCAATAAAATTGACATAAGAAATAAATAAATAAAAAAAAACATTTAAGGCATAAGCCTAAAAACAAACCTAAATTTATTCTAAGTCTAACTATTAGAAACATTAAGTCTAAGTCCTAAAACTAAAGGCATTACCTAATATTTTCATTCTAAAAATCAGAAACTAAACTAGTCTAAGTCAATATTAAATCCTAAGATTAAATCTAATTAAACTATTTCTTAATAAAATCCTAATATTCTAGCCTAAACTAATGAAAATTTACATGTAACAAAACCTAAAGTTTAATACCCTAAAAATAGTAAAGGTTCTGAAAAAATTATGGGATTAATTCTATAGGGTCCTAAAACTACCTATAATATTGTGTTAAAAGATATCCTAAAAAATCAGAATTTTGCTATGTCTAAAAATCACTTAATTCTATCTAATGATTAACCATTATTTTCTAAGGATTAAGCTACTAAAACATAAGATAAAATGGCCTAAAAAATCTACTAAAATTATACTAAGTCCTATTATGAGTCCTCTAACTATGGAAAAAAGAGTGGGCCAAAAATGTTACTGGAATGTTAAAAAATAAAATGAACAAATTTATGTACAGTTGAAGGAAATTCACTAAAAACTAATTACATGAAAAAAATCAGAATTAATTCGAAAATAATGCAAATTCAGAAAAATAAAATGCCAAAAATTTCTAAACTGAATTAATGACCTACTTGATTTTTTTTGGGAATTTATAATGCTTTTTTCTATTTTTTTAATGATTTATTTGAAACTATGCTAAACTAAAATTAATATTATAAAAGAAATGAAATGGGGTGAGTTTAGTAAGTATTTTTAGTTCTTTTTTTAATTGGGCTTTTAAAAGGGTGGTTTGAATAGCAATGCTGAGGGCCCAATACGCAGGATTAAAGAGGGTGCATTTAAAAGTTTTTTATGGTTGTTTCTTAATGGGCTCACGGAAGAGGGTGCAGAAAGCAAAGATGCCTAAGCCCAATTCGCAGGCTAGTGGGGAGTATGAGATGGGCACTCAGTCAACTATTTTGACCGATCCTAGGCCGTTTGATTGGGTCTTCTTTACTAGTATTCAGATCATGCGTTTATAAAGTGAAGGTGCATGGAGGTTATGATGGGTGGCACGCATGGGATTGGCCGGTGGAGGAGCCTACCAGACAGTGACAAGTGTCACCGCCGGTGTGGCTGGGGACTCCAACAATTGATCTTATCTTACTCCTTGGGAACACAACATGATTAATTTGATTTTAATCCTTTTTTATGGTTATTAATTTCTCCTATTAAACTTAATTGCTCTTTAATTACCATAAAATTATCAATTCAATTCAGATCAATAAAACAAACACCAGAATACAAAAGGGGATACAAGAACCCTAGACCTATCCCTTTCCCCGCGACGGCCTCATCGTATCCTCATACATCAGCCCTAATCCTCTCCTTTTACCACCGTCACCTCCCTTAACTCTTCTATCCTCGCCGTCATCCTCACCACCAACCTCTCTATTATCCGAAGATTGCCTCCACAAGCATGACCGAAACCCTAATTTCCCTCTATCATCAACTCATATGAGCACCAAAAAGAGATGAAATTAAACGTTTAGTCACCAACCTGTGTAGGAGGAAGACGATTCCGTATACTAATACTCTTCAATCCGAGCTTTGACTTCTTCTTATTCGCTTCGGTTGGTTCGAGTTGTTGATGATTACACTTTCTTGCAGGTTGATACTGAGTTCTGAAGATGATGATGACAATTAGAGCGACGTAGACAACGGCGCTGTGAAGATGACGATGATGATGATTGAGCGGAGTCGTTAAAAGATCACAGAAAAGACGATTTCAGAGTTTTTTGGTAGGACGTTTGATTATGCATTCGATGTGATGTTTTGCTGTTGAATAAATTTCTTCTTCTCCTATTTCTTCTGAAATCTCCCTCTGGCTATTGCTCTTAATTGTTGCTTTCGCTGATTGAGATTTGTGGTTTATTTCAGGTGATTGAATGCTATGTATGAAGGTGTGGTTCTGCTTTGGTGGTGATTGGAGGAGGTTGGATTGAAGGGAAGAATGATGTGGATTCTGGAAGAATGGTTGAGGGAGAATGGTTCGAATGAGGTTGAAGAAGGATGGTTCAGGAAGAAAAATGGTGGAAAGGAAAAGAAGGATTGAGAGGAGAAGAGAAAAAATGGTGAAGACTTTGAGCAGAAGAATGAGAGAGAGAATGAAGAGTTATGGAAGAAAATATGGAAGAGGAAAGAAAAATGGTGGAATAAGAAGTTTGTGAAATGAGATGAAAGGATCCAAAAACTGTGAAGAAAAAAGCTTGAAGTTATGGTGATCCTGATTTATATAAGAGATCAGGGATGGTTCTAGAACTTCCTCCAGTAAAATTCGGTTAGAATTATGTTATAATCAGTTAGAAACTTATTGAAATTTCAGTTAGTTATTTTTCTGTTATGGTTTTCTCAAATTCTGCTTTTGTTTTGAATTTGCAACATGGAAATTCTTTTATGGATTTGTGATTTCTGTTATTGAATTATGGAGAGTTGGTTATTCTGCTGCTGTTGATAATTCAGAGGCCTCCTGAAAAGCATAATGTGTGGCTCAGAACGGTGAATAGCATAGTGAACCCAGCCACGGCTCTGCTGAACACCTATTGCTCGCCACTCATTTTCAGAGGGAAGTCGATTCTTAGGAAGCAATTTGGCAACTTCAGGAGGCAGAACAACATGCCTATACTCATAATTATCATCAAAATACTTCTTAGAGTACTGGATCTGACTCATGCTTCAAACACTAGGATTTATGAATAGCTCTATTTAAATCTGAAGAGTGAGAAACTGAGAATTGAAAATGAGAGTTGAGAGTGATGAAGAATGCGTACTGCTGGTATTGTTTCAGGTACTATTCTTCTTTGATAAATCTTGATTTCATTCTTTTTCTACTCCTGCGTGTGCGTGGTTCTCGACCTGAGACATTGTATTGCTAATTGAAACCCATGTTGCGTTCTTGAATCGATTGATAATCCAACTGATTGTTGTTGATTCTTGGAAATCTTGAAATTACGAATTCTCACGTTGAACTGTCTTGCAACTGTGTACTGTGATCCGCTGAATTTGTTCTTGTTTCATGTAGGATTCTTTTTTTTTTGCTGAAGAATTGATGAAGACGGTGTATTGAAGCAGAAGAGGGTGGCTCAAGACAGTGATGAAATTCTGTTTTTTATTGTAGATTTTGTAACTGGATTTTTGTTGATGTTCTCGTTTAATTCTTGTAGAATCCTCTGATTTTGGTTATAATTCTGTAACTTTTTAGTTTCTCAATGCGTTCAGACATTTCTGTTGGAAATTGCAACTAATCATATTACAAAATTACAACCAAATTTTATTCTTTTTATGGAATGATTCAATTGGAGAGATATTGGTAATTGAAGATAACGGCCCACTTGAACTTTTATTCTTTGAACTTTTCTACTTTGAACTTTTTATTGAATGATTCAATTGAAGATAACGGCCCAAATTTTATTCTTTGAACTTTTATTGGAGTGAAAGCTAACGACCCACTTGAAAGTAAACATGAACATGATTAATTGAATGGGCTCCCTTAAATGGGCCTTGGCAATTTGTAACAAAACATATCTTGCGACTTGCTCTCCACCTTGTTCAAATTTTCACCTTGAGTCCACCATTGAGGAATACCAGTCAACCATTAACCACACGCAAAGCGAAATTAATTGATAACCACTTAATCAAACCCTGAATCCAACTGAATATGAATCAAGCCTCCAATCTTAAATAAATACCTCGTTTGACTTCCTTAAATTGTGATGGGCCATGAATGTTCATATGGAACTTGTCTTGGAAATACGAGAACATGACTCGAGAAGTGAGATTCAATGCACCATATAAAACCTTCATTGGAATTAGACCAGTTCTTGATGATGCATTTGAATTCATCATAGTCTGTGCAGACCTAATTCCGTAATCCACGAAACAAACTCCTGTGGAGTAAAAACCCCAAACCAACGGAATAAACTGGTTCTCCATAGCACTGGCCCCATGCCTAAGGAAACCATGAAATGCATGATTATGAACATTATGCCCTAATGAGAAATGCGGATGAATGTGAAGCGATAAGCCAATAAGGTCATAAATAATGAGGGCAAATTTTGAGGTATTACACATGTGTTGTCTTTGATCCTGTAATACCTATAAATTTGCCCTCATATTTATTACCTTGACTGGCTTTTTGCTTCGCATTCATCTGCATTTTTCATTAGGTCATAAAATCATAATCATGTATTTTCATTGGCTCTTAAGGCACGGGATCGTAGTATTTCCTTGTGACTTGAATTTTCTATTCAGAGATGATTTATCAGACTTTTGCATTGAGACAGAGGTTGAGCTCGCATTATCATGGGAACATTCTAATGCTGAAGTTCATCAAGTACCCGAGTTATCTTCTTCAAGATTTCTCAAAAATGTCAGATGTTTAGGGTTTTAGTCATGTTAATAGCCCAAGTTATTGGCCTCATCGGGGAGCACTCAATACAGGTGGTTCAAGGGTTCTTATCGCTGGTATGATTTGGTTGATGATGTTAATCAAGTTAAAATGGTGTTCAAGTTTTCATATCAAAGGTATCAGGATATTCGTGGTACAAGAAGATCAAGTGGGGGGACTCGTGTGATAATCAGGTCTTTATGGTTCTTTCAGTTGGTCGTTGATGGTAGTACAAGTTCATGAGGTTCAAGATCGGAGTCGACTAAAGTTTGGGGATTCATTGAGAATACAAGTTTGATACGGATTGAATCTTTGAGTTGATTTAAGAATATTAAGTTGAGTCGGATGTATTGAGTGGAATTCGAAGATACAAGCTCATTGAAACCGCATCCGGTCAAAACAATTATGTCATGCCCATTTCAAGATCAAAGTTAATATCGAAGAATCGTATCCATTGACATTCATAATTTTTCTTAGCCCATATCCACATTCTTGTTTCTGGACCGATTAATTCTATTTCCATCATCATTCCTAATTCTATTTTGACTTAACCGTTTTTCTTAGCCCAAATCTATTTCATGTTACCATTACAAACCGATTAACCAATTTCTTTGTCTAAATACCTGCAAGCATTATTGTTGATTCAAATTCTAAAACCATATTCATTATCCAAGTCATTTTCCTTAACTCCATTTCATTAGACCAATCTGTCTCATTAAACCATTTATGTAATTCCATATTTAATATTCATTTTCTAGGCTTATACCCATAAAATCATTTTCAAGTCCATATTGTATATGTCCATTTTAACCACACTTGTTTTTTTAAAAAATCAATTCTTCATTCATTTTTGAATTTCCCTCTTAGTATTCATTTAATTCCGAATTTTCCTTTTAATTTTCCCATAACCAATATACACAAAGAAAATTCATAATAACCAAAAATCACATAAAAATACACAAAAGAAATCCAGAATCAGAAATAACAGGATTGGACTTTAAGGGACCTCCTTCAATACTTATATTGATTGACTTCTCTTCATATTTATGGGACTTTGGATTCAAATTATTAGAAGAAAAAAAGGATATTACATCAGGAAATATCACAATAGACACAAGAAATTCAGTTACACGAAAAATACAATGAGAAAACTCGGATTCAGTTACACAAAAAATACGATGAGAAAACTCGGCAGAATCAGTGACAGTGGGAAAAATGACAACTGGAAATTCACCAAAAACTCAGAAGAATTTCCAATCTCCATTCATCACTGCATCATCAACAACCCTCATCACGCGGCTTCAACAACTCTTCTTCAATCTTCCTCAACAACTTCAACGATCCTTCAGCGCCTTCATCAAATAATCTTCAACATCGCACAACATCAACAAGATTTCTGCAAATTAAACATTCAAGAACACATCGTAACAAAAATCAAGGTTCATGGATCCACATCAATAACGTGAAGCCAAGATACGACCAAGGTTCGAATTTAGCAAAAACATAGAGATAGAAGTAGAGGATCACAAGCTGCTAACAAAAAGAACTAATCCTAATCAACTCATAACATAATCAAAACACGCCATAACTGAAATATAACAAACTTTTAACAGATTTTCTTCTAGAAAGCTCACCTGAGATTATCCACAAAGGCTGGACCTATCTTCTATAAATCAGGACCCTCCTTCTTCAATCAGATTCTTCTCACAATTTCTCCAATCTCAATCTTTCTCCCCTTCACTATTCTTCTTCTTCTTCTCCAATCTCTTCCAGATTCTTTTTCACTCGTCACCCTTAATCCATCTTCTTCAAACAAGTTTCACAGCTCCTTCAATCACCTTCAAGAGCTTCTTTTGCAGTTCTGAAAATCCTTTGATCCACCATTCTTCTCCCTCAATCACGTCCTCTCAAAACCTCAACCAATCTCATCTTCTGCAATCGAATCATCAATCGTAATTCAATCAGATCTTTGCGGAATCGAAACGAAATCAGAATACCTAAACGTGTTCAAGGATCGTCGATCTTGGTCCGCATCCAAACTCACATCCGCAAAGTCAAGAGCAATCCACATCAATATCGCTTCGGCATCATCATCGATCCACCAAGTTCTTCGGCTACATCGTTCGTGCGACATCCTCGACTTTGATCAAGCGTCACTTCCGATCGAACACTTCAAGAAGAAACCTGCGGATCAAAGTAGGAGTCAAATTTCGGAAGCAAGGAACAGGGGAAGGATAAGAAGTGAAGTTGAATGTCATAACTGACGGTGCTTTGCTCGCGTTTTCATCTTCGACTACACAAAGTACGAACTCGCCAAGTCTTGATAAATCTTGCTGTCGGTGATTGCCATGATCTTTGTGCGCTTATCAGTGAGTATGAGGTCATGGAGTGGTGATGTTCTGAGGTCGAATCCTTGTTTAGCATAGAAGTAAGCTGAGGTTTGTGATAGGTTAGGTTTAGGTATGGTGAAATTGATGATATCGAAATGGAAAGAAGATGTTGGTGGTGACAGAAAGAAGAAGAAAGAAGATGGTGGAGAGGAGAAGACGATGATGACGGCGGCAAGAGGAAGAGGGGAGGAAGGAGGGATTAGGGTTTCATGGTTTCTTTAATCGTGTGGCTTTAGTGTATTGTGTTTTGGTTTTAATTATAAGAGCATTTAGTCAGATTAAACAACAATTAATATAAGTTATTAGAAGTTAAGGGAATATTTTGAAATTAAACCAGATTAAAAGGCCTTAATCCACATTAAAACGAATTATCCTCACTTAATTCCCATAAAGCACCGTTAGAGATGCTAAGAGATAGGATTTGATTTTTGTGGATTTCTTGGCCACACCGACGGTGACACTTGTCACCGTCCGATTGACATTTTGTGCGGTGGTTTTGGTGTGTGTTGTCCACCATAGCATCCATAAGCTTGCATTTGTGAACATTGGATTAGAATACCTAGAAAGACTTTTGATCAGACGAACCATATTGAGTCAAACAAATTGACCGAAGGTCCATGGCATACACCTCAAAGAGCTTGCGCAACTGGGCCTAGTAATTTTTCTATTCGCACCCCTGGTTTTAAGCCCATTAGCATAATAACTATAAAAAAACTGCTTAATGCACCCCCTCCCCTTTTTCTTTAGAATTTTATTTTTGTTTTGTCATAGTTTGAATTAAATCTATAAAAAATAGTAAAATGCATAATAAAATTCCACAAAAATTCCAGTAGGTTTATAATTTAATTTAGAAATTTTTTACCTTTTTACTTTTTGAATTTTGGCTTTTTTCGATTTAATTTCGATTTTCCATTTAATTAGCTTTATATTGAATTCTTTTAGTTACACATAATTTTGTACCTTTTATTTCTCCCACCTCCTGTAAGATTTTTGGCCCATTCTTTTTGCTATGATTAGAGGACTAATAATAGGACCTAGGATATTTTTGGTAGATTTTTAGGACATTTTATCCACTGTTTTGGTAGCTTAGTTCATGTAAAATTGTGATTAGATCTTAAGTAGATTTAAGTGACTTTTTGGCATAGTTAGGCTCTGAATTTTTAGGATATTTTTTAACACAATATTATAGTCAGGTTAAGAACTTTAGAGAATTAATTTCATATTTTTTCTAGGAATTTTACTATTTTTTTAGTGCTTTGGTTTTAGTTAAATTTTACATTGTAAATCCCTAGTTTAGCTTAGGATCTTATGGTTCATTAAGATTTAGCTTAATTAGGTTTAATATTAGGATTTTAGAATGACTTAGTATAGTTTAGCTACTGATTTTAGAATGATGATATTAAGTAAATTCCCTTAGTTTTAGGGCTTAGGCTTAGAATTTTCATTAAGTATGTTTAGATGAGGTTTAGTCTTATTTTAGTTTTATGCTTTAATATGCATTTTTTGGAATTAATTTCTTCTTCCTATTTTAATGTTTTTGCCTTAATATTTGTATTTCTACTTGTATAGGCTTCCCCATGTTTCTTAGAACCAACTTAACTTCCTTAGGAAGTAAGTTGAGTTCTAGTAGTTTTTAGTTCCCTTTTCTTCATTAGGATTAGAAAACTACACAAACCATTAAGACCACTTTTTGAATATAATAATTAAATTAGGGTTGAGTATTAGTTCCCTTAGCTTTTGCCTTTTTTCAACTTGAGTCTTTCTTTCTCTCCTCATAAAGAAAATAATAAAAATACTTAATAAAAATCGAACGTTCTTATACGCCATGAGACTTTGTTGCGGAATACTTATACGTGTCATGTTTCGGGGCGAGGTGTAGGTATTTACCACGATGGATAGGTCTTAGTATGAGAACGTTCACAAACAAATTCAAAACATTTCTCATAAAAGACAAAAACAAATAATAAGCGACTATCCTGCGGGAACTTCTCTTTCTCATCTCATTCATTTTGAACGCGAACTCGCGACGACTTGTCTCATATGCAAGACGGTAAACGCACTCGTATCAGACGAGCCTGCAACACCTGAGCATAGACATACGCAGATCCAGCATAAAAAAACACAAACAAATAGTTCCCACCCTAGTTAGGCGAACTACGTCGACTCTGATCCTCATTATCCCGATGAGGTACGTAGGCAGCGGGGTAGGGCCCGTTCGAGCATATTCTTTATTTTCCCTACATTTTCCCCTTTCTTTCTTCTTCTCTCTTTTCCAGTTCCTTTCTCATTTCCATTTCCATCCCAGTTAGCAGTTCATTTGTTCAGCAGCAGTTATTTCTCACCCTTTGAAACAAGCAAATAAGCGTGGATCCCGTCGGGTACGGCGGACGGTCTGTGGTGCTAATACCTTCCCAGGTCGTGACCGACTCCCGAACCCAGATCTTTGGTTCGTAGGACCTTGTCATTTCCTTCTTCCTCAGGTTTGTGCAACATTACCTTTCCCATTCCTTCGGGATAAAAATGTCTGGCTGGCGACTCTACCTTTTCCGCGCCACTTTCGCGTTTGTACTAGGATGAAAATCCCGGGAGTGACAGCTGGCGACTCTGCTAGGGAACGAACCCAGAATCTTTGGTTTCCCTCATAGAGTCAATCCTAGCGCCTGCTTGTTTTTGTTTCTTTGGGTGTTTATTTGTTTGCTGTTGTGTGCTTTAGTTTAGCTTTACTGTTTTTATTTACAGTTTTTACTTTACAGATTTACTTTACCACATTTATTTACTGCTTTCAGTATTTATTTTCCATGCATCATATTATACTGGACTGTCTGGCTGTGCTGGTTTTCATTTTTTCTGTGGGATGGGAGTTACTGTGAGATAAGCCAAATACCCGTCTTGAGTGCTCTATAGGTTTAACATGGATACGTTGTACTCGCATGGTTACATGATGAGTGGCGATGTGTTCCACACCCAGACTGCGACCGTCTTGGGACTATTATGTGTGGGGGTTCTTCCCCACTTCAGGGTACGACCTTGATAGTTATATGCATCTGGTGAACGATCTTCGAGGACCTTAATGGAAACACCCCTATCCAGTGATGACAGTGGCAGACCACATTTGTTGGCAAATCCACTCGCATCCGAGGGTCCATTGGGAACTCGCATAGGATGGCCTAGTTCTCTCATAGGAATCCAGTTAAAGCAAACTGTTCGTATGACGGTAGTATTGTATCCTTCGGGATGAATGTACTATTGTTTCTCGATTCAGTGCTTGAAGTTGGAGACTTATGAAGGATGCTTGTTTTTCCGGACTCAGTTGAGACCTCCCTGGGTAGTACATAATGCCAAACCGATTCCCTGATTTGGTCATAAGCCATTTCTTAGAAATGGTGAACATATTATTGTTATTCGGCTTTGAGAGCCCGTGATGTTTGACCCGAGTAGCACACTCGTGAGATTGGGAGGGGTTTACAGGTTTGCAAGATCCCTAAGATCTTCAACATACCCGCTTTTCCAGTATGGTTAAGTTTTGTGATCCGATTCTCTTATACTTTGGTCCTGATATGTGGACCCCAGATCAAAAGGATTGTTATTGTGATATGTTGATATTGTGGCCTTACACCGACACCTGATTATATGATTGACACATCATAGGCACTTCACTGATCATATGCCTCGCCTTGCATAAGCATCATAACATCATTAATCATTTATGTTTCTTTTATTCTCAGGGTTTGCATTACTCCTGGTTCCTGGTCATATTATTACTTCAGAATGGAAGATATCAGAAAAAGGACTGTGCACTACAAATGTTTTGATACCAAAGTGGACTTGATCAACCAAGTGGTGTCTCTTATTACCCCAAGTCATCTGGGATACTTTAAGGAAAAGTATGGCGATATTCTGGATTTGGTATTCAACTTGGATAGCTCTCAAAGAAGCATCATTCACACTTTGTTGCAGTATTACAACCCACGGCTCAGGTGTTTCACTTTTCATGACTTTCAGTTGGGTCCTTTACTGGAAGAGTATGCTGAGATTATGGGAGTGTCAATCAACGATCAAATTCCTTTTAATTCAGAGATGATTAGGCCAACCCATTCTGACATCGCCAAAGCTCTTTATTTGAGCTCATCAGAAGTATCCTCAAATCTGGCTACCACCAAAGCGAAAGTACTTGGTTTCACTCTGGAGTATCTGGTTATAAGGGTTGGAGAACTTGCAGTGACAAATCAATGGGATTCTGTTTGCGCCATCTTAGCATTATCCATTTATGGGATCATCCTGTTCGCTGATATGGACAAATTTGTGGACATAAATGCCATTCATTTATTCGTGTTGAAGAATCCAATACCCATTATTCTGGGTGACTTGTATTATTCAGTGCACTATAAGAATGAGAAGAAGCGAGGAGGTCTAGTTAGATGTTGTGCTCCCTTGTTCTACAAGTGGGTTATGAGACATTTACCTACCACTGAGAGTTTCACTGATCCTAATACTACAAGGGCCCAGAAGCTAAGTACATTGTCTGCCAGAGATATTAGATGGTTTACTTTGAAGTTGAAAGGAAAGAGTTTCATTACCAGTTGCGGGAATTACCTCAATGTGCCTTTATTAGCAGTATCAGGGGGTATCAACTACAACCTCATTCTCTTAAGAAGACAACTGGGGTACGCACTCAAAGAGATTCCTGATGAATCCGAGTTATTCCAAACTTTCTACTTCTCGGTAAAAGATAATCTTCCATTGGTCAGAAAAGTTGCAGGCTCTTGGAAAATGATCAAAAGAAAAGACATGACATGTCTAGGCAAGATCAATAACCGGATGTTCCCTGAATTCGAAGCTTGGATAAAGGAGGAGGTTCAAACGACTCTAGTCCCTTTTTCTATACCAACTCCACCTCCAGCAACTGTACCTTTATAGGATTACCAAAAATTGGAGGCTTTGGTCAAGCAACTTAGAGTTGAAAATCAGGAGGCTCACAACTCTTGTCAGAAATTGATGATTCAGAACCAACAGCTAGAAGATAGAGCTCTCCGAGCTGAAGAGATAGTTCGACTTAAGCAGAAGGACTTTGATGAAAGAGAACTATACTTTAGGAAGAGAGGATTGGCTGAGATCCATAAGGCGAGTCAGTGCCGGAGGGATAAGAAAGAACTGAATGAAGCTAATGAAGCCATCACAGTTTGGCTAGAGAAGTGGAGCGATCACCAGAAAAAGCAAAAGAAGGTAGAGGCTGAATTTGAGTTGAAGATTAAAAGCCTTCAAGAGGCCTTGGTCGAGCAAGGAAAGTTGGTTCAGAAGGCCCAAGAGCAACAGAGAGAATACCTTCATCAGATGACAAAGAGTCAACAAATAGCTGAAGATGTCCAGAAAGAAGTTGAAGAGCTGAAGCTTCGAGCTGAGAAGACTTAGATTTCAAGAAGATGTTTCATGAAGGTATATTAACAATTATACACAAACATTAAAGTCTTAGATGCTCAATCAAGAACTAACATCATTGCATAAGTTTTTCTTAACCTTGGCATGTTTCAAATTTGCATTTTTCAAATTTAAGGATATGTAAATCGATTTACATTCATATGCAATCGATTTACATCTGCTGTTTTAAAGCATTTTTCACTTTTTAACTAGGTGCAATCGATTTACATCATGATGCAATCGATTGCATGCTGCAAAATTTTGAAAAATTGGTTAACGTTGGCATGTGCAATTGATTTGCATTATAGTGCAATCGATTGCAACCTGTACAGATTTGAAAATCATTATTTTTCATAACACCTCTCCATGTATCTTTTCATGGAACCTTTTCATGATGCATTGGCATTTGTTCATTAAATTTTTATTGTTATTACATTGTTTCATAAGGGTGTTATGTGCATATAAATTCTAAACTTTTTCAAATCATTTTTCACCTATTTCAAAAAACAATTTCATAGTAAAAAATTCACAAAAACTCTTAAACTTTCATAACAAGAATTTTTCTGCATTACTTCATATCATATAATCAGAAAATTCTTGAGCTATCTAATACTTTATGTCATTTGAATTATTGTTGGTGAAAGAGAAGATCAATTGTTATATTGATAAAGAATCAAAGCTTCAACTTTCTATCTTATAAAAATTCAGAATTATTGTTTTTCTTGTTATCCGGATTATGAATACAAGAAGTCTTTTATTGAGAGGATTGTTCTCAATAGGACTTAGTGGAAAATTCCAAGAGGATTGATCTTGGTGAGTATAGTTTAGTGACTTGTATAGAAAGACTAGGAAGAGTCTTGTATTGTCCAAAACTATAGTAAATTCTCTTTCGTGTTGAAAGGGGAGTGAAGTACTCTCGGATTGTGAGGGGAACCACTATATATCGCCGTGTCCATTTTACTTTTCCGCTTTACCGCATTTTAACTTAGAACAATAATAAAAAATTATTCAACCATCGATAAAACTCCGAAAAAATATCTAAGAACCTAATTCACCCCCTCTTAGGCGCACTCGTATACTTACAATGTGTCCTTGTATGAAAGATGGAAAGTGTTCAAAGTATTATCCAAAAAAGTTTCAAGATGTCACAATTGTTGATGAAGATGGATATCATGTTTATAGAAGAAGAGATCAAGGTAATATAATTGAAAAGAATGGATGCCTCTTACATAGTGGTCATGTTGTACCCCACAACCCAAGCTTGATGATGAAATAATAGGCACACATTAACATGGAGTGGTGTAACCAAAGTACTTCAATTAAATATCTCTTCAAGTACATCAACAAGGGTTCTGATAGGATATCGGCTGTTATCGTTCCAAATAACTCTGGAACTGATGGAAATGTTGATGAAATCAAACAATACCTTGATTGTCGATATGTATCACCAAGTGAAGCATGCTGGATAATCTTTTCTCATTCAACTCATGGGCGGAAACCAGCGGTTGAAAGGTTGTTTTTTCACACGGAAGGAGAGAATTATGTATACTACAAAGAATTTGAACAAATTGGAACTCTCCTTCTTAAACCAAGTTTCACAAAATCATTGTTTACTTCTTAGTTTGTGGCAAATACTAGGTATGAAGAAGCAAAGTTATTAACCTATGGTCAAATTATGTCTAAATTTGTTTATGCTAAAAAGAAAAGGTGTTGGAAACCACGTAAAAGAGGTTACACAATCGGCCGACTCATTTGGATCCCGCCAACAACCGGAGAATTGTATTATATAAGGATGTTGTTGACTGTGAAGAAAGGCCCGACATGTTATGATGATTTAAAGACAATTGATGGGTTCAAACATAAAAATTTTAGAGAGGCATGTTATGCATTGGGTTTTCTTCAAGATGACAAAGAGTTCATTGATGCTATTAAAAAGGCTTATCACTGAGGTTCTGGAGTTTTTTGTGTAAACTTTTTGTTATAATGTTATTATCAGCTTCAATGAATCGGCCATAACATGTTTGGTCAAATACTTGGATATACCTCTCAGATGGGATTCTATATGAACAAATGATATTGTCTCAAAATCCAGGTTTAGTTAATATATATCTACAAGTTCTTTGTCACATCATCTTTACTTTTTCCCCTAACATCTTTTTGTTTAGAGTTATGTTAGTCACAACAGTTTTGGATTCATTAAATTTTTCGTTTTTAGAACTTGTCAATACTTACTTAACTTTTACCTTTATTTGTAGAATTGAATTTGTCAGATGAGGATATGGAACAACTTACTTTGATGGAAATTGAGAAGCAACTACAGAAAAATAGAAGGAGTTTGAAAGAATTTAAGCCTATGCCATATCCAAAGGATTACGTCCTTGACTTCCTTGGAAATAGATTGATATATGATGAAAGGCAATATGATCCCTCGACTCAAGAAGAAATTTTCCATACTATGTTTCAATCATTAACAAGTATTATTTTTATAATTTGACCTTCACATTATTTACTCTTAGAAGAATGATACCAAGGGAAATTTGATTAAGTAATTATATAAAGTTTGTGTTTTGATAATTGAAAAGGTGTCATACCTTTATATTGAACCTCATTTCCTTTTTGACTTAGTTGCCTACTTTGGTAATTTTAACATTTCAATTTTATTTGGAAATAGTTATGTCTATTTGTTTCTATAAATGCTAATAACATTGCGATGGTTATTGTTGTCATGATGTTCACAAGCTTTGAAAATTGCACATATTAGGTTATTGAAATTGTACTCATGCCTCAACTTTTATGTTGTTATGTTTTTTAATTTAGACAAACAACTTAACATTTTTAAAGAAGTTATGGATGTCGTCACAAATCAAAATGGTGGTGTTTTTTTCCTATATAATTATGGTGGTACTAGAAAGACCTTTATGTGGAACACTATGTCTGTTGCTCTGCGTTGTAAAGGAGATATTGTGTTGAATGTAGCATCTAGCGGAATAACAAGTTTGTTGTTACCAGGAGGAAGAACAACACATTCCAAATTTAAAATTCTTGTTCCATGTATGGAGTCTTTTACATGTAACATTGAGAAGAAATCATATCTTGCCAATATCTTGAAGGTAACAAAACTTATAATATGGGATGAGGCACCAATGACAACTAAATTTTGTTTTGAATCCCTTGACAAGTCATTGAAGGATATTATGAGTGATGATGATGTTGAGTGTGACCAAATTTTTGGAGGAAAAGTTGTAATTTTTGGTGGAGATTTCAGACAAATTCTACATGTTGTTCCAAGAGGTTCTAGATCAGATATTGTGCATGCAACAATAAATGCCTCTTACATTTGAGATCATTGCAAAGTCTTGAATCTTACCAAAAATATGAGGTTGCAAAGTGGTTCTAATTTAGGCAATTCAGAAGAAATTAGACTCGTCTCAGATTGAATTTTACAAGTTGGTAATGAAAAAGTCTCAGAACTAAATGATGGATATGTTGAAATTGACATTCCTGAAGAGTTACTTATAAGAGAATTTGTGAACCCAATTGAAGCAATTGTTTCAAGTACCTATCCAAATCTGCTTCAAAATCACACAAATCCAAGTTTTCTTAAGTGCAGAGTTATTCTAGCATCAACTATTGAAATAGTTGATGACATAAATGACTTTATAACTAATCTTCTTTTGGGTATAATTTACTTTATGTTATTTTTATGATTTCATGAATATATATATATATATATATATATATATATATATATATATATATATATATATATATATATATATATATATATATATATATATATTCATACAATCTATCTTTGGATGTAGATACGTATATATTATTTAGATTTATACATTACTACTATATTTTTTTTCATACTATGTTTTATATATAATTGTTTTTATCTTTTATATATATATATATATATATATATATATATATATATATATATATATATATATATATATATATATATTAATACTTGATTGTGTTTTTATTTAGGGGAGTCTAAAAAATATTTGAGTTGTGATTCCATTGACAGATCAGATGCTAATGACAATTTTGCTTTCGAGCATTTGACACTAGAATTCTTGAGTTGTCTTAAAACTTATGGTTTGTCTAACCACTCATTGAAATTGAAGGTTGGTACAACCATCATGTTGATAAGGAATTTGGATCAATCTGAAGGCCTTTGTAATGGTACAAGGTTGACGATTATGAAGTTAGACAATCATGTCATTGAAGCAAAGATAATTTCAGGTACAAATATTGGAAACATTATTTATATCCCGAGAATGTCTTTGTCTCCTTCTCAATCTCCATGTCCATTTAAACTTATCAGAAGACAATTCTCAATTATAGTGTCATTTGCAATGCCAATCAACAAATCTCAAGGGCAATCAATAGACTATGTTGGGTTATATTGGTCAAATAATGTTTTTAGTCATGAACAACTTTATGTCGTCATTTCAAGAGTTAAGAGCAAAGTTGGATTGAAAGTTTTAATACACGACAAAGACAACAACTCCTTAACTCAAACAACAAATGTTGTCTTCAAAGAAGTTTTCCATAATGTCATATAGGTACAACTTTACTTATACATTTTAGTTACTTAGTTTTTTAATATCATTATTTTTTCTTACTTTCATTTGTATAATCAATATCTCCATACTTAGCTTTTAAGGAAAAAAATAGATAGTCAAATATATGATTCACTTGATGCTTATATAATTCATGGCATGCATGATAGTAAACCATTATCTCATTTTTAAGCTTCATGACAAAAGAATAACATTTTTACATTGTTAACTCTAATTGTATTTTTATTAAGCATTTTAGTTACACATTGTATGTCAATGTATCAATGATTTGAGTTTGTTTTTCGCAGAACATTTCATGTTACCATCTACCATACTACTTCATTTATTGGCAAATCAATGTCATATTTTTCCTTATGACTCTAATATCACACTAATTATATATTTTATTTCATGTAGGTTTTGTGATCCCCACACTGATTCATATCAATCTTACTACATCATTTCAATCTACAATTTATTTGCACTTTGTTTTAAAATTCATTTTGTTGGACATACCATATTTATATTATTAAAGGTTATTGTATTTTTTATATATTGAATATATCCAATATTATTAAGTGAGGTTGTTGACATTTTATTTATCACATTTGTATCTTATGACGAATCGTTTCATAATGATTCGTACAATGAATATTGATCTTTCTTATGCATCTTAATATTAAGGTTATTTTTTTAATAATATTTTTCAATGAAACGCTATATTGTGAAGTTTATGAATGAACTTACACGTGCGGAAGTACGAGTCTTCTACTAATTTGAAATAACTTTAAACTTAAATATTATTTTTGTTATTTTAATATTTTTAAAAAGTTATAATAAAATAATGAAATACATAAAATAATATTTAAAAAAATAATTATTTAAATTAGTTTTTCATTTATTTTTTTAAATATAAATTTTATCAAAAAAATATTTAATACTATAAAAGTTATTTTTAAAAAAAATTGAAAAACAATCTACTAATGTATAACAATATAGCAACAAATCATGTGCATTAGATTTTTTTTTTCAAGACATTCATAATATTTCCAACTAATAATATTCAAACACAATATTGTGACACTATATTTATTGACACGGTTAATCAATGACCAATGTTTTGTACATGATTCACTTTTGTGAGAACCCTCCCTCATTCGTCAAAAAATAGTTATATAAGGTGTTCGTGTTATAACTTATATACCCATTCTCATAGCATTGCATCTAACCAAAATGATATTTATAAACACATTTAATTATTGTTTGGGTTTCTCTATTTTATTTAATTTACAACATTATTCTCTTTATTTTAAATTATTATTTTTATTTACAAAAATAATTATGTCAAGAAACAAAATAAAATAAACGATAAAAAAGAATAATTAAACCTTTTAAATATAACAATCAAATATTTATTTTGTGATCGTCTTTCCATCTATTCTTTCCATCTATTTTTTCCGGTTCTATGTATATTCTTTTCAATAATTTCATTTTTTATAAACAAATATATTAATGAAGAGAATTAAGGGTTGTCGAATTTACTTACGAATAGGGGTGAGAATAGGTCCAACCAACTAGCATGGGCTTAAGACCTAACTTACATAGACCAATGTCAGACCATACTTATTTTTAAATAGAAAAGGCTTAGGTTTTTTTATAAGTCTACCTAGTTAAATAGGCTAGGCCGCAGACCATAGAAATAATTTTATAAATCTATCATATCGGTCTATTTATTAAATATGAATGCATTTATTATTTTCACATTGTATTTTATTATTTATATTAAAATACAAGAGTGAAACATAATTATATTTAAAAACTTATGAAAATAAGTTGAAAGAATGTCTATGAATAATATTATAAGGTGTTTTCATAATTTCCGGTATATAAAAATTGACTACTAAAACTCTTTTTCAAAGTTTTTCATGATGCCAATCATGATACTCATAGTTAAGATACCATTGATATGCTTCGCCGTCAAAAGATCAACTTTGAGCACAATTTCTATCACGGTTGGATTCAACCTGTTTTGCTGATCTAATGTTTTCATAGATACTTGTTTTTAACACATCACTTATTTGAGTCACGTTTAGTAGCACTTGTGATTTCAGATATTCGGTGAAGATTTTGACCCGAAAGAATTTGTCAAACCGGTTAGAGGATTTTATAAATGTCATAGAAGTATTGTTTGGAAAAAGTGTTTATGATATGAAACACACGATGAAGTTCTGCAACTCTTTGTACAATGGTCTCGAACAAGTAACTACTATTTTTAACGTGAGTCAGACATTTGAAAAGTCACATTAAGATGTGCATATGATAGTTTGTTGATTTGGCATGCATTCAAAAAAAATGATAGAGTTATTTTAAAAATGATGAACCTCTCAAGCTTGCTAGAGTGCTGTTTGGATTAGAAATTGAGCTTAATGTATAAAATATAAAAAATTGAGTATATAAATTACTCATATTTTATTTTCTTATTTTTTTTAGAAAATATTATCTAAATTCTATTTATGTCTTTATTTTGGTGGAAGTGTCATTTTTTTAAATATGTTAAAGGTATATAATTTCTATAATAGATGCAACAAGATAAATGTTCTGAGATCAATTGACTACACAAAATATAAATCTCTTTCATCTATACTTTAAAAGGTCTGCTATTCATATATACTATTTGATCAAATACTTGTCAATATTTAATACATCCATAATTCACTTCAAAAGGGAATTGCAACTTCCGGTTAGTAAAAGTCCTCGGATTTTCTTGCAGCAATCGTAAAATCATAGAATATGAAAATATAGATTGTTTCATAATTTCCAGATACTAATCTGAATTAACTTAATGACATGAAGCTTTCCACAAGTAAGCAATTATTAAATCCCGGTTTAATCCATATATGTATTAAAGATATCGTGAACCTTCGATTAACTAGCTCATTAATCCACAAAACAGACTTAAATGCTTATAGCAAGTATGCAGAAGATAATCCTATTATCCACTGTCACATGTTATAGTCCCTATCTATCTCACAAGTTACCATAAAAGTAGAATAAACTCAGTTTCAACTAGTCAAAGAAAATCACATTAATTAAAGGAGAAAGCAAATTTTTTAATTTAGATGAGCAAAACATATGTGCCATAACCTAAAAATCATTAAACTACAACAGCATTTGATAAATTGGTGTGTCGTATAATCAAATAGTGTACGACTATAGCATAGAGACAGACTACTTGTAATTTGTTTGATGTGAAATAGAAATCCAAAACATCTTAAATAAGAAACTCATAATAACCTCGTGTTAAAAGAAAACAAAACATAAAAGTTCAACTCAAACGTTCTCGATCCGATGTTACATATCAGAGCAAGACACCATTTAAGATCTACGGAACTAGAAAGACTCCAAAGCTAAATCGTTATGCATCTACGAGTTATTCTTGATCACCTGCAAGTTACTCACCATAGAGGTAACATTTTCAAGCAGGCAAGGTGAGTAATCACAAATCATTATGCAAGATATAAAGAAAAGATATAAATAGGACACAATCAACATCGTCATAACATCATTAGAAAAATCACCAAATCATCAATGTCAATTACACACCACTATGCAATGTCAATTAGTATGAGATGCAACATCATAAAATCATGCATGTGGTACCAAAAAACATGGATGGACATTGACTCATCACCCTCCAAATGGAGCACATCATAACTACCTCAATCCACACAATGGGATTGAAGCCAACACTGGACCGAAGTCCTAACATCATCACTGCACCGAAGTTCCCAAGTATGATATGAATACATGATGCAAAATGTCGTCATATTTATCGTTATAAGGTCACCAAGATTGCATCATCATCCATAAATTTCACCAAAACATCATAGTATAACATCATCAATATATGTCACAAGTTATTCAGGTTACCTCATGACCTAAGAATAACAACATTACATACTCCATGACCTAAGAACAACAACAAAAAGGAACCATGGAACAAAATAAGATAAAAACTTATGCTTTTGCTTGCCTGTCGCTCGTCCGATGAAACAGTCCTTTCGCCCGAGGCTCGCACGACGGAGCAGAGGCGAAACATCCCTCATACAATTCCAGTAACTCATATTTTTCACATCTCGTTTGTGTCTGGTTCCACCCGACGACACTCAAACAAGTACGCTTCACCCAACGAAACAACCCTCTCTCCCGACGAATATCGCGAGCAGAAAGAAACCCTATTGTGCATTTTTTTGCACAATCAGTCCCAAAACCTTTACGAATCCCATATTCCTCAGCACGAAAATACATGGAATTCACATAGAAATCAATATACAATAATAACACATCATTATAGTCATCACATACTTGGTCTCCGACTTCTAACACTCATTAAAGTCATCATATTTCATCAAACACCTCTTCTCATGTTCCCAAATTTTCCAAAAACCCCAATTTACCTATAAACATCTAAACTCTATATCAAGAACAATGAAATGTAATGTTTCTCACACCTTAGAATTCAGTTTTTGATCTTCCTCTTGAATTCCGCAGAGATTTCTCTAAACCCTAGCCTCTTTCACTTAAAAGAATTCTAAATATTCTAGGTGTTACAACTCTCCCCCACTTAAAAGAATTTTCGTCCTCGAAAATTACCTGAAGGAAATAGATTCGAATATGACTCCCTCATCTGATCTTCACGCTCCTAAGTCCAACTTTCACCAGGTAGACCACCCCATAATACCTTCACTAAGGCAAACTCTTTACCCTGCAACTGTTTCATTTCTCGACCATCTATCTGCATGGGTGATGCTTCAACAGTCACATTATGTCTCACATGTACATCATCCATTTGGATCACACGCGGTAGATTCAGAATGTATTTCCTCATCTGAGATATATGAAACACATCATGAAGACTAGCAAGTTATGGCGGTAAAGCAATACGAAGGGCTACCTCCCTTATCATCTGCATAATCTAATACAGACCAACAAAACATGGAGTGAGCTTCCTAGAATTCAAGGCTCGACCCACGCCGGTTACAAGAGTAACTCTCAAAAACATGTGATCTCCCTCTCGAAATTCAAGTGCTTTCCTTCTCTTATTATGGTAACTCTTTTGACGACTCTGCAAAGCCTTCATCCTCTATTAGATCATCTTAATCTTCTCATTTGTCTCATGTACATTTTCAGGTCCGAGTACAGTACTCTCGCCTGACTCATACCAATACAACACAGTTCTACATTGTCTACCATAAAACGCTTCATACGGTGCCATTCCAATACTAGCATGAAAATTGTTGTTATATGTAAACTTAATCAATGACAAATGGATACCTGCCGCTCCCGGTATTTTCATCCTAGTACAAACGCGAAAGTGGCGCGGAAAAGGTAGAGTCTCAAGCCAGGCATTTTTATCCTGAATGAATGGGAAAGGTAATGCTGCACAAATCGAAGAGAAAGGAAAGGACAAGGTCCTGCAAACCAAAGAACTAGGTTCAGGAGTCAGTTACGACCTTGGAATTTATTAGCACCCCAGATTATCCATCGTACCCGACGGGATCCATGCTTGTTTGTCTGTTTCAAAGGGTAAGGAATAAAACTGCCGTTGAATAAAAACCGATAATTGGAACTGAAATGAGAGAGAATTGGAAAAAGAGAACGAAATGGTACGGGGAAAATTTAGGGAAAATAAAGAGTGTGCTCGAATGGGCCCTACCCCACTGCCTACGTGTCTCATGGGAAATGAGAATCAGAGTCGACGTAGTTCGCCTAACAAAGGCAGAAACTTTGCTTGTGTTTTTTATGAATTGAACTGCTTATTCCTATGCTCAGGTGTTGTAGGCTCGCCTCGACGAGCGCGTTACTGTCTTGCAAAAAGACAAGTCGTAACGAGTTCTTTCGTCAGAGGGAGGAGATGAGAAGAGAATTCACGCAGGAAGGACGCTTGTCATTGGTTTACTGTCTTTTAGAAGAAGTGTTTTTGATTTTGTTGTTTGTGAAACATTCTCATTCTAAGACTTATTCATCATAATAGATATCCTACACCTCATCTCGAAATGGAATGCGTGCAAATACCCCATGGCAAAGTCTCCTGGCGCATGAGAAAGCTCGACCTTTATTAGGTGTTTTGATTTTTCTTTGAGATGAGAAAGAAGACTCAAATCAAGAAAGGACAAAAACTAAGGGAAAATAAGACTCACCCTAAGTTGTTGTGTTATGGAGATCCTATGGTTAATGAGGTTTCCTAATTCAAAAAAGAAAAAGGAAGCAAGTTCTAACTCACTTCAATAATTAAAGATGAGATTAAACCTTAAAGGGAATGAAGAAAGTGAAATGCCGAAGAAGCATCAAATGCTTATCGCAATCACACTTTGAACTTTAAAAGGATAGGGAAGAAGGTGTATGTCGGATACCCTCCCACACACATGACTTACCATAACCCCCTACAAAAACAAAGGTTAGTAAAATAAATCCACAATGGATAAAAGGAAAGAGGTAATCAAGTACCAAACATATCCTAGCGTGATTATGACATAAACTAGCCTCAAACCTAAGTATAGGGATGCCTAAAAGCTAAGCAAAGCCTAAAGTCAGCAGCTATTACAGCTCTCTAACACACAATCAGCTATTAAATGTAACCAATAATGCAAACAGCCTATTATAGCTACCAAACAACATAAAAATAGGTGTAAAAAGTGTCAAAACTGAACAATGCAACATACATTTTACAGCTTCTGCTTCAAAATGCAGCAGTGAAAACATGGCAGATTTTAATCATTTTTCAAATGCAAATACATGAATCATATTGCATGGATATGTAATATACTATAATCATTAATGAATGCAACATGGTTATTATGAGTGTGATCATGTGAGCATGCAAACACTTATCCAAACTTTATTGCATTTCCCATGCAAAATCAAACATATGCAAAATTGAACTTCAATGCAAACAATGAAATGGAATGAACATACATTTTAATGCTTCACAATTTGGAATGAACATCAACAATGGAATGCAACAAATAAACAATTGACAATGAATGCAAATATGTGAGTTGTGCAATTTCAAACAATATGCAACATTCTGATTATACGCACAAACATCTGAAACATGCGTGGATCGCAAATACAATGCAAAACAAAATTATAAACATACATTAACATGATATTAATGATGTTCAACCATGAAAACAACATTCACAATATATTATGAACACAAATTCAACAATTATGTCAAAAAACAAAACCGAATGAAATGCGAGTCGAAAGTTGTCGAAACTACCCGCACCTGCACCTAAGCAACTCCTAAAAATTCCCTAAAATCATATCCTAAAGATCCATGATGATTGAAGGGGGAATGGTTAACAAAAATGCAAGAAAAAGCAAGAATTTTCCATTCGGGTTGAGTGGTAATCGGTTAATACCTATGCAGTAACCGGTTACCAGTTCAAAAAAACTGGATTTCTACAAAATTTAACATATGTAACCGGTTACTACCAATGTTGTAACTGGTTACTGTAAGAACAGAACCAAAAATTTCTGCATTTTTATGTCAAAACCAGTAGCAACTTATTCAAATAAGCTCTATCCTAATGCCTATCGATTAAACACGAAAATTACACCTAAATGCAACTATCTAACACCAATTAACACCACTATTGCATCACGATTCTAACTTCTATGATCAAATCAATCAAATTATCAAAAAAAGAGAAAACGTGAAGAATGCGCGAAGCAAGATGAAGAGAAATAAGTTAAAATGAGTAGTGGTTACAGATTCACCAATCTACAAAGTGGAGGCTTGCTTTGGCAATTGTTGCAATGTCAAAACGATACGCGAAAGAAGAGAAAATCGGAGATCAGAAGCTTCTATCCGTGAATGCGCAAAATAAATGTGGTTGATCACAATCTTCGAAAATCACTTCCAAAAGGTGAAATAAACACCGAAACCGTAACAACTTCTTCGATAATCCGTGCAATCGATGCAAATGGTGGAGGCTTAGCTTCGATTCTTCAATTTTCAATGCAAAACTTGAAGAATCTTGATGATGATGAAGCTTTGGTGTGAGTTTGAGAATGGAGAAAATGAGAGAATTGAAAGAAGTTGTGAAAAAAATGGTGGAAATGAAATCTCATTTCTAATCTTTTGAGGCTTGGAGTGAACAAGACTTATATAGGTGTTAGGTTTGGAGATAGGTTTGGGTTAAGTATGAGGCTTGGGCTTTAGGCTTGGGACCTAAGCTAAGGGTTAGTTAAAGTTAGTTGGGAATATTCCTAGAATATTCCATTGGCATATTCTTAGAATATTCCATTGGTATATTCTTGGAATATTCCTTTCGAATATGGTAGAAGATTCTAGAATTGGGTAGCAATTGCAAAGCAAAGGGAAATGGAAGGTGGTGGAACAAGCAACTAATTGATTTTTGAATTTTTGCACGAAGTAACCGGTTACTACCTATGCGGTAACCAGTTACTAAAACCAAAATTTGAATTTTTATTCTTTTTGGTGGGAAGTCTTGGATATCCGGTCTTGGTCATATTTTCTGAGATTATTTTCCTTCGGAGACCCGATAATTTCCAAATAACCATTGATCACATGCCCCGCACCTTGACCAATGATTCATGCTCTATTTTTTAATATTATTTATTATTATGCAATGTATGGATGAATATTCTAGATGACATGGGAACAAAGCATAAGCTACTTGAAACAGATGATAAATGAGAGGGAAAATTTTAGGGGGTTACTACTTCCCCTATTCAATCATTGTAGACCTGAATGGGTGAGAGCAATGGCTTTCAGAAGTTCACGGTATGGAGAGATTTAATACCCGAATAAACCGGAAAATTTATACTTTATGGGTGAGAGAAAGTATGGGAAGAATGTCATTCTCGGATGATAACTCAAAGAACGAGACCATCGTACTTAGATGGAATTGTAAGAAATGAGATCATTGTACTTAGATGAAATCTGAGAAGACACGAAATCGTCGTACTTAGACGGAATCGGAAGTAAAAACCATCATACTTAGACGGAATCAACAAAGATGAAATCATCGTGCTCAGATGAAATCAAATGACACGAGACCATCGTACTTAGACGGAATCGAAGAAATGAAACGATTGTACTTAGACGGAATCAACAAAGTGAGATCATCGTACTGAGATGAGATCAATCAACACGAGACCATCGTACTTAGACATAATCGAAGAAATGAAACCATCGTACTTAGACGAAATCAACAAAGTGAGATCATCGTACTGAGATGAAATCAAACGACACAAAACCATTGTACTTAGACGGAATCGAAGAAATGAAACCATCATACTTAGATGGAATCAAAAAAGTGAGATCATCGTACTGATATGAAATAAAATGACACAAGACCATCGTACTTAGAATTAATCTAAGAAATGAAACCATCGTACTTAGACGGAATCAACAAAGTGAGATCATCGTACTGAGATGAAAACTCAACAGAAACGAGACCTTCGTACTTAGACGGTGTAACACCCCAAATTTTCCCTCTTCATTTTAAGCATCATATCACATCATATTCATCATGAACATATCATATTCTTAGCATCCTAACATGGAAAGATGAGGCATAACATTTCTCATGACCTAGCATTAGGCATATGATCATCTGTGGAGGTTTTTGAAGCATCACAAGCCATGACAAGGGGCCCAATGGATTTGTACAAGTCCTATGAGGGGTCTACATTGCATTTACAAGTTCAAGTTCATTTACAAAAGCTCAGAAGGTTGGAAGATCATCAGGGATTCCAGGCTAGGGCAAAGCTCCTACACAATGGTCCTTAACTAGGGTTTGAGATTCAAGCATGAAAACCTCAAAACTTTGGCCATTTCATTTGGGCAAAGTCTTTTTCATGTTAATAGGATCCTAGGTACCAAATTTGGTGAGAAAATTCCTTGAGGAAGTCAAGCATTTCCTCAGTTGCTTGCAGATGAAGAAACTGGTCAACTGTGCCTTAGAAAAGTCAACTGTGAGATTTCAAGGGGTCCAATCCAATTTTTCTAGCCAAGGGATGTTCTTATAATGTTAGAAGAGGTTTGGCAAGTTCAAAGATCAAGAATCATGAGGTTTTGAGGTGTTTTGCAAAATTGGTGCAAAGTTGGTTATGGGAAATTCCATTTTTGGCAAGTTTTTGCCCTAAAATTCAAGTGAGCATAACTTGGTGAAAAATTCTTCAAATGGACCAAAGTCAAGCATGAAAGTTGGAGATTAAGGCCTCCCATTTTCAAAAAGTACAAGTACTTTTTCATATCCTTCATGGTTGAAGAGATGTGCCCCTCGAAAATTCCATCAAAACTAGGGCAAAACTTAAATTTTCATGTATGCACCAAAGCCAAAAGGTTTGAAACTTAATTTTGAGTGTTGGTATGGACCAAATAATGTTCCAATGTTAAAATGCAATGAATTTTGCTCACTTTTCTCAAGGAAATGCACCAAAGTCATGCAAGATAAGAATTCCATTCCAAAAGTGCAATTTTTGCATATTCATGAAAAGAGTGTGACATTTTCATCTAAGGGCCAAGATTTGTTTGGATTGTGATTAAGGGTCAGATTAGGAGTGCACATGGGCAAGAGGCAAGGTAATGCATGAGGATTTCATGAGATCACACCAAACTTGCCAAATTTGCAAAATCACTCACACTCTCTCTTCTCACGTGCAAATCATCTCATTCTTTCAGCATTGAGTCATGACATCATATAAAAGCAAATTAGGGTTTTATAGGATCTAGTTCTCTCTTATTTCTCAGCTTCCAAGGTTTTGCACAATTTGCATTTTCTCTCAAATCTCTTCACACACTTTCTCTCTCCAAAAACAAATCACAGATCCTTCATCCTTGAGAGCTCAGGATCATAAATCTCACCATTGTGCAAGCTATCTCTCAAGAATCATAACCTTGCCATTTCAGGGCAGTTGGCTGCAAAATCCAAGATCTAGCAAGATTCAAGAGTCTAGTTGCATTTATTTTACAACTAGAGTGCATTTGGAGTAGATTGGATTTTTTTATCTTGGCTTCTAACAAGCTTTTTCAAGAACTGCAATCTCAGGTAAGCCTCTGAATCTTCAGATCTGGAAATGAAATTGGTTGTGTGCATTCTGATCCTTGATGTTCACTGATCATTCTGTTGTTTTTAGTTTTGAAATTGGTGCACTATTGAGCTTGATATTTGAATTTGAAATTTCATGGTACCAACTATTTTCCTTCGATCCAAAGAATCCTTTGATCTTTTGAAAATTTCATCACCATATTTGAGTTCAGCGTAGTCCAATTACCCAATCTGGAGGTTTTTATCCATTTTCATTAGGTTTTGTTCTTGGTGTGATTTTTCCGGTGCCGGAGCCCTAGCTCTGGTCACCGGATTCTGGAAAGTTTGTTTTAGGGTTTCAGAGGTTGAAGAAAGTCTCCCCACCCTTGGATCTTCCATCTCTACGTTCAGGAGTGTGCCACCTCATTTAATGAGGCCACCTCCCATTCACGTGCCCTTCTTTTTATAATTTGTTTATGATTAATCCAAATTCTTCGCACCACACAATAACTCACATGCTCCCTCAGCTCTCATCCAATACCACTGCCACGTCATTTAATGAAGCTAGTCACAGGATGCGTTGATTTGATCTTCTGGCTTATGTTTTTTTCCACATTTTCCCTCTGAATATCCACCCAATATTTTGTGAACCAGCGCAACCCAATGGGCTTAGACTGCTCTTCCCACCCCCCCTTGCATTTGGCCCAATTGTTTTCAACTGATTTCCCTGCTTTCCACACCCCCAGTCCTCTTTTCTTATTTTATTTTCTTTTCTTTTATTTCTTTTCATTTCATTTTGCTTTTTGATTTTTAAAAATACTTCCAAGCTTCAAAAAATTCTGAATTAATTCATGGAAGTCAATTGGAGTTTTCTTTAATTTTCCATATTTTTATTTTCCATTTATTCTCAATATCCACGTGTCAATTAATTGTTCATCTTAATTAATTCATTTTAACTCCTTTTTGTGCATGCTGCCTTGTCCAATTTCCATAGTGATCATCATTTTGAATTTCTTGTTGGTTTTTTTTGCTCTGGATTCCTAAGAAGATGTACTTCATGTGTGATTTTTATTCTGATTTTTAGAAACTTATTCATTTGGTTTTGATCCTTGACTTGTAAGAGACGTTTCTTAACCCTAGTTCATGTTCAAGCCCCCTTTTGACTTATCTAGCTTCTGAATTTCTTCCTATCCTTTTGGAACTTTGTTATATCATGTTTAAAGATCATTTTTCCAAAGTTGTGGAATTTTTGGGTGCATTGTTGATTTGATTTGAATTTTGATTCATAACTTGTCCCATTTTGCTTCTTTTTGATCATAAGTTCTCTTATTAGCTTAGAAGGGCACTTGTGCCAACTTCTTCATCTCATTTGGGGTCTCTTTGGGGTATGGATACCTTTCTGATTTTGGGTTAGGGTTTGTGTCTTGGAAATTTTGTGATTTGCTTATCTTTTAAGTTCTTTCCTTCTTATGTGTAGCCACCTCACTTCTTCGCTTCTTCCTTTCCCATAATGTGATTGTTTGGCCTTGTGCTTCTTTTCTCTTCATCTCTCTTGCTTCTTAAGCACTTCTTTGACTTGATTTGGTTCTGGTCTTGTGCCTTGAGTTCTTGTTTTGTGCATTTTGCTTTGCATCTTTCCTAAGTTCACTTTGTTTTGCCATGTGCTTCATGTTGCTTCATATTGACTTGCATGCTTCTTTTCTCATTCTTATGACTTGCATTTGCATTGAGCATTTGTATATATGACTTCACTTCTGTTTGTATGATGTTGGCATGTCATTTTGCTCATTTTGCTTTACTTGTATGCTTATGTTGCTAACCTTTTCAGGGGCTATGGTAAGTGAGAGGTGTGGATGTGATTCCCACATCTCCAAATCTCATCTCTTCTTATCTTATTCTTACTTGTGCTAACCTTTTGATTGTTGGGCTTAGGCCTTACTCCCCTCTTCTTCTTTCTTCTTCTTCTCTTCTTCTTTCTTTCTTCTTTAGGATAAGATTCAAACCTCACTAACCTAGGTTCATCCATGCATGACAACATTTAGGATTCTAGTCTCCCTTAGATTTTTTACCTTTGAGATCCTTTTGGTGCTCTCTCTTCTCATCTTCAAACTTAATTTTAATTCACTTTAATAAATGTTGAATACTTTCATGTGACATGAGACTTTGCTATGAGATACTTGCATGCGTTCCGTTTCGGGGCGAGGTGTAAGTTATCCCTCGTGGTGGATAGGTCTTAGCATGAGATTACTTCACAAAGAAAAACATAAAAAACACTTCTTAACCAAAATCACAAAAAAACACTTAATAAATGTTAATAGGTCAGTGTGTTTGAGCCTTCACTTGTGGGACTAGCTTTAGGGGTTTCCTCCATAGATAGGTGTGCCTCTTGCGCATTCCATTTCGAGATGATGTGAGACGTACACATCCCAGTGAGTAAGACTTAGGTACGCTTGCCTATGCAAACTTCACTCTTAAAACGCTTCATAAAAAACACAAACAAACAATAAGCGTCTTTCCTTCGGAAATTCTTTTCTCATCTCCTTCGCTCCGTACGCGAACTTGCTCCTACTTGTCACTTTACAAGACGGTTACGCACTCGTCGTCCGAGTCTTCAACACCTGAGCAATGGCATAGGCAGTTCAAGCTTTAATTCACAAGTAATTTCTTTTCTACCCCTAGTTAGGGGAACTACGACGTCTCTGATCCTCATTGTCCTGATGAGGTACGTAGGCAGCGGGGTAGGGCCCGTTCGAGCACAATCTTTACTTTCCCTACATTTTTTCTCTTTGTTTTCTCATTCATTTCCTTTCTCAGTTTTCTTTTCCAGTTCATTTTCTTTTCTTTTGCAGCAACTTTCATACCCTCACCCTTTGAAACATTTTCTTTGCAAGCGTGGATCCCGTCGGGTACGGCGGACGATCTAGGTGCTAATACCTTCCCAGGTCGTAACCGACTCCCGAACTCAGTCTCTTTGGTTCGCAGGACCCGTGTCCTTCCTTTTCTTTTCTTCTGGTTTGTGCAGCATTACCATTCCCGTTCCTTCGGGATAAGAATGCCTGGCTAGCGACTCTATTCTTTTCCGCGCCACTTTCGCGTTTGTACCAGGATGGAAATCCGAGGAGCGACAGCTGGCGACTCCGCTGGGGACTTCCTAACCAGATTCCCCTTGTGAGTCTCTCATAGCGCTTGCTTGTTTCTGTTTCATTGGGTGTTGATTGTTTGTTGTTGTGTGTTGTATTTTACTGTTGTTTATTTACAGTTTTATTTACAGCTTTATTTACAGTTTTCAGTATTTATTTTCCGCATCATGTACCCGGCTTGAGTGATACTGTTTCTGAGAGATAAGCCAAGTACCCGGCTTGAGTGCACTATAGGATTAGAGTGTACATATTGTACTCACACGTGACATGATGAGCGGCGATGTGTTTCACGCCCAGATTGCGACCGTTTTGGAAATATCTTGTGTGGGGATTTCCTCCACTTCGGGATAGGACCTTAATAGTTATGTGCATCTGGGGACCGATCATTGAGAACCTTTGTGGAAACAACCCTCTCCAGTGGTGGCAGTGGAAGACCACATTTTGTGGCAAACCCATTCGCACCCGAGGGTCCACTGAGGACTCGCATAGGATGGCCTGGTTCTCTTATAGGAACTCAGTCAAAGCATATGGTCGTATGACACTAGTACTGTATCCTACGGGCTGAATGTATTATTGTTTCTCGATTTCAGCACTCGAAGCTGGGGACTTATAAGGGATGCTTGTTTTTCCCGGACTTAGCTGAGGCCTCCCTGCGTAGTACATAATGCCAAACCGATTCCCTGATTTGGTCATGAGCCATTTCTCGGAAATGGTGAAAGTATTATTGCTATTCGGCTTTGAGAGTACGTGATGTTTGACCCGGAATACGCCCGTGAGATTGGGAGGGGTTTACAGGTTTGCAGGAACCCTTGACCTTATCATACCTTTGTTACCAGTGCAGTCTTATGTTCTGATACAATTACTTTGGTTCCGGAGTTCTTGAGTTTATCTGGTTCTAGATTGGGTGTATCTGAGATTATCTGAGTGTTTATGGGTTGTTATTCAGAGGATTTGGGTTTCTGATCACTTGGCCTTGGCATCCAGATTCCAGAAAGTCCCAGATGGATCATATGTCTTTGCATTTGCATTTGCATTGCATCATTTCATCATTAATCATGTTTTGTTTTCATTCACAGGTTCATATCCTTGCTTCTGGTTCCGATATCCTCTTCAGAGATAAAAGATCCTCGCAAGCAGAATATTCATTTCAAGTTTTTTGACACCAAGGTTGGCCTGTTAAAGAAGATGGTGAAGCTGATCACACCCAATCATGTAGAGAGGTTCAAGAAGGTCATATATAAGGTCATATGAGCAAGTGGAAGCTGTCACAATTCCTTCCGGTCCTGTGCAGCAGGTACAACCTCAACAACAACATCAACAACAGCAGCCACAACGTAACAACTATCAACAAAGACCTTACCAGCCAAGGCAGACTCGCCCGGCTAATAGGGTGCTTGAGGCAATTCCCATGACATATGTTGCATTGCTACCAAGATTGCTGGACCTGAATTTGATACAGCTGAGGACTTTGGCACCACCACCACCTGGAGAGCTTCCAGTGGGGTACGATGTCAATGCTAGATGCGCTTTCCATTCAGGGGCACCCGGGCACTCAACTGAGAAGTGCAGGGCGCTACAGCACAAAGTTCAAGATCTGATAAACTCCAAGGCGATTAACTTCGCACAACCACCGAATGTTACTTCAAACCCTATTCCGAATCATGGAGGGGCTAGAATAAATGCTGTTGAGGGTGGTGAGAAGTTAAGTCTGATTCTGAGCATAGAAGAAGTGAAGACTCCGCTGTTGGTAGTGAAAGAGGGGCTGTTAAAAGGACAGGTGTTTCTGGGATGCAGTTCTGATTGTGAGAAGTGTATGAACTCAGAGAATGGGTGTGAAGATCTGAAGGTGAGGTTGCAGAATTTGATTGATGAAGGATCTTTGCAGTTTGACAAAGTTGATAATGAAGTTGATGATGTGTCCACTATAACCATATTCTATGATGCAGCTGAGATTCCTGCTAGAAGAGAACCTGTGACCATTTATGCTCCTGAAGTTAGTCCTGTGACTATCACCGTGCCTGGGCATGTTCCTTATACGGATGATAAAGCCATTCCATGGTATTACGGTTCAGATGTGTACGTGGAAGGACAGAAAGTTGAGAGCAAGTCAGTTGCTATTGACCCGACTGTAGTGAATGTCGGAGGGGTTGGAGGTTTTACGCGAAGTGGTCGTTTATTTGCTCCCCCAGTTCTGAGAGGAGATCCTGAGGCTGAGGCTTCGTCAAAGGCTAAAGGGAAGCAAACATCGACTGAGGATACAACAACTCTTGTTGCTGGACAGGGTACCTTTGAGAAGGAGGTCGAGGAATTTATGCGCATAATTAAAAAGAGTGATTATAAGGTGGTCGAACAGTTGAACCAGACACCTTCCAAAATATCAATTCTGTCATTGCTGATGTGTTCCCCTGCACATAGAGAGGCCTTGTTGAAAGTGCTGCAGATGGACTATGTTCCTCAAGAAATATCTGTTAACCAACTGGAAGCTGTAGTGGGCAGTGTGAATGCAAGCCACGGGCTGGGCTTTACAGACAGAGACCTTACGTCAGAGGGCCGTAACCATAACAAATCACTGCATATTACTATGGAGTGCAAGGGTGCTGTGTTGTCACATGTCCTTGTTGACACATGCTCTTCTCTTAATGTGCTTCTGAAGAAAGCATTAATGAAGCTCAATGTTGATGGTATCGTCCTAAGACCCAATGATTTGATAGTCAAAGCTTTTGATTGGTCCAGAAGGTCAGTGTTTGGAGAAGTTGAGTTACCCGTGAAAATAGGTTCTCAAGTATTCAAAAGTATCTTCTACATCATGGACATTCAGCCCAAGTACAACTTCTTGTTGGGATGCCCATGGATTCATGCTGTTGGAGCTGTAACTTCCACTCTGCATCAAAAGCTCAAATATGTGGTTGATGGCCAGGTAATCACAGTGTGCAGAGAGGAAGACATCTTTGTAAGCCACTTATCAACTTTTAAATATGTAGAGATGGACGGAGAGATCCATGAGACTCTATGTCAGGCCTTCGAAGCAGTTAATGTCAGCATCTTGACTCCAGTAGAGAAGACCAGTGAGAAAGAAGGTACCTCCATTCATTCCTACAAGCAGGCAAAGGAAGTGGTTCAGTCAGGAAGCGCCCAAGGCTGGGGCAAATTGCTGGAATTGGAGAAGAAAGACGACAAGTTTGGTTTGGGTTATCAGCCTGGTGGATCTACTCCAAGTGGTAAAGCCATTACTTTTACAAGTGCTAGGATGCTCGACCGCAACCAAATTTGTGCAACTAATGAAGATGGAGACAATGATGGTGACTGGGACAACTGGATTCATCCGTGTGCGCCCGGAGAGGAGCTGAAGAACTGGTCTACTGAAGACATTGTCCAAGTTACCTGGCACTCAGAGTAATTTATTTGTTTCCTTTTCTTATCATGCTGCATTGTCAAACCCAGCATTCTGCCCAAGATGCTAGGATCCATTGTATGGGCCACCATGTTTGTTATGCACTTATTTTACCATGAAATAAAGGACATTTTCTGAAAAATTGCGTTCTCTTTCTTTTGTTTTAAATTTTTCACAAGAAATATAAAAATGGCAATGTGTTTTCCTTTTTTTTGTTTTTGTGTTTGTGTCTCTTTTAAAAATAAGCAGATTCTGAAATAAGCACATCATCTGTGCAGTGTTGATCATCCAGATTCCATTGATAACATTCCTGCTATGACCACGCATGACTTTGACAATCCTGTCTACCAAGCTGATGAAGGGGTTGAAGAAGACTGTGAACTCCCTGAATAATTGGTCAGATTGTTGAAACAAGAGGAACGGGTTATTCAGCCTCATCAAGAAGAAATTGAGATCATCAACATCGGCACTGAAGATGTGAAGAAAGAGATCAAGATCGGGGCCAGTCTGCAGGCTGAAGTCAAGAAAGAGCTGATCAGTATGCTGCAAGAGTATGTGGATATCTTTGCTTGGTCATATCAAGATATGCCAGGGTTGGATACCGACATCGTTGTGCATAAGCTACCTTTGAGAGAAGACTGTCCTCCTGTGAAAGAGAAGTTGAGAAGAACTCTTCCTGACATGGCGATGAAGATCAAGGAGGAAGTTCAGAAGCAATGGGATGCCGAATTTCTTGCCGTAACTAGTTACCCACCTTGGGTAGCTAACATTGTACCTGTACCAAAGAAGGACGGAAAGGTCCGAATGTGCGTTGACTACCAGGATTTAAATAGAGCGAGCCCAAAAGATGACTTTCCATTACCTCACATTGATGTGTTGGTAGATAACACTGCTCAATTCTCGGTATTTTCCTTCATGGATGGCTTCTCTGGATATAATCAGATTAAGATGGCACCGGAGGACATGGAGAAAACAACGTTCATTACCCCGTGGGGTACATTCTGCTATAAGGTCATGCCCTTTGGTTTGAAGAACGCCGGGGCAACTTATCAGCGGGCTATGGTCACATTGTTCCACGACATGATACACAAGGAGATAGAGTGTTATGTGGACGATATGATTGCTAAGTCCTGAGACGAAGAAGAGCATCTGGTCAATCTCAAGAAGTTGTTTGATAGACTGATCAAGTACAAGCTGAGGTTGAATCCAAACAAGTGCACTTTCGGAGTGCGTTCCGGGAAACTGTTGGGTTTCATTGTTAGTCAGAAAGGAATTGAGGTAGATCCTGCAAAAGTAAAAGCAATTCAAGATATGCCTGCACCGATAACAGAAAAAGAAGTGCGCGGGTTTTTAGGGAGGTTGAACTACATTTCACGGTTCATATCTCATTTAACTGCCATGTGCGAGCCAATATTTAAATTGCTAAGAAAAGAGCAAATGGTCAGGTGGAACGAAGACTGCCAAAGAGCTTTCAACAAGATAAAAGAATATTTGCAGGAGCCTCCAATTCTAATGCCTCCAGTGGAAGGAATACCTTTAATCATGTACTTGACTGTGCTAGAAGGGTCAATGGGGTGTGTTCTAGGCCAATATGATGAGTCTGGTCGAAAAGAGTACGCTATTTATTACCTTTGCAAAAAGTTTACCGACTGTGAATCCCGTTACTCACTGCTCGAGAAAACTTGCTGCGCTTTGGTATGGACTGCTCGCCGACTGAGACAGTACATGTTGACTCATACCACACTGCTAATTTCCAAAATGGATCTTGTCAAGTACATCTTTGAGAAACCAGCGTTAACCAGAAGGGTTGCTAGGTGGAAAATGATTTTAACAGAATATGACATCCAACATACTTCTCAGAAAGCCATCAAGGGAAGTGTATTGTCAGATTACCTTGCACAGCAACCTCTTGAAGATGATTATCAGCCAATGAAGTTTGATTTCCCTGATGAGGACATCATATACCTCAAAGCAAACGATTGCGAGGAACCACTTCCGGAGGAAGGGCCAAACCCGGAATCCAAATGGAAGCTGATGTTTGATGGGGCAGTCAATATCAATGGACGTGGAGTTGGTGCCGTTCTTATTACTCCTGAAGGTGTTCACTTTCCCTTCGCTGCCAGAATTACTTTTGGCTGCACCAACAATGAAGCGGAATACGAGGCATGCATAATGGGAATAGAGGAGGCAATTAATCTTCGGATTAAGAACCTCGATATATTCGGAGATTCAGACCTCGTCATTAATCAAATTACCGGCAAGTGGTATACACATCAAGAGCATCTAATTCCTTACAGGGATTATGCTAGGAAACTATTGACGTTCTTCACGACAGTTAAGCTTCAGTACATACCACGTGATGAAAATCAATTTGCCGACGCATTGGCCACTCTTTCTTCGTCTATCAAAGTCTTGTGTTGGAATTATGTGCCCAGAATTGACATCTCCAGGCTTGACTCTCCAGCTCATGCCTTCTCTGTAGACGCAATGTCTGACGAGAAACCTTGGTATTTTGATATCAAGCTATTCCTGGAAAAACAAGAATACCCAACTGGGGCATCTTCCAATGACAAGAAGACCTTGAGGCGACTTGCTGCTAGCTTCTTCTTGAATACAAACGGGGTTTTGTACAAGAGAAATTTTGACATGGTCTTGCTCAGATGCGTGGATAGACACGAAGCAAGCCTGTTAATGCAGGAAGTCCACGAAGGATCTTTCGGTACCCATGCAGGAGGGCATGCTATGGCTAAGAAATTGCTGAGATCAGGGTATTACTGGATGACAATGGATGCAGACTGTTATTCATTCGCTCGTAAATGCCACAAGTGCCAGATTTATGCAGACAAAGTGCTTGTTCCTCCAAGCCCGCTCAACGTCATGTCATCTCCTTGGCCCTTTTCTATGTGGGGCATTGACATGATCGGGATGATAGAGCCTACTGCTTCAAATGGTCATCGCTTCATCTTGGTTGCAATCGATTACTTCACAAAGTGGGTGGAAGCAGCATCTTATGCCAATGTCACTCGTCAAGTGGTTGCTAGATTTCTGAAAAGGGACATCATTTGTAGATACGGAGTGCCCGAAAGAATCATTACTAACAATGGTTATAATCTCAACAACAAGATGATGTCAGAGTTGTGTCGGGACTTCAAGATTCAGCATCACAATTCTTCTCCTTACCGACCAAAGATGAATGGTGCGGTAGAGGCAGCAAACAAGAATATCAAGAAGACTGTGCAAAAAATGGTTGTCACTTACAAAGATTGGCATGAGATGTTACCATTTGTGCTGCATGGGTACCGAACGTCAGTCAGGACGTCAACTGGGGCAACTCCCTTCTCACTGGTATATGGCATGGAGGCAGTCTTTCCTATTGAAGTAGAGATTCCTTCATTGCGTATGATGATGGACGTGAAGCTTGATGAGGCTGAATGGGTGCGTGCTCGTTACAATCAGCTATGTCTAATTGAGGAAAAGAGATTAGCGGCTATCTGTCATGGTCAACTTTATCAGAGGAGAATGAAGTGAGCATTCGACCAACGAGTACGTACTCGGGAATATCAAGTAGGAGAGCTTGTGCTCAAGAGGATTGTTCCTCCAGGTTCAGATCACAGGGGCAAGTGGACCCCAAACTACGAAGGACCATTCATAGTGAAGAAAGTCTTCTCAGGAGGAGCACTGATGCTCACCACTATGGATGGAGATGACTTCCAATCCCCTGTTAACTCGGACGCAGTTAAAAAATACTTCGCATAAAAAGACCCGTTGGACACAAAAACAGAATTAAAGTCCAGGAAAGAAAAAGGCATCCCGGCGAGCTAAAAACAGAATAAAAAACTCGGGCAAAATTTAGGGAAAATAAACAAAAAAAAATGTACACCCACTGAGTTGAAAAGTCACATCGGACAACTCAGGCAAAAAAGGGTATCCCGGTGGATTGAAAACCCGAAAGGGCGATCCACGCAAAATAAGGGAATAAGCGAACAACTGCGATCCGAGTAATCTGAACCACATCATCGTTTCGTACAACTTGACAATATCAGAAGGATAAGAATCAGTCCCCTCATCTTCTCAGAAAGCAAACGCAAGAATGGAGAGTTTTGAAGACATGCTGGTCATAGCAGAAATGGAACTCATTGGGATGCCGTGCCCATTGCCATTATGATAGTTTATTTTCTCAATTTTATGGTGGCTACCTCTTTCCAGGTGGTTGCTTCCTGATGTAAATCTTTTCCTATTCAGAGGCCTTTCAATGAAAAGAGTATTCAGTCAAAAAGCTGTGTTGTGTTTATTTTTGTTTGCAAAATGTCCTGAATTTTTGGCAAAAATAGCATTGCATTTTAAAACATGGTGATAATTTGAAAGAAAATGATGTTGCAGGAAAACATTTGAAACCCTCTTTGAGTGTCGGGTGACGATGGATGAACAGATCATACCATGCAGGTCCCCGGGGCACACTTGGGTTTTCTGTTGTTGCAGGTTGCAGGATGGCGTCACATTCTCCCAAGCAGAAATTGTTCCCCAACTAAGCCTTGGTAGGCAGCCCAAGCAGTTTATTATTCCCCAGTGGAGTATGCCCAGCAGGAAGCTGAATGCTTGATGTCCCCACAAGGTTCATATCTGATTTTCACTCCCATCAGTGAAATATTCCCCAGCGAAGGCTCCATTCTTGTGGCCAATATGGTGATACAAACATGCATTTGTTTGTTGCTCGTCTGCACCTTTCCAGCACTCGTCTGTGTTCGTACTTTATTGCTGCTCGTCCTCATTTTTCAGCAGTGGCCCCTGATTACTGTGATGTTGCTCGTCTGCAGTTTCCAACACTCGTCTGAGTTTGGTATGTCATCTTTGCTGTTTGCTCTGTAGCGGTAAAATCGTGAGTGTAAGCTATTGATTAACTTAACTCGATGAACACAGAGTCGCCACTGCGCTTTTGTTTATTTCCGAAAGGAAAAAGGTAAAAGAACGAACAAAAACCTAGGAATCTAAAAACAAAAGCTGAAAGAAACAAATAGAGAATGGGTAAGGGGATTGGTTACGAACCAGGAAGGTTTTAGGCACCCGACTCGTCCGTGGTACTCCACGGGAGCCCTTTGAAATATTTATTGCTTTTTGGTCTGAAATTGGTTTGCTTGAAAAGATGGAAGAGATGAGGAGAAGAATATTTTTTAATGATTTTTGTGTTTGATAAGGTTTTAACGCCTTATGCCTACGTACCCACAAAGTGCAATGCGAGATCAAAACCTCGTAGTTCGTGGTACAAAATTTGAAAAGAAACAAATGAGTTGAATTGATTTTAAAATGTAGAGATAAGTCATCATCCTTTAGCGAATAATTCCGCTAGAAAAGATAAATCATATCTAAACATGTGAAAAGAAAAGGTGCACAAAGCACAAAAACAATTGAGTGGGTTTGCATTTTTTAAAGTATGTAAGAAAATGATTTTTGATATATTTACATGAATTGACATTGATTAAGAAAATAAAGTGAAAAGATTAAAAAAATCGCTTGACCTAAGTCAAGGTTTATTTATGAAAGCATTTGAAGTTTAGAAAACAAGAAGATTTTTGAAATAGGGAGAAGTTTTGAAAATTAAAGAATGGGGAGAAGATGAAGGGACTAATCCTAGTACTTGAATTAAAAGTTAAGAAAAGAGTTTACCAAACCAAAATATGCACAATTCTTCAAAGTAACCGGAATTCCCTCTTCAAAGACCAATGCAATAATTTGAGGCCAAAGTTTCCAATCCGTCACAACTTGAGCAAGGGGAAAGATCCTAAAATCTAAGTCCAAACTCCAATGCTAAGGATAGTAACCATAGTCCGAAATTAAAGTCACAAGTTTTTTTTAGAGATTTAATCCTTTATTATTTTTTTTTGGTGTCCAAATGGACAAATAGAAAATCAATCAACAAATAAAAAGGGCAAATAATAAACATGATATGGATGAATAAAGCAAAATAAAATAAAAGTAATAATAGTGCAAGAAATTAAATGTTAATAACAAGAGAAATAAAAATGCAAGAATCTAAAATATTAATAGTAGTAATAATATAATAATATTTACATAATAATGGTATGGTGAACTTAATCAACCACAACCAAAAAAAGAAAGTAACCAAAATCGAAGGCAACCGAATCCGCTTAGCATCTTACACTATAGCGATTAATCAAGGCAAACCGAACCGAATTCAATGAAATTTGAAAGGCGATTGGGAGACCCAAAGCACCTACACATCAAAAATTCACAAGTCTCGATTCTTGATGCAATATGATTAACCACTTTGGGATTACGTGATCAACAAGAGATCCGGTCCACGAAAGTGCAAGTACCCAATTAGATTTTTATTCCGAAGTCAGGACACATTTAGGTCTATGTTAAGCAATCGCCGAGTAATTTACGAAGTAATTACCCTACAAATGAGGCCGGCCACCACCAATTAAGGTGCATAATGTTAGTGCTAATGCATGCGCGATAAACGATATATAAATCGTTATCCGAACGCGATACCGCATAAAACTAAAGATGAATACCAAATTGAGTCATACTTATGGTATTCTTCCATCCTTAAGTTCAATCACTCATCTTGGTGGATTCAAGCATGAAAATGTATCACTAATGCAAAGTACCTCAAATGAATTAAATAATCCACTTAAAGATAGTTTTGAATTAATGAACATTAACTACTCTAATCTACACCCAAAGTCCATTGAAATTAAGGAGGAATTATTCCCAAAAATACTTCCCAAGGTAAAAATAAAAGGGAGGAAGAAGAAGAAGAAAGAGGAACCAAAAAGGGACTTGAAACAAGCCAAAAACACCATTCTGACTTGTGTTAACCGGTTAACCAATTGGTTAACCTGTTAACGCAAGCAAATTTTGAATAATCTGCGCTGTTTTTAAACTGGTTAACCGGTTAACCAAATGGTTAACCGGTTAACGCTGTACCAGAAGCTGAAAAATGCAGAAAATTCAGCATGATCCACTTTGAAACCTTTTCTCAAACATTAGATGATCATGATCTGAATTTGCACGAATTTTAAAACCAAAATACAGTGGAATCCCTGCAATCAAACAACAAATAAAGATCCAAAGGATCTAGAAACAAGAGCACCAAAGATCTACATCTTGAATGTTGATGGTGAATATGGGTTTATGGAGGAAGATGAATTACCAAAAGCTTTTCTTCAAATTGAACCAACACAAGCTTAGACCTACTGAAAAGGATGATCAAGAGAATGAAAGAATGAAGGTTTAACTCAAGTTAATCAAGAATTCAATATGAATTCTTGATAACTTCAAAAGAAAGAAAGATGAGCTTTGGAGAATTTTGGTGTTGGGGAGTAATTTTGCAAGAGGTTTTGTGGCTATCAAAAGCTTGCTTAATGAATGAAATTGAGGTCCTATTTAAAGGCCTTAGGTATGGAAATTTGGTGGAATGGAGCTTGCTTTGGTAATTTGAATTTAGGTTTGGTAATTGAAAATTTGGTGGGAAATGGAAAAGAGTGGTAATTAGTGAGGGTTTTTGGTAGGAAATGATCAAAATGATGTAGAAAAATCAGAAACCAATGGATCTAGAATATTCCAATTAAATCAAAGATCTAAAGGTGCTGAATTTGAATAAAAAATTCAAATTTCGCACTGGTTAACCGGTTAACCAAGCTGAATTTTGAATTTCTTGTTCAAAAATAGCTGCTTGGTTGTTTCGGCCCGATTCTTGTGTACGTCGAAGAAATGAACATGTGAACCTTGGAAATCCTTTGAATGAATCAATTAACTTGGAAAATCCTTGCTCTGATAATTTTGAATTATTTGCGGATCGTCTTCGAATTTTGTGAAATTTACTCGAGCTGCAGGACTGCATTTTTTTGGCATTTTTATATGGTTCCTCTTCCTGAAAAAAAAATTAGCAAAAGAAAACAAAATATTTTTGGATTTTAAATAATGGTTAGTAAACATAATCAAATAAAACAATTAAAGACAACGGTGATCCCCTGCGAGGCATAATCCTAACCCGAGAAGAACCGTGCTACCAGTGCGATCTTGTTTGTATGCAAAATGCAAATGAAAAATGCAAAGAAATCTTAGGGCAAAAATTAGGGTGTTATAGCTGCCCCTATTTAAGTTTCTTCAATCCGGAGATATGAAGATTGACATCTTCGTCTCTACAAGATGGGAGAGACTTAAATACAGAATACCCAATTTTTGTCCTAAGAGAACATGATATGATATGCAAACCCAAGATCTCTGTGGGGGAAAAAATGACCACCAGAGGAAAACAAAAGCTTGGGGACACAGAAGAAAATCCCGCTGGGGAAACAACAAACAGACAACAAAAGAGTTACCAGGAAAATAAATCACTGGATAACAGACTCCACTTGGGAAAAGATATGAAATAATCAAGGAACAAATTCAACTAGGGAAATAAACACCCTGCCAAGAATATCAACCAAACAAAATATTCGAATCCGAGAATGGAGAAATACTGAGTTGGAACAGAATCATCAACTACCTGTTTACTGGGTAGGAAATATAAGGACTCGACTATCAATTTACTGGATAGGAGCAAAATTCAGAGGGATAACCTCAATTACCTTTTTACTGGGTAAGAAAAATATATGGGACTCGACTATCGATTTACTGGATAGGAGTGAAATAAAAAGGGATGACCTCCATTGCCTTTTTACTGGGCAGAGAAATAAAGGACTCGACTATCGATTTACTGGATAGGAGTATTGTCAACTACCTGATTTACTGGGTAGGAACTTTCAATCAAATGGAAACAGCTTCTATTACCTTTTTACTGGGTAAGAAGAAGAAATATCGGCTACCGGATTTATTGGGTAGAAACTCAATCAAATTACCTTTTTACTGGATAAGATGAAAATATCTGATTTTATTACCTTTTTACTGGGTAAGAGGAAAATATCTTGACTACCGGATTTACTGGGTAGAACAATTCTCGACTACCTGATTTACTGGGTAGGAGCTTAAGCAAAGGACAACAAAAATCTATTACCTTTTTACTGGGTAAGAGAATAAAATCTCGACTACCGGATTTACTGGGTAGGAGTACAAGTAAAAGAAACTTGATCAATTTGGTAATATTACCCACTATCGATTACTGATAGCTTAATTCCAAAGCAGTATATTCAAGCTGGAGAAAATGTTGCCCACTATCAAACAATGATAGCTTAATTCCAAAGCAATATAATCCACAAAAAGGGGACCAAAGTTCAATCCAAGAACAAATTAGAAAGAAACGGTCAAACAAGACTCATCCCGAGGAGGAAATATCTCAACTGGGGAAAATTCCATCCAGATAAAAAAACTGGGGAGGAAACTGAATCAACATCATCCACGAGAAACGAACTCAGTGGGGAATTAGAAAGGATTAACACTTTCTGCTTAACGGTCGACACTCTAAACTTGAGAGGAATACGACACGCACACTCTGTGGGGAAAGTCCACACCAAAGAGCAGATAACAATGATGAACACAAGAATGCAAGCAAATTATGCTAAGCTTATGCGTATGAATATGCTTATGAATATGCTGACAAAATAGACATAAAAAATAAGAAACAGGTGACATGAACACCACAACCACCGGATACTCAGCTAATCCCAAGGCAACAATGCAGGGAAACATGCTGGAGATTCAACTTGAAATCTGCATGGGAATATCATAAGCCATCAAAGGAATAAAATCCTGCTACAAGGCTTAAATCATGATGAGACAGCATCTGCTAGGAATATCATCCTGCTGAGGAAAGGTAATAATCTGAGGATGGAAATATTCTTGATAAAAATCAAACTTCACGAGGAATAACTGTCATCCCACTCATGCTCCACCTGGGAATAGAGTGCAAGACCTGCTAAAAATCACATAGGAAACTGCTGGGGATCCATATAGGGATATCAGAAGTTAACATCATAGCCAAAGCACAGTTACGAGGGATTTTAAATCAATACCCACCATAGGGTAAAAGAAAACCTCTAAACTGACTGCTATATCAATACTTCTATATTCCAAGATGCAAATAATCAAGCTGAGGAACATGAGCTCAGCTGGGGATTCCCAATACTTCTCAATTCAAAGATAACATGCTGAGGAAGAGATCAACACTCAGCTAGGGATTCTTAAAAACATCCCTTCCAACAACTCTTCTGGGGACTACATACGATCTCCGTTCATGCTTATTGTTGGGGAACAAAACATCATTAACATCAACCTGTCAAGACTATCCAGGAACTTCACATGGACACAACTGAATCAAACCTTGCTTTGGGAGAGACGAGTTACACACATCCAGACTTTACCATTCTTGGAGGCACTATTGATATCCTTTCTTTGTTCATATATCAAAAGAAAAATGTTTTTTTAAAATCTTCAAAGGTTAAATTTATTAAATTTGTTTCAAAAATCATCATCAACAATAAATTGAAATTTTGTAAAACAGAAACAATATAAAGAATTGCAAACAATCGGATAAAAGCTCAAATTCATTGATAGAATGGTAGTCAGCAAATGGCATGACTCCATGGATCATTACAAGTTTGAAAAATGGCAAATACATGGCAAAGGGCTACATTGAGATACAATGATCACTATTCTCCCTATCAACTTTGAACTCCACTGTGTCTGAAACTTCAGTCAAGGATGAGTGAATAAGAATCTTTGATGAATAATTCTTCTGAGGGATAGAATCTAAAATCCTCGGTTGCTACAAGTGATCCAGTCTGTCGACGCAGTTACTTGCCATGATCCCTAACTTTTGCCTAGATTGCCCTTTCGGGTTTTCAATCTACCAGGATAATTATTTCTGTTTTTGTCTCTAATTTTTGCCAGGACCGCCCTTTCGGGTTTTCAATCCACCGAGACGCTCATTTTTTCCTAAGCCGCCCTTTCGGGTTTTCAACTTAGCGAGCTGTTCTTTTATTTTTTAGGCGAAGTATTTCTTGACTGCATCCGCATTCACAGGGCGAGTGATCTCCTCACCATCCATAATTGCAAGAATTAATGAACCGCCAGAGAAGGCTTTCTTAACAACATATGGGCCATCATAGTTCGGAGTCCACTTGCCCCGAGAATCTTTAAGGAAATACTGAATCTTTTTGAGCACGAGGTCGCCTTCTCTGAATACACGAGGTTTGACCTTCTTGTCAAAAGCTTTCTTCATTCTTTGCTGGTACAACCGACCATGACACAAAGCTGTAATTCTCTTTTCTTCAATCAAATTCAACTGATCAAATCTACTTTGACACCATTCAGCCTCGGTCAACTTGGCTTCCATCAGAACTCTCATTGATGGGATCTCAACTTCGACGGGAAGCACTGCTTCTGTACCATAAACAAGTGAGAAAGGGGTTGCCCCTGTTGAAGTGCGGACAGATGTACGATACCCATGCAAAGCAAACGGGAGCATCTCATGCCAGTCCTTGTACGTCACAACCATCTTCTGAATGATCTTCTTAATGTTCTTGTTCGCAGCTTCAACAACCCCATTCATCTTCGGTCTATAAGGAGAGGAATTATGGTGTTGAATCTTGAAATCTTCACAAAGCTCTTTCATCATCTTGTTGTTCAAGTTCGAACCATTATCAGTAATGATTCTATTCGGAACACCATATCTGCAGATAATATTATTCTTGATAAACCGAACCACAACTTGCTTGGTCACATTAACATACGATGTTGCTTCAACCCACTTGGTGAAGTAGTCAATTGCCACAAGAATAAAACGATGTCCATTCGAAGCCTTGGGTTCGATCATGCCAATCATATCAATTCCCCACATGGAGAAAGGCCATGGGGAAGAAATCACATTGAGATAAGCTGGTGGCACGTGAATCTTATCAACATACACTTGACACTTATGGCATTTTTTCACATACTTGCAACAATCAGATTCCATTGTCAACCAATAGTAACCTGCTCTCAACATCTTTTTAGCCATTGCATGCCCATTGGCATGAGTGCCAAAAGATCCTTCATGAATTTCTTTCATCAACATGTCTGCTTCGTGTCTATCCACGCATCTGAGCAAGACCATGTCAAAATTTCTCTTGTAAAGCACATTTCCATTCAAGAAGAAATTGCCTGCTAATCTCCTCAAAGTCCTCTTATCTTTATCAGATGCCCCAAGCGGGTATTCTTGACTCTGGAGAAAACATTTAATATCATGATACCAATGCTTGTCCTCATGGACCTCTTCAACTGTAAACACATGAGCTGGTCTTTCAAGTCGCATCACACTGATCATGGGAACATCATTCCACTGGTGCACTTTTATCATAAAAGCTATGGTTGCCAAGGCATCAGCCATCTGATTCTCATCATGGGGAACATAATGAAACTCAACTTTGGTGAAGAAAGTTGATATCTTCCTGGCATAATCTCTATAAGGGATCAAGTGGGGTTGATGAGTTACCCACGTACCTTGGATCTGATTGATTACCAAGGCAGAATATCCATACACATCGAGATGTTTAATCCTCAAATCAATAGCTTCTTCCAGACCCATAATGCAGGCTTCATACTCAGCTTCATTATTGGTACAAGGAAAAGTCAATCTTGCGGCAAAAGGAATATGTGAACCATGGGGAGTAATGATCATTGCCCCAATTCCTCTTCCGCGTGCATTCACAGCACCATCAACAACTAAACCCCATTGAGATCCAGGCTCCGACCCTTCCTCAATCAAAGGTTCATCACAATCTTTCACTTTCAAAAACATCACATCTTCATCTGGAAAATCAAACTTGATAGGTTGGTAATCATCAATCGGTTGATGTGCCAAATAGTCAGCCAAGATACTACTTTTTATAGCTTTTTGAGTTCGGTACTCGATATCATATTCTGATAACAACATTTGCCAACGAGCAATCCTCCCAGTCAAAGCAGGCTTTTCAAAGATATACTTGATTGGATCCATTTTAGAGATCAACCAAGTTGTATGATTCAGCATATACTGGCGAAGACGCTTTGCAGCCCAAGCTAAGGCACAACAAGTTTTTTCAAGCATGGAGTACCGAGACTCACAATTAGTGAATTTCTTACTCAAGTAGTAAATTGCATATTCTTTTCTTCCAGTTTCATCTTGCTGACCAAGCACACAACCCATGGAATCTTCCAACACAGTTAAGTACATGATCATCGGTCTACCTTCCACCGGAGGAGACAAAATAGGAGGTTCAAGCAGATATTCTTTAATACTTTCAAACGCCTTTTGGCAATCATCTGTCCAGACACAACCTTTATATTTCCGAAGCAACTTGAAAATCGGAGCACATGTGGCAGTCATGTGGGAGATAAACCTCGAAATATAGTTCAAACGGCCCAAGAATCCTCTTACTTGCTTTTCGGTTCTTAGAGCAGGCATTTCCTGAATAGCTTTCACTTTATCAGGATCAACTTCAATGCCTCTTTGGATGACAATGAAACCTAGCAACTTTCCAGAACGTACACCAAATGTGCACTTGTTCAGATTCAACCGGAGCTTATCTCTGAAACAACTTCCTTAATCTCTGAAACAACTTCCTTAATCTCTGAAACAACTTCAGCAAATGTTCAACATGATCTTCTTCAGTCTTCGACTTGGCGATCATGTCATCAACATATACTTCGATTTCTTTATGCATCATATCATGGAAAAGTGTAGTCATAGCCCTTTGATACGTCGCACCAGCATTCTTCAATCCAAAGGGCATCACTCTATAGCAGAATGTTCCCCATGGTGTAATAAATGTGGTCTTTTCCATGTCCTCGGGTGCCATCTTTATTTGATTATAACCGGAAAATCCGTCCATAAAAGAGAACACATCAAACTTAGCCGTATTATCTACCAACATATCAATGTGTGGCAATGGAAAATCATCTTTCGGATTGGCTTTGTTCAAATCTCTGTAATCAACGCACATTCGGACTTTTCCGTCTTTCTTTGGAACTGGAACAATATTGGCCACCCATTCAGGATAAGTTGACGTCACAATAAAATCGGCATCAATCTGCTTTTGAACCTCCTCTTTGATTTTTACTGCCATGTCTGGATGAGTTCTTCTTAGCTTCTGCTTTACAGGTGGACATTCAGGCTTCAACGGCAATCTATGCTCCACAATATCAGTATCAAGACCTGGCATGTCCTGATAAGACCAAGCAAATACATCAACATATTCTCTGAGAAGCTCTATAATCTTCTTCTTAACATCAGGACCAAGCAATGCTCCAACTTTGACTTCTTTCTTTTCATCTTCAGAACCCAAGTTGACCATCTCTATAGACTCTCCATGAGGCTGAATAATTTTCTCCTCGTGCTCAAGCAACCGAGAAATTTCATCGGGAATCTCTTCATCATCCTTTTCCTCAGCTTCAAACACAGGGAATTCAAAGTTGGGAGAGGGCATAGGATCATTGTTTTCAATGGGTTTATCAATCAATCTGAACAATGATTTTATTTTTATTTTAGAGAATGAACAAAAGTGCAAACAATATGCAGATAAACAATTATTATTATTTTTTGGGTTTTTTATGCTACCATTTTTCAGAATAAAGCAAAAATGAAAAACACACATGGAAATAACAAAATAACATTTTATTGATGATGATAAAATTTGAAACAAAGCCCGACAAACATCACTTTCACCTTGGGTAGAGTGAAAGGATTTTTGAAAGAAAATAAAAACAAATTACTTTGAAGAATGAACGATAAAAGGAACATCAATAGCGATCCAGTTCTGGCAAATCTTTCCATGCGTAACGAAGTCAAGCATTTCTTCGTCTTCATCATCATCAATGATGGCAGCAGCGGAATGATCGTTGATAAATCCAGCACTTCGGAAGCCTTCTTGAATAGTCTTTGGATCTTTGATAACTGCACCAGGTGCAAAGCCGATACTAAAACCTTCCTTGTTGTCGACAGCATCAATAATTCTTCCCCAACCATCAGACTGACCAGCTTCAGTCACTCGCAAAGCATCTTTGGAAGAGGACATGGGCATGACATTCTTCTTAGCAACATTAATAGCGATCCAGTTCTGGCAAATCTTTCCATGCGTAACGAAGTCAAGCATTTCTTCGTCTTCATCATCATCAATGATGGTAGCAGTGGAATGATCGTTGATAAATCCAGCACTTCGGAAGCCTTCTTGAATAGTCTTTGGATCTTTGATAACTGCACCAGGTGCAAAGCCGATACTAAAACCTTCCTTGTTTGTTGACAGCATCAATAATTCTTCCCCAACCATCAGACTGACCAGCTTCAATCACTCGCAAAGCATCTTTGAAAGAGGACATGGGCATGGCATTCTTCTTAGCAACATTATTCACAACAGAAAGAGCTTGAAACAACGTTCCCACCTCTTCCTCAGCATCAATATAAGAAAAAGAAGACAAACTGCTCACAAGCATCGCCCTCTCACCTTCAATGGTCACCAATTTACCTTCTCTTACAAATTTCAACTTCTGATGAAGAGTGGATGTCACAGCTCCAGCCTCGTGGATCCATGGTCTTCTGAGGAGACAACTATATGCGGGACGTATATCCATTACCTGAAAAGTAATCTTGAATATAAACGGTCCAATAAGAATAGGTAGATCCACCTCTCCAATCACTGTATTTTTCGACCCATCAAACGCTTTCACTATAATCCCACTGTGCCTCATGGGAGCACCTTGAAACGCAAGCTTTGACAAAGTCGATTTTGGAATAACATTCAGAGACGAGCCGGTATCAACTAGCACCTTGGACATGGCATCTTCCTGACAATTCACCGAGATGTGCAGAGCCAAGTTATGATTTCTTCCTTCTTCAGGCAGATCGTCATCACAAAAGCTCAAATTGTTGCAAGATGTGATATTCGCCACAATGCTATCAAATTGATCAACAGTCACATCATGGTCAACATAAGCTTGATCGAGAATCTTCTGCAAAGACTGCCTATGAGCCTCAGAACTCATCAAAAGAGACAAAACTGATATCTTTGAGGGAGTCTGCAATAACTGCTCAACAATGTTATACTCACTCTTCTTTATCAATTTTAGCACCTCATCTTCACTATTACCAGATTGGCCCGATTGGACAACAACATCCATAATCTGCTTACTTGCACTTGTATCTTTAGCTCTCTTTGGAGGGTCTAAAGCATACACTCTACCACTTCGGGTAACCTTCGTCACATCAGCAATGCTAACCACGGACTTTGGAGTAGGAAGAGGAACTTCCCTACCATTTTCTATCATCGTAGCATTATACCGGTACAGAACAGCTTTATCAGATTCATACGGCATTGGACCAGGCACATTAATCACCAATGGAGTAACAGCAGTTTTGCGACTATCAAAAGAAATAACCACCCTCTCAGGAGCAACCCTATCAAGAAGATTGAACTAAGGCATAATAACATTCACTTCATTCTCATATTCATCTCTTTTTGCTGTTACTTCAATCAATTTATCGTCCATCATCTTTTGAATATCCCTTTTAACAATCACGCAACCACGAGGATTCACCGAGCAAATACAACATCCAGCATAGTCGTGATCAATATCGTGATATTCACTCAAGAAAGCATGCATCTCCACCAAAGATCTTCAGATATGATGAACCTCATAGATTTTGAACAAACCAGGACAACCATCAACCATATTCACAGACGCATTACCATGCTTCGACAACGGATTCTTCTGCACATTAGGATTAACATCATTGAAATACAGAACATTGTTCCTCATCAATTTCTGTACTTCAAACTTCAATGGATAACAATTCTCGACATCATGCCCCGGGGCACCTTGATGAAAAGCACAACGAGCCTCTGGCTTATACCACCATGGAATAGTCTCTGGAACTGGAGGTGGAAGACGAGTTTGCACAAGATTCTTTGCAATCAAGGACGGAAGCAGGTCTGCATATGGCATAGGAATAGGATCAAAACTGGGCTTAGCCCGAGCTTGTTGATTACCACCTTGTTGCACATAAGGTTGCTGATAACGAGGTTGGTACTTTGGAACTGCTGGCAAAGTTGGAGCCACGTTAATCATCGGTGTTACAGAAGCCACATGCTGCGAATGGTGATTCCCACGACTGTGAGGTCTTCTATAACTTTCACGGGATACTGCATTAGTCTCATTTTCTTTCTTTTTCCTGAAGTTGAACCTTCTAGAGCTTGAACCATTACTATTCTCTTGACTCAACCGTCCCTCACGGACACCTTCTTCTAAACGCATCCCCATACTCACCATTTCAGTGAAATCAGAAGGAGCGCTTGCTATCATCCTCTCATAATAAAAAGAACCCAACGTCTTCAAGAAGATCTTCGTCATTTCTTTTTCTTCCAGTGGAGGGACAATCTGGGCTGCCAGCTCTCTCCATCTCTGCGCATATTCTTTAAAAGTCTCTTTGTCCTTCTGGGACATAGCACGAAGTTGATCTCTATCTGGCGCCATATCAACGTTATACTTGTACTGCCTCACAAAAGCTTCTCCCAAATCATTGAAGGTTTTGATTTGGCTATTATCCAGACTCATATACCACCTCATGGGTGCACCGGTCAAACTATCCTGGAAATAGTGAATCAGCAGCTTATCATTATCGGTCTGAGCAGACATCTTCCTAGCATACATAGTCAAATGGCTCAACGGACAAGTGTTGCCTTTGTACTTCTCAAACTCGGGCAACTTGAATTTGTAAGGAACTTTAACATTCGGGACCAGACAAAGGTCATAAGCATCTTTTCCGAACAAATCCTTATGCTTCAAGGCTCTCATCTCCCTCTGGATCTCAACAAAGCATCCCTGGAAATCATCAAGTCTTTCAGCCACTCCAGCACCTTCACTGGGCTCAGCATGGCATACACTCTTTCCAAGCTTTCCCTCAAATAAGTAACCTCTTCGCGCAGCTCGCGATTCTCTTGTTGCAAAGTTTCCATCGCTCTTCTCCGATTAGCTCGAGTATCAAATCAGTGAGTCAGCTTGACAGGAGCACTGAATGAAGACCAAGAAACAACAATAAGATCCCTTGAGAACACTCAAAAAGCAAGACAAAATGCAAGTATGATGCATGCTATGCATATGCAAATGCAAAGATTTCAAAGGATTATAAGTTAACTTGCAATATTCATAAAGAGACACTTTTTGAAATACTTAAAAACTCATTCTCATTAATATCAAAGTGAGGATTACAAATGAAGTACAAACATCAATAATCCTAATACATAAGAGCAAGAGTAAACTAGGCCTAAGGAATCATATCCGAAGAAGCTTCGAATCCTGGCTGATACTTCATACGAATCCTCTTGATCTCATTCTTGTACCGCTCTTCCATATCTTCCTTATCCTTCACCAACTTATCGACAATGGCCTTCCAAGCACCGGAAGTAGGAGGAATAGTAGATGGAGTGATAGAGGAAAATAAATCCTATCTCGGCCTCTTCGTGACACGCCGCTCAAGTAGCTCGATAAGATCATCCTTCTCCTTAAGCTGCTCCTGCATGGTAGTCCTCTCAAGTAGCCATTCTTCTTTCTCTTTCTTCATCTTCTCTAACTCTTCTTGAAGAACCATCTTCTCATCAACGTGAGGTAGAAAAGCAGACAAAGGCAATATGGGAAACATAGGCTCCTCAGGTGGATAAGGCATCTTGAGCTTGGAAGCTCTAGATCGAACCCACTGAATATAACATTCGGAAGGAGGAAGGTGTTGTCTACCCAATTGACCTTTCTCTTTCCGGTGAACAGCATGCCAAGAATGAGCAATCCTTTTCTTCATCTCTATATGATCAGCACCATTAAGAAAGAAGAAACGGGATAAGGCAAGATTGTTTGGAACATCCTTCAAACAATAACCGAACTGTCGTCTAGCCAGAATGGGGTTGTAGCTCATTCCCCCACGTGTACCAAGAAGAGGTACATTAGGAAGTTCTCCACAACTATCAATAAGAACTCCAGTATCATAATGGGAACTATACCATGTCATGTCCTTGTGAGAAAGCGACATCAACCTTTGAGACCATCTTCGATTCTCTCTGTTGTCCTTGAATACATCCGACTTCGGTAGGTGCGAAATAAACCACCTATAAAGAAGAGGCGCACAACATACAATCTCTCTGTCACCTTTGGAAGTCCTATAGTGAAAAGCATGATTCATATCTCCAAGCAAAGTAGGAACCGGGTTCTTCTTCAAGAAGATCTGAATAGCATTCTCATCCACAATACCATCCAAGTTCAGAAACAAGACAATCTCGTAAATAAGCAAAGCAAGAATAGCCTCAAATGCATCCTTATGACCCAAAGTAAGTGAAGTAGAAGCCTTTTCCATCAAAAACTTAGCATTAATACCACAAACACTCCCCTTTGGAAGAAACTTCCCATTAAGATCGGATTCCTTAAGAAAAAGTGCTTTGGCAATGACCTTGATAGTAAGCTCCTTCTCTAAACCAGTGAAAAGAAACTCCTTGTCCAGAATAGGCAAACCTAACCAATGGGAATACTCCTCCAAAGTCGGCACAAGCTGATAATCCGGAAAAGTGAAACAATGGTGCAATGGGTCATAGAACTGGGCCAAAGTAGGGAGAATCCCCTCAGGTACATCAGTATCCAACATATACAAAAGCTTCCCATGACATCTTCGGAACTCTTGGGTATCAACAACCAAAGCTCCTAGCTTTCTCAACTCTACAACATTAGGATTCTTGAAAGTGTACTTCTTTGTGTTCCTCCTTTCAAAAGTCAAAGCCATGGACATCTGAAATTTTGCAAAAGTTCCTTATAAGTCCTTTGAAATCTTACGGACAATGCTCATGAATGTATGATGGCATGTATGCAACAAACACAAACAAGATCACACAAGGCACACGAGCTTAGGTTCCGAGTCACGAGCATGAAGTCAAGGTAACAGAACACCAACCCACACAGGTAGTACTAAGGTTTTGTCTTCATTGTACCTGTAGAAAACCAAAAGGGTGCTAACAGAGGTGCCCGGAGTTAACAGCCATCTTTAGAATATCATCGGTACGTTGGATTACTCCCCAACCGATAACATTCTTAAAATAGACCTCGTCCGAGTGTAGTATCGCGTGACAACCGCCTTAGTTTTACACCCAAACAGCTTCCGCACTACGTTCCTAAATTGGCTAGGATGGGTTAAGGGTTCTAAGGTCCTCAATATGATCAGCTCAAGGTCGGAAAATAATGCCACGTACGATTACTCGTCATGACATTGATAGTCCAAGAGAGCCTAACCGAGTGGAGATTATCAAATTGATATTGCTTTGGACTACTCCATCGCATATCGCTTCGAATATCGCCGTCCTATCATAAGTTTCAACTCAGATCCGGGTTAGAATCTATCTCACACAGAGAATCACCAAAACCGAAACAGAACAATCAAATAACAAACAATTCAAACTAAAACAATAAATAAATCAAAGTAGGCTGAATCCGCTTAGAGATTACTCCCCAGCAGAGTCGCCACTTTTCTGTAGCGGTAAAATCGTGAGTGTAAGTTATTGATTAACTTAACTCGATGAACACAGAGTCGCCACCGCGCTTTTGTTTATTTTCGAAAGGAAAAAGGTAAAAGAACGAACAAAAACCTAGGAATCTAAAAGCAAAAGCTGAAAGAAACAAATAGAGAATGGGTAAGGGGATTGGTTACGAACCAGGAAGGTTTTAGGCACCCGACTCGTCCGTGGTACTCCACGGGAGCCCTTTGAAATATTTATTGCTTTTTGGTCTGAAATTGGTTTGCTTGAAAAGATGGAAGAGATGAGGAGAAGAATAATTTTTAATGATTTTTGTGTTTGATAAGGTTTTAACGCCTTATGCCTACGTACCCACAAAGTGCAATGCGAGATCAAAACCTCGTAGTTCGTGGTACAAAATTTGAAAAGAAACAAATGAGTTGAATTGATTTTAAAATGTAGAGATAAGTCGTCATCCTTTAGCGAATAATTCCGCTAGAAAAAATGAATCATATCTAAACATGTGAAAAGAAAAGGTGCACAAAGCACAAAAACAATTGAGTGGGTTTGCATTTTTTAAAGTATGTAAGAAAATGGTTTTTGATATATTTACATGAATTGACATTGATTAAGAAAATAAAGTGAAAAGATTAAAAAAATCGCTTGACCTAAGTCAAGGTTTATTTATGAAAGCATTTGAAGTTTAGAAAACAAGAAGATTTTTGAAATAGGGAGAAGTTTTGAAAATTAAAGAATGGGGAGAAGATGAAGGGACTAATCCTAGTACTTGAATTAAAAGTTAAGAAAAGAGTTTACCAAACCAAAATATGCACAATTCTTCAAAGTAACCGGAATTCCCTCTTCAAAGACTAATGCAATAATTTGAGGCCAAAGTTTCCAATCCGTCACAACTTGAGCAAGGGGAAAGATCCTAAAATCTAAGTCCAAACTCCAATGCTAAGGATAGTAACCATAGTCCGAAATTAAAGTCACAAGTTTTTTTTAGAGATTTAATCCATTATTAATTTTTTTGTGTGTCCAAATGGACAAATAGAAAATCAATCAACAAATAAAAAGGGCAAATAATAAACATGATATGGATGAATAAAGCAAAATAAAATAAAAGTAATAATAGTGCAAGAAATTAAATGTTAATAACAAGAGAAATAAAAATGCAAGAATCTAAAATATTAATAGTAGTAATAATATAATAATATTTACATAATAATGGTATGGTGAACTTAATCAACCACAACCAAAAAAAGAAAGTAACCAAAATCGAAGGCAACCGGATCCGCTTAGCATCTTACACTATAGCGATTAATCAAGGCAAACCGAACCGAATTCAATGAAATTTGAAAGGCGATTGGGAGACCCAAAGCACCTACGGATCAAAAATTCACAAGTCTCGATTCTTGATGCAATATGATTAACCACTTTGGGATTACGCGATCAACAAGAGATCCGGTCCACGAAAGTGCAAGTACCCAATTAGATTTTTATTCCGAAGTCGGGACACATTTAGGTCTATGTTAAGCAATCGCCGAGTAATTTACGAAGTAATTACCCTACAAATGAGGCCGGCCACCACCAATTAAGGTGCATAATGTTAGTGCTAATGCATGCGCGATAAACGATATATAAATCGTTATCCGAACGCGATACCGCATAAAACTAAAGATGAATACCAAATTGAGTCATACTTATGGTATTCTTCCATCCTTAAGTTCAATCACTCATCTTGGTGGATTCAAGCATGAAAATGTATCACTAATGCAAAGTACCTCAAATGAATTAAATAATCCACTTAAAGATAGTTTTGAATTAATGAACATTAACTACTCTAATCTACACCCAAAGTCCATTGAAATTAAGGAGGAATTATTCCCAAAAATACTTCCCAAGGTAAAAATAAAAGGGAGGAAGAAGAAGAAGAAAGAGGAACCAAAAAGGGACTTGAAACAAGCCAAAAACACCATTCTGACTTGTGTTAACCGGTTAACCAATTGGTTAACCTGTTAATGCAAGCAAATTTTGAATAATTTACGCTGTTTTTAAACTGGTTAACCGGTTAACGCTGTACCAGAAGCTGAAAAATGCAGAAAATTCAGCATGATCCACTTTGAAACCTTTTCTCAAACATTAGATGATCATGATCTGAATTTGCACGAATTTTAAAACCAAAATACAGTGGAATCCCTGCAATCAAACAACAAATAAAGATCCAAAGGATCTAGAAACAAGAGCAACAAAGATCTACATCTTGAATGTTGATGGTGAATATGGGTTTATGGAGGAAGATGAATTACCAAAAGCTTTTCTTCAAATTGAACCAACACAAGCTTAGACCTACTGAAAAGGATGATCAAGAGAATGAAAGAATGAAGGTTTAGCTCAAGTTAATCAAGAATTCAATATGAATTCTTGATAACTTCAAAAGAAAGAAAGATGAGCTTTGGAGAATTTTGGTGTTGGGGAGTAATTTTGCAAGAGGTTTTATGGCTATCAAAAGCTTGCTTAATGAATGAAATTGAGGTCCTATTTAAAGGCCTTAGGTATGGAAATTTGGTGGAATAGAGCTTGCTTTGGTAATTTGAATTTAGGTTTGGTAATTGAAAATTTGGTGGGAAATGGAAAAGAGTGGTAATTAGTGAGGGTTTTTGGTAGGAAATGATCAAAATGATGTAGAAAAATCAGAAACCAATGGATCTAGAATATTCCAATTAAATCAAAGATCTAAAGGTGCTGAATTTGAATAAAAAATTCAAATTTCGCACTGGTTAACCGGTTAACCATTTGGTTAACCGGTTAACCAAGCTGAATTTTGAATTTCTTGTTCAAAAATAGCTGCTTGGTTGTTTCGGCCCGATTCTTGTGTACGTCGAAGAAATGAACATGTGAACCTTGGAAATCCTTTGAATGAATCAATTAACTTGGGAAATCCTTGCTCTGATAATTTTGAATTATTTGCGGATCGTCTTCGACTTTTGTGAAATTTACTCGAGCTGCAAGACTGCATTTTTTTGACATTTTTATATGGTTCCTCTTCCTGAAAAAAAAATTAGCAAAAGAAAACAAAATATTTTTGGATTTTAAATAATGGTTAGTAAACATAATCAAATAAAACAATTAAAGACAACGGTGATCCCCTGCGAGGCATAATCCTAACCCGAGAAGAACCGTGCTACCAGTGCGATCTTGTTTGTATGCAAAATGCAAATGAAAAATGCAAAGAAATCTTAGGGCAAAAATTAGGGTGTTACATGCTCGTCTGCAATTTCCAACACTCGTATGTGTTTGATATTTGATGTTGTTGCTCGTCTGCATTCTCCAGCACTCGTCTGTGTTTATTATTTGTTTGAAGCTCGTCTGCATTGTTTAGATACTCGTCTGTATCATCCCCAACACTCGTCTGTGTTAGCTTATATCCGTGTGTGTGGATTTGCTGATTATCCTGGTACTTGTCTGTATTACTACTCCAAATGCTCGTCTGTGTTTGAATTTCTGGTATTCGTCTGTACCAGTGGCTGATGCTTGTCTGTATCACTGCTTGAAGCGCTCGTCTGTGTTTCTTAGATCATCGTCTGATACTCGTTTGTATCATTGACTTATGGCACTCGTCTGTGTTATCTTGATGATCACCCAATACTCGTCTGTATTGAAGAGGTTTAAAATCCTGATTGTGGGAATAAATGTCAAAATGGTTCCCGGTCCTGGCGTAACAGGTATATCCGAAGGAGGCTCGTCTGTCTCAAATACCAAGCATTATTGTTGCACCTGGCGTAACAGGTTTGCTCGAAGAAGACTCGTCTGTCTTATACCATATATCCACGGATAATATATGAAGAAGGTTCGTCTACCTTGATTATACGAGTCAATCTTCATATCTCCGGATTGAAGAAACTTAAATAGGGGCAGCTATAACACCCTAATTTTTGCCCTAAGATTTCTTTGCATTTTTCATTTGCATTTTGCATACAAACAAGATCGCACTGGTAGCACGGTTCTTCTCGGGTTAGGATTATGCCTCGCAGGGGATCACCGTTGTCTTTAATTGTTTTATTTGATTATGTTTACTAACCATTATTTAAAATCCAAAAATATTTTGTTTTCTTTTGCTAATTTTTTTTTCAGGAAGAGGAACCATATAAAAATGTCAAAAAAATGCAGTCTTGCAGCTCGAGTAAATTTCACAAAAGTCGAAGACTTTAGTGCATCCCGATCCTGGCGTAACAGGTATATCCGAAGGAGATTCGTCTGTCTCAAGTCATATGTTTTGCAAAATATATGAGGGCTCGTATGTCCAATTCCTGGCGTAACAGGATTGTTCGAAGAAGACTCGTCTGTCAAAGTATTCTGATTCCAGATAACAGTTTCAACTTGGAAGAAGCTCGTCTGCTTTCTCTCCACTTCAGTCACCAAAGCGTCTTTTGGTTGGGTTTATTTCCCAGTTTCTGCATTCTTCGTCAGAGTGCAAATTTCAGGTTTTCTTGGTATTCAACCATAGTTTATCTTGAACGGTCGATAGCCCGTGCTACCGTCATTTTCATATTAACAGTTGTTTGAATAGGGGCAGTTGTAACACCCCAAATTTTACCTCTTCATTTTAAGCATCATATCACATCATATTCATCATGAACATATCATATTCTTAGCATCCTAGCATGGAAAGATGAGGCATAACATTTCTCATGACCTAGCATTAGGCATATGATCATCTATGGAGGTTTTTGAAGCATCACAAGCCATGAAAAGGGGCCCAATGGATTTTTACAAGTCCTATGAGGGGTCTACATTTCATTTACAAGTTCAAGTTCATTTACAAAAGCTCAGAAGGTTGGAAGATCATTAGGGATTCCAGGCTAGGGCAAAGCTCCTACACAATGGTCCTTAACTAGGGTTTGAGATTCAAGCATGAAAACCTCAAAACTTTGGCCATTTCATTTGGTCAAAGTCTTTTACATGTTAAGAGGATCCTAGGTACCAAATTTGGTGAGAAAATTCCTTGAGTAAGTCAAGCATTTCCTCAGTTGCTTGCAGATGAAGAAACTGGTCAACTGTGCCTTAGAAAAGTCAACTGTGAGATTTCAAGGGGTCCAATCCAATTTTTCTAGACAAGGGATGTTCTTATAATGTTAGAAGAGGTTTGGAAAGTTCAAAGATCAAGAATCAGGAGGTTTTGAGGTGTTTTGCAAAATTGGTGCAAAGTTGGTTATGGAAAATTCCATTTTTGGCAAGTTTTTGCCCTAAAATTCAAGTGAGCATAACTTGGTGAAAAATTCTTCAAATGGACCAAAGTCAAACATGAAAGTTGGAGATTAAGGCCTCCCATTTTCAAAAAGTACAAGTACTTTTTCATAGCCTTCATGGTTGAAGAGATGTGCCCCTCGAAAATTCCATCAAAACTAGGGCAAAACTTAAATTTTCATGTATGCACCAAAGCCAAAAGGTTTGAAACTTAATTTTGAGTGTTGGTATGGACCAAATAATGTTCCAATGTTAAAATTCAATGCATTTGGCTCACTTTGCTCAAGGAAATGCACCAAATTCGTGCAAGATAAGAATTCCATTCCAAAAGTGCAATTTTTGGATATTCATGAAAAGAGTGTGACATTTTCATCTAAGGGCCAAGATTTGTTTGGATTGTGATTAAGGGTCAGATTAGGAGTGCATATGGGCAAGAGGCAAGGGAATGCATGAGGATTTCATGAGATCACACCAAACTTGCCAAATTTGCAAAATCACTCACACTCTCTCTTCTCACGTGCAAATCATCTCATTCTTTCAGCATTGAGTCATGACATCATATAAAAGCAAATTAGGGTTTTAGAGGATCCAGTTCTCTCTCATCTCTCATCAATATTCTAACTTCTATGATCAAATCAATCAAATTATCAAAAAGAGAGAAAACGTGAAGAATGCGCGAAGCAAGATGAAGAGAAATAAGTTAAAATGAGAAGTGGTTATGGATTCACCAATCTACAAAGTGGAGGCTTGCTTTGGTAATTGTTGTAATGTCAAAACGATACGCGAAAGAAGAGAAAATCGGAGATTAGAAGCTTCTATCAGTGAATGCGCAAAATAAATGTGGTTGATCACAATCTTCGAAAAGCACTTCCGAAAGGTGAAATAAACACCGAAACCGTAACAACTTCTTCGATAATCCGTGCAATCGATGCAAATGGTGGAGGCTTAGCTTCGATTCTTCAATTTTCAATGCAAAACTTGAAGAATCTTGATGATGATGAAGCTTTGGTGTGAGTTTGAGAATGGAGAAAATGAGAGAATTGAAAGAAGTTGTGAAAAAAATGGTGGAAATGAAATCTCATTTCTAATCTTTTGAGGCTTGGAGTGAACAAGACTTATATAGGTGTTAGGTTTGGAGATAGGTTTGGGTTAAGTATGAGGCTTGGGACCTAAGCTAAGGGTTAGTTAAAGTTAGTTGGGAATATTCCTAGAATATTCCATTGGCATATTCTTAGAATATTCCATTGGTATATTCTTGGAATATTCCTTTCAAATATGGTAGAAGATTCTAGAATTGGGTAGCAATTGCAAAGCAAAGGGAAATGGAAGGTGGTGGAACAAGCAACTAATTGATTTTTGAATTTTTGCACGAAGTAACCAGTTACTACCTATGCGGTAACCAGTTACTAAAACCAAAATTTGAATTTTTATTCTTTTTGGTGGGAAGTCTTGGATATCCGGTCTTGGTCATATTTTCTGAGATTATTTTCCTTCGGAGACCCGATAATTTCCAATTAACCATTGATCACATGCCCCGCACCTTGACCAATGATTCATGCTCTATTTTTTAATATTATTTATTATTATGCAATGTATGGATTAATATTCTAGATGACATGGGAACAAAGCATAAGCTACTTGAAACAGATGATAAATGAGAGGGAGAATTTTGGGGTGTTACTACTTCCCCTATTCAATCATTGTAGACCTGAATGGGTGAGAGCAATGGCTTTCAGACATTCAAGGTATGGAGAGATTTAATACCCGAATAAACCGGAAAATTTATACTTTATGGGTGAGAGAAAGTATGGGAATAATGTCATTCTCGGATGATAACTCAAAGAACGAGACCATCGTACTTAGGTGGAATTGTAAGAAATGAGATCATCGTACTTAGATGAAATCTGAGAAGACACGAAATCGTCGTACTTAGACGGAATCGGAAGTAAAAACCATCATACTTAGACGGAATCAACAAAGATGAAATCATCGTGCTCAGATGAAATCAAATGACACGAGACCATCGTACTTAGACGGAATCGAAGAAATGAAACGATTGTACTTAGACGGAATCAACAAAGTGAGATCATCGTACTGAGATGAAATCAATCAACACGAGACCATCGTACTTAGACAGAATCGAAGAAATGAAACCATCGTACTTAGACGAAATCAACAAAGTGAGATCATCGTACTGAGATGAAATCAAACGACACAAAACCATTGTACTTAGACGGAATCGAAGAAATGAAAACATCATACCTAGATGGAATCAACAAAGTGAGATCATCGTACTGAGATGAAATAAAATGACACAAGACCATCGTACTTAGAATTAATCTAAGAAATGAAACCATCGTACTTAGACGAAATCAACAAAGTGAGATCATCGTACTGAGATGAAAACTCAACAGAAACGAGACCTTCGTACTTAGACGGTGTAACACCCCAAATTTTCCCTCTTCATTTTAAGCATCATATCACATCATATTCATCATTAACATATCATATTATTAGCATCCTAGCATGGAAAGATGAGGCATAACATTTCTCATGACCTAGCATTAGGCATATGATCATCTGTAGAGGTTTTTGAAGCATCACAAGCCATGACAAGGGGCCCAATGGATTTGTACAAGTCCTATGAGGGGTCTACATTGCATTTACAAGTTCAAGTTCATTTACAAAAGCTCAGAAGGTTGGAAGATCATCAGGGATTCCAGGCTAGGGCAAAGCTCCTACACAATGGTCCTTAACTAGGGTTTGAGATTCAAGCATGAAAACCTCAAAACTTTGGCCATTTCATTTGGTCAAAGTCTTTTACATGTTAATAGGATCCTAGGTACCAAATTTTGTGAGAAAATTCCTTGAGTAAGTCAAGCATTTCCTCAGTTGCTTGAAGATGAAGAAACTGGTCAACTGTGCCTTAGAAAAGTCAACTGTGAGATTTCAAGGGGTCAAATCCAATTTTTCTAGCCAAGGGATGTTCTTATAATGTTAGAAGAGGTTTGGCAAGTTCAAAGATCAAGAATCATGAGGTTTTGAGGTGTTTTGCAAAATTGGTGCAAAGTTGGTTATGGAAAATTCCATTTTTGGCAAGTTTTTGCCCTAAAATTCAAGTGAGCATAACTTGGTGAAAAATTCTTCAAATGGACCAAAGTCAAACATGAAAGTTGGAGATTAAGGCCTCCCATTTTCAAAAAGTACAAGTAATTTTTCATATCCTTCATGGTTGAAGAGATGTGCCCCTCGAAAATTCCATCAAAACTAGGGAAAAACTTAAATTTTCATGTATACACCAAAGCCAAAAGGTTTGACACTTAATTTTGAGTGTTGGTATGAACCAAATAATGTTCCAATGTTAAAATGCAATGCATTTGGCTCACTTTTCTCAAGGAAATGCACCAAATTCGTGCAAGATAAGAATTCCATTCCAAAAGTGCAATTTTTGCATATTCATGAAAAAAGTGTGACATTTTCATCTAAGGGCCAAGATTTGTTTGGATTGTGATTAAGGGTCAGATTAGGAGTGCACATGGGCAAGAGGCAAGGGAATGCATGATGATTTCATGAGATCACACCAAACTTGCCAAATTTGCAAAATCACTCACACTCTCTCTTCTCACGTGCAAATCATCTCATTCTTTCAGCATTGAGTCATGACATCATATAAAAGCAAATTAGGGTTTTAGAGGATCCAGTTCTCTCTCATTTCTCAGCTTCCAAGTTTTTGAACAATTTGCATTTTCTCTCAAATCTCTTCACACACTTGCTCTCTCCAAAAACAAATCACAGATCCTTCATCCTTGAGAGCTCAGGATCATAAATCTCACCATTGTGCAAGCTATCTCTCAAGAATCATAACCTTGCCATTTCAGGGCAGTTGGCTGCAAAATCCAAGATCCAGCAAGATTCAAGACTCTAGTTGCATTTATTTTGCAACTAGAGTGCATTTGGAGTAGGTTGGCTTCTTTATCTTGGCTTCTAACAAGCTTTTTCAAGAACTGCAATCTCAGGTAAGCCTTTGAATCTTCAGATTTGGAAATGAAATTGGTTGTGTGCATTCTGATCCTTGATGTTCACTGATCATTCTGTTGTTTTTAATTTTGAAATTGGTGCACTATTGAGCTTGATATTTGAATTTGAAATTTCATGGTACCAACTGTTTTCCTTCGATCCAGAGAATCCTTTGATCTTTTGAAATTTTCATCACCATATTTGAGTTCAGTGTAGTCCAATTACCCAATCTGGAGGTTTTTATCCATTTTCATTAGGTTTTGTTCTTGGTGTGAGTTTTCCGGTGCCGGAGCCCTAGCTCCGGTCACCGGATTCTAGAAAGTTGGTTTTAGGGTTTCAGAGGTTGAAGAAAGTCTCCCCACCCTTGGATCTTCCATATCTACGTTCAGGAGTGTGCCACCTCATTTAATGAGGCCACCTCCCATTCACGTGCCCTTCTTTTTATAATTTGTTTCTGATTAATCCAAATGCTTCGCACCACACAATAACTCACATGCTCCCTCAGCTCTCATCCAATACCACTGCCACGTCATTTAATGAAGCTAGTCACAGGATGCGTTGATTTGATCTTCTGGCTTATGTTTTTTTCCACATTTTCCCTCTGAATATCCACCCAATATTTTGTGAACCAGCGCAACCCAGTGGGCTTAGACTGCTCTTCGCACCCCCCTTGCATTTGGCCCAATTGTTTTCAACTGATTTCCCTGCTTTCCACACCCCCAGTCCTCTTTTCTTATTTTCTTTTCTTTTCTTTTATTTCTTTTCATTTCATTTTGCTTTTTGATTTTTAAAAATACTTCCAAGCTTCAAAAAATTCTGAATTAATTCATGGAAGTCAATTGGAGTTTTCTTTAATTTTCTATATTTTTCTTTTCCATTTATTCTCAATATCCATGTGTCAATTAATTGTTCATCTTAATTAATTCATTTTAACTCCTTTTTGTGCATGCTGCCTTGTCCAATTTCCATAGTGATCATCATTTTGAATTTCTTGTTGGTTTTTTTTGCTTTGGATTCCTAAGAAGATGTACTTCATGTGTGATTTTTATTCTGATTCTTAGAAACTTATTCATTTGGTTTTGATCCTTGACTTGTAAGAGAAGTTTCTTAACCCTAGTTCATGTCCAAGCCCCCTTTTGACTTATCTAGCTTCTGAATTTCTTCCTATCCTTTTGGCACTTTTTTATATCATGTTTAAAGATCATTTGTCCAAAGTTGTGGAATTTTTGGGTGCATTGTTGATTTGATTTGAATTTTGATTCATAACTTGTCCCATTTTGCTTCTTTTTGATCATAAGTTCTCTTATTAGCTTAGAAGAGCACTTGTGCCAACTTCTTCATCTCATTTGCGGTCTCTTTGGGGTATAGATACCTTTCTGATTTTGGGTTAGGGTTTGTGTCTTGGAAATTTTGTGATTTGCTTATCTTTTAAGTTCTTTCCTTCTTATGTGTAACCACCTCACTTCTTTGCTTCTTCCTTTCCCATAATGTGATTGTTTGGCCTTGTGCTTCTTTTCTCTTCATCTCTCTTGCTTATTAAGCACTTCTTTGACTTGATTTGGTTCTGGTCTTGTGCCTTGAGTTCTTGTTTTGTGCATTTTGCTTTGCATCTTTCCTAAGTTCACTTTGTTTTGCCATGTGCTTCATGTTGCTTCATATTGACTTGCATGCTTCTTTTATCATTCTTATGACTTGCATTTTCATTGAGCATTTGTATATATGACTTCACTTCTGTTTGTATGATGTTGGCATGTCATTTTGCTCATTTTTATTTACTTTTATGCTTATGTTGCTAACCTTTTCAGGGGCTATGGTAAGTGAGAGGTGTGGATGTGATTCCCACATCTCTAAATCTCATCTCTTATCATCTTATTCTTACTTGTTCTAACCTTTTGATTGTTGGGCTTAGGCCTTACTCCCCTCTTCTTCTTTCTTCTTCTTCTCTTCTTCTTTCTTTCTTCTTTAGGATAAGATTCAAACCTCACTAACCTAGGTTCATCCATGCATGACAACATTTAGGATTCTAGTCTCCCTTAGATTTTTTACCTTTGAGATCCTTTTGGTGCTCTCTCTTCTCATCTTCAAACTTAATTTTAATTCACTTTAATAAATGTTGAATACTTTCATGTGACATGAGACTTTGCTATGAGATACTTGCACGCGTTCCGTTTCGGGGCGAGGTGTAAGTTATCCCTCGTGGTGGATAGGTTTTAGCATGAGATTACTTCACAAAGAAAAACATAAAAAACACTTCTTAACCAAAATCACAAAAAAACACTTAATAAATGTTAATAGGTCAGTGTGTTTGAGCCTTCACTTGTGGGACTAGCTTTGGGGATTTCCTCCATAGATAGGTGTGCCTCTTGCGCATTCCATTTCGGGATGATGTGAGACGTACACATCCCAGTAAGTAAGACTTAGGTACGCTTGCCTATGCAAACTTCACTCTTAAAAAGCTTCATAAAAAACACAAACAAACAATAAACGTCTTTCCTTCGGAAATTCTTTTCTCATCTCCTTCGCTTCGTACGCGAACTTGCTCCTACTTGTCACTTTGCAAGACGGTTACGCACTCGTCGTCCGAGTCTACAACACCTGAGCAATGTGTCGTTCCCCGGATTTCCATCCTGGTACAAACGCGAAAGTGGCACGGAAAAAGAATAGAGTTGCCAGCCAGGCATTTTTATCCCGAAGAAAGGGAATGGTAATGCTGCACAAACCAGAAGAAAGAAAGAGGAAGGACACAGGTCTTGCGAACCAAAGAGAATGAGCTCGGGATTCGGTTACGACCTGGGAAGGTATTAGCACCCAGATCGTCCGCCGTACCCGACGGGATCCACGCATGCAAAGATAACTGTTTCAAAGGGTGAGGGTATGAAAACTGCAGCAAAAGAAATGAAAATGAAAAGAAACTGGAACTGGAAAAGAATTGAATAAGAAATAAAGAGAAAAATGTAGGGAAAATAAAGGTTACTCGAACAGGACCTACCCCGCTGCCTACGTACCTCATCAGGATAATGAGGATCATAGATGTCGTAGTTCCCCTAACTAGGGGTGGCAAGGAAATTGCTTGTGAATTAAGGCTTGAACTGCCAACGCCATTGCTCAGGTGTTGCAGACTCAGACGACGAGTGCGTAACCGTCTTGCAAAGTGACAAGTAGGAGCAAGTTCGCGTACGGAGCGAATGAGATGAGAGAATAATTCCCGAAGGAAAGACACTTATTGTTTGTTTAGTGTTTTTTAGAAGCTATTATAAGTGAAAGTTTGCATAGGTAAGTGTACCTAAGTCTTACTCAATGGGATGTTTACATCTCACATCATCCCGAAATGGAATGCACAAGAGGCACACCTATCTATGGAGGAAATCCCCAAAGCTAGTCCCACAAGTGAAGGCTTAAGCACACTGGCCTATTACCATTATTAATTATTTTTGTGGTTTTTTGGTTAAGAAGTGTTTTTTTAGCCTTTTCTTTGTAAGGTACTCATGCTAAGACCTATCCACCACGAGTGATGACTCACACCTCGCCCCGAAACGGAACGCGTGCAAGCATCTCATAGCAAAGTCTCATGTCACATGAAAGTACTCAACCTTTATTAAGTGAATTAGAATTAAGTTTGAAGATGAGAAGAGAGAGCACCAAAGGATCTCAAAGGAAAAATTCTAAAGGGGACTAAAATAATCCTAAGTGTTAACATGCATGGATGTCCTAAGGGTTAGTGAGGTTTCTATCCTAATGAAGAAGGAAAGAAGAATAAGAAGATAAAAGAAGGGATGATAAAGGCCTAAGCCCAACAACAAAGGGTTAGTTCAGATAAACATAAGAGGAAGAGATGAGAATTGGAGATGTGGAACTCAATTCCCACATCTCACACTTACCATAGCCCCTGCAAGGTTAGTATGCACATAAATGAAACAAAATGAGCAAGATAACATGCTACCATCAAACAAATAGAAGTGACATGATATGAAAAAATTCACAATGCAAATGCAACTCAAAGAAATGAGGAGAAGAAACTTTATGAGCAAAAGATGCAACATGAAACACTTATGAGAACTTATGCACACTTATGAAATATGCAAAGCAAAATGCACAAAATAAAAACCCAAGACTCACAACCAGAAACAAAACAAGATGAATAATGGCTTAAGAAGCCAACAAGATGAAGAGAAGCAAGATACAAGACCAAACAATGCCAAATGGAAGCCAAAAGAAACCAAAAGATGAAGTTAAAACACTTAAAGAAGCAAATGACTTAAAGAAGAAGCAAACACAAAAATCCAGAAGACACAAGACCTATACTAGGACCAGGAAGGCACCCATACCCCAAAGGAACCCCAAATGAGAAGAAAACAGAGGGCACAAGTTCCTTTCTAGGCTTATGAGAGACTTAAAGGTTCAAAGGAAGCAAAACGGGACAAGGTTCAAGATAAAATCCACAATAAAACAAACAGCCATCTAAAAATTCCACAATTGAACCCAAATGATCCTCAAACATGTTATATCAACTAGCCAAAAGGATTTGCAAAGGTTCAGAAGTGAACTAAGTTAAATGGAGGCAAGAACACAAGTTAGGACAGCAAACTTACATCACAAGTTACCAGACCAAGACTCAAGAAATAAATTTCCAAAAATCCAGAGAAAAATCACATGAAAAATAAAATGAATTAGGAACACAAAGCAAAACGAATGGGATCAAAACTAAAAATATTGAAGTCTATGGAAAATGAACAAGGCAGACTGGCCAAGAAAGACTTAAAAAGAAGCTATGTACAATGGAGAATTAATTCTGACACGTGGATCAATGAAAAAAATAAAATAAAAATATGATAAAAAAACTAGAGACACAAAATAAGGTCCATGATTTTTTTGGGAATTTTTAAGTGAATACAACTATTTTAAATGAATTAAAACCAAACTGAATAAAAAGAAGAAATTAAAATGAAGAAAAGAAATTGAAGAATTGAAGGGTGGTGTATGTAGTAACTGTTGTGCGTGGAAACTGGAATGGGCCAAGATTTGGTGGTGCGAATATGAAAAGCTGAAGGCCCACGCACTGATGTACATGAAGCTTGCTGTGTGGATTAACTGAATTAAAATAATAACAAAATGGAAAAAGGTTGGACCGCGAGATGGATCTGAAGGCTATGGAAGACCACCTCATTAAATGAGGTGGCAATATGCTGCAAGGTAACTGGTGAGCTCACGGAATGTTCTGTGGACATGTCCACACGCGGAATTAAAATGAAACCAGTATTATAACATGAGTTTTGGACAAAAATAGGGCTATGTGGTATCATTATATGCGTTGGATTTGAGATCCAATGGCTATTGTTCATCTTCTTCCCTTAGAAACCCTAGGTTGAGCAAAACAAATTCTGGTGACCGAAGCTAGGGCTCCGGCACCGGAGACCAAACCTGATCCAAAAATTCACCAAAAAATGAAAATGAATAGTCCAGATTGATTAATTCCACATCACTAAATTCAAATATGACCTCAAAACAGGCTAAATCTCAACGGATTGGACGGATCGAGCAAAATAAAGTGTGACCATGAAACTTTAAATGCACATATCTTTCAATACAATGCACTAAAATCAAATCTACAAAGTGCAGCATGATCAGGGAAGAATAAGGAACACAAATCAACCATAAAATTCCATTTCCAGAACATGAAGTTTCAAGCCATACCTGAGATGGAGACCTTGAAATATTGAGATAGAAAACCAAATAATCCGTGAAAATCACTCCTCTTGCTCCTTAGATGCAAAATAAATGCATCTAAGGTCTTGAAATAGCTTGGATCTGAGATTTCAACACAAGAGGCTTTGAAATGGCAAGCTTCCAATTCTGTGCTTTAAGCTTGAATGAATGGATGATTCTTGATCTATGTGATCCACTGATCAAGAATATGGAAGAAGTTTGTGGAGAATGTAAAGGAATCAAGAGATATGAAGAAAAATGCAAGAATGCAAGAAGGTTGAGAATGAGAGAGAATTCAGATCTGGTTTTTGCTTAATTCTCTTTGTTATGATGTAAAAAGTGAGTGCTGAAAGTGTGAAAGAAAGTGCACGAAAATTGAATGAGAAAAGTGTGAAAATGCATCATGTGCACATAGTGGAATAAGCATTCCATGATCATGCTCTCTTGGGCCTCTCAGCATGTGTGAGTTTCATTCTCCACCCTTGATCCAAATCCATTCATTCCTGGCCCTTAGATTTAGGTGTCACACTTATTTCATGAATTTTGCAAAATTGCATGTTTTGGAGGGAGTTTTTCAAAGTGCACGAAATTGGAAAATTCTCTTGAGCAAAATGGTCCTTATGCAATTCATTTTAAGTTAGAAACAAGTTTGGGCATGTACCAATTCACAAAAATCAAGTTGGAGCCTTTTTGCACTTGGTGCATTTTTGGAAAAGTAATTTTTGCCCTAATATAGAGGAATTTTCGAATGGCCTTCTGGGAGATCTGGGAATCCGGTGAAAATGTACTTGTACTTTTAGAAAATGGCAGCCCTTACTCTCCAACTTTCATGTTTGACTTTGGTCTATTTGAAGAATTTTTTATCATGTTAAGGCCACTTGAAAAATAGGGCCAAAATTGACAAATTTACAAAACTTCAAAAACCAACTTTGTACCATTTTTGCAAAACCCCTCAAATTTCCATGATTCATGAACCTTAGGCATTCCAAACCTCTTATAACATTGTAAGGACCCCTCTTGGCCAAAAAATTTTGGTTGGACCCCCTGAAATTGCACAGTTGACTTTTTCTGGGTTCTGTTGACTTTCTACTTCATCTGTAAGCAACTGAGGCACTGACTGACTTCCACATGGAATTTTCTCATGAAATTTGACACATAGGATACTCTTAACATATAGAAGACTTGGCTCACAAGAAATGGCCAAAGTTGTGAGATCTTGGTACTTGAATCCCCAACCCTAATTTGGGTGCACTGCATAGGAGCTTTGCCTTATCCTGAGATCTCTGATGATCATGCAATCTTCTGAGCTTTTGCCAAGGGACTTGATATTCTAAATGTGATATAGACTCACCATAGAACTTGTACAAACTCATTGGGACCCTTGTCATGGCTTGAAAGGCTTCAAGGAACTCCCCAGATGACCATATGCTTGATGCTAGGACATGAGGGATGTTATGCTTCATCTTTCCATGATCTGATGCTGATAAAATGATATGAGTATGTTGAATATGATATGATGCTTAAAATGAAGAGGGCAAATTTGGGGTGTTACAACTGCCCCTATTCAATCATCAGTTAATCTGAAAAGGATGATAGTGCGGGCTATCGACCATTCAAGATAAACTGTGGTTGAATACCAAGAAGACCAGAAATTTGCACTCTGACGAAGAATGCGACACTAGGAAATAAACCCAACCAGATGACGCTCTTGGGATAAGAAGGAGAGGAAAAGCAGACGAGCTTCTTCCAAGCTGAAACTGATATCTGGAAATAAGAACAAGTTGACAAACGAGTCTTCAAACAATCCTGTGACACCAAGAGCTGGACATACGAGTCCTCAAACACTGCAAGAACATAAACTGAGACAGACGAGTCTCCTTCGGCTTTACCAGTTACGCCAGGAACGGTAATGCACTTAAGTCTGTGGGATAGACATGCAATCAAGGTAGACGAACCTTCTTCATATATTATCCGCGGATATATGGTACAAGACAAACGAGTCTTTTTAGCAAACCTGTGACGCCAGGTGCAGCAACGATAACTTGTGCCTGAGACAGACGAGCCTCCTTCGGACTTACCTGTTACGCCAGGACCGGTAACCATTTTGACATTAATTCCCACTGTCAGGATTCGAAACCTCTTCAATACAGACGAGTATTGGATAATCATCAAGATAACATAGACGAGTGCCAAAAGTCAATGATACAGACGAGTATCAGACGATGATCTGAGAAACATAGACGAGCGCTTCAGGCAATGATACAGACGAGTATCAACCACTGGTATAGACGAATACCAGAAATTCAAACACAGACGAGCATTTGAAGCAGCAACAGAAATACCAGGATAAACAGCGAATCCTCACAATACAGATATAAGCCTAACACAGACGAGGGCTGGAGATGATACAGACGAGTATCCAGGCAAAACAGACGCTTCAAACATATAAACAACACAGACGAGTGCTGAGGATGATACATACAAGTATCCACAAATATCAGGCATGCCAAACACAACTGAGTGCTGGAAAGTTGCAGACGAGCAACAACTGAAATACATATCAAGGCACAGACGAGCGCAGCAAAGAATCCAATACCGAACACAGATGAGTGTTGGAAAGTTGCAGACGAGCAACAGCAAATGAGATATCACAACACAGACGACTGTTGAAAATTGCAGACGAGCAACATCATATGAGATACCACAACACAGACGAGTGTTGAGAATTGCAGCAAAGATATTACATTCCAAAGCACAGACGAGTGCTGGAAATTGCAGATGAGCAAACAGCCACTGATATAACCAAACACAGACGAGTGTTTGAAATTGCAGACGAGAAAAATCAAGGTAATCATAATCCACTGCTGGGGAAAGCAAACGAGCAATACCAAAGGGCCAACACAGACGAGTGTTGAGAAACACAGACGAGCAGCAATAAAGCAGTAATATGTCCCTGCTGGGGAAAACTCTGCTTAGGGATAACACAGACGAGTGTCGAGGAGCGCAGACGAGCGACAAACAAATGCCTGATTGGCCACAAGAGTTACAACTCTGCAGGGGAAGACAAGTCAAGAGGTCTGAATACCTAACTCTGACTGAGGTGATGAATACCTGACTGTATCATCAAAATACTCAAAAGTATGGCAACTTTACTGGGAATATTTCACCGACGGAGGTGAAAATCAAACATGAACTCTGTGGGGACAGGATCATCTTCAGACTCAGCTGGGGAATATGCTTGAACAATACTCTGGCTGGGAGAGCATCTGCTGATTCAAGACTCTGAGGGGATATCAGGCTTTCAGTCTCACCTGCTGGGAAGGACTCTTGCTGAGGATAGAATTCTGATAATTCCAACTCTGGCGATGTCAGGCCTTCAGATACCTGCTGGGCATACTCCACTGGGGAAGAATAAACTGCTACTTCGCTGGGGAAGAAGAAAACTGCTTGGGCTGCTGCCAAGGCTTAGTTGGATAAAATCTCTGCTGGAGATGTCAGGCTTCAGATACCTGGTGAGGAAGGAATCTCTGCTTGGGGAGATACTCCACTGGGGAAATAGTAAATGCTTGAGAGAATGTGACACCATCCTGCAACCTGCAACAACAGAAAACACACGTGTGCCCCGGGGATTTGCATGGTATGATCTGTTCATCCATCGTCACCCGACAATCAAAGAGGGTTACAGTTTCCCTGCATGTCAGTTTTCTTTTCAAAATTATCACCATGTTTAAATGCAATGCTATTTTTGCCGAAAATTCAGGACATTTTGCAAACAAAAGTAAACACACACAGCTTTTTTGACTGAATATTCTTTTTATTGAATGGCCTCTGAATAGGAAAAGATTTTACATCAGGAAGCAACCACCTGGAAAGAGGTAGCCACTATAAAATTGAGAAAAGAAACTATCCTAATGGCAATGTACGACATTCCAAGGATTTCCATTTCTGCTATGACCTGCATGTCTTCAAGACTCTCCATTCTGCTCCGGCTTTCTGAGAGGATGAGGGGATTGTTTCTTATCCTTCTGATATTGTCCCGTTGTATGAAACGATGACATGGTTCAGATTACTCGGATCGCAGTTGTTCGCTTATTCCCTTGTTTTGCGTGGATCGCCCTTTTGGGTTTTCAATCCACCGGGATACCCTTTTTTGCCTGAGTTGTCCGATGTGGCTTTTCAACTCAGCGGGTGTACACATTTTTATTTATTTCCCTAACTTTTGCCCGAGCTTTTTATTCTGTTTTTAGCTCGCCGGGATGCCCTTTTTTTGCCTGGACTATAATTCTGTTTTTGTGTCCAGCGGGTCTCTTTATACGAAGTATTTTTTAACTGCATCCGAGTTAACAGGGGACTGGAAGTCATCTCCATCCATAGTGGTGAGCATCAGAGCTCCTCCTGAAAAGACTTTCTTCACTATGAATGGTCCTTCGTAGTTCGGGGTCCACTTGCCCCTGTGATCTAAACCGGGAGGAACGAACCTCTTCAACACAAGCTCTCCCACTTGATATTCTCGAGTACGTACTCGTTGGTCGAATGCACGCTTCATTCTCCTCTGATAAAGTTGACCATGACAGATAGCCGCTAATCTCTTTTCCTCAATTAGACATAGCTGATTATAACGAGCACGCACCCATTCAGCCTCATCCAGCTTAACATCCATCATCACACGCAGTGAAGGAATCTCTACTTCAACAGGTAGGACTGCTTCCATGCCATACACCAGAGAGAAGGGAGTTGCCCTTGTTGACGTCCTGACTGACGTTCGGTACCCATGCAATGCAAACGGTAACATCTCATGCCAATCTTTGTAGGTGACAACCATTTTCTGCACAATCTTCTTGATATTCTTGTTTGCTGCCTCTACCGCACCGTTCATCTTTTGTCGGTAAGGAGAAGAATTGTGATGCTGTATCTTGAAGTCCCGACACAAGTCTGTCATCATCTTGTTGTTGAGATTAGAACCATTATCAGTAATGATCCTTTCGGGCACTCCGTATCTGCATATGATATCTCTTTTCAGAAATCTTGCCACCACTTGACGAGTGACATTGGCATAAGATGCTGCTTCTACCCATTTGGTGAAGTAATCAATCGCGACCAGGATGAAGCGATGACCATTTGAAGCAGTTGGCTCAATCTTCCCGATCATGTCAATGCCCCACATAGAAAAGGGCCAAGGAGATGACATGACGTTGAGAGGGCTAGGAGGAACATGCACTTTGTCTGCATATATCTGGCACTTGTGGCACTTACGAGCGAATAAACAACAGTTTGCATCCATTGTCATCCAGTAATACCCTGATCTCAGCAATTTCTTAGCCATAGCATGCCCTCCTACATGGGTACCGAAAGATCCTTCGTGGACTTCCTGCATCAACAGGCTTGCTTCGTGTCTATCCACGCATCTGAGCAAGACCATGTCGAAGTTTCTCTTGTACAAAACCCCGTCTGTGTTCAAGAAGAAGCTAGCAGCAAGTCGCCTCAAGGTCTTCTTGTCATTGGAAGATGCCCCAGTTGGGTATTCTTGCTTTTCCAGGAATAACTTGATATCAAAGTACCAAGGTTTCTTATCAGACACGGCGTCTACAGAGAAGACATAAGCTGGAGCGTCAAGCCTGGATATATCAATTCTGGGCACATAATTCCAACACAAGACTTTAATTGATGAAGAGGGAGTGGCCAATGCGTCGGCAAACTGATTTTCATCACGTGGTATGTATTGAAGTTTAACTGTCGTGAAGAACGTCAACAGTTTTCTAGCATAATCCCTGTATGGAATTAGATGCTCTTGATGCGTATACCACTTGCCGGTAACTTGGTTGATGACGAGGGCTGAATCTCCGAATATGTCTAGGTTCTTAATCCGAAGATCAATTGCCTCCTCTATTCCCATTATGCATGCCTCGTATTCCGCTTCATTGTTGGTGCAGCCAAAAGTAATTCTGGCAGCGAAGGGTAAGTGAACACCTTCGGGAGTAATGAGTATGGCACCAACTCCATGACCATTGATATTGACCGCCCCATCAAACATCAACTTCCATTTGGATTCAGGGTCTGGCCCCTCCTCCGGAAGTGGTTCCTCATAATCGTTTGCTTTGAGGTACATGATGTCCTCATCAGGGAAATCAAACTTCATTGGTTGATAATCATCCTCAAGAGGTTGTTGTGCAAGGTAATCCGACAATACACTTCTCTTAATGGCTTTCTGAGAAGTATACTGGATGTCGTATTCAGTTAAAATCATCTGCCACCTAGCAACCCTTCCGGTCAACGCTGGTTTTTCAAAGATGTACTTGATAGGATCCATTTTGGAAATGAGCAGTGTGGTATGAGTCAACATGTACTGCCTCAGTCGGCGAGCAGCCCATACCAAAGCGCAGCAAGTTTTCTCGAGCAGTGAGTATCGGGATTCACAGTCGGTAACCTTTTTGCTAAGGTAATAAATGACGTACTCTTTTCGACCAGACTCGTCATGTTGGCCTAGCACACACCCCATTGACCCCTCTAGCACGGTCAAGTACATGATTAACGGTCTTCCTTCCACTGGAGGCATTAGAATTGGAGGCTCCTGCAAATACTCTTTTATTTTGTCGAAAGCTCTTTGGCAGTCATCGTTCCACCTGACCGTTTGCTCTTTTCTTAGCAGTTTGAATATTGGTTCGCACGTGGCAGTTAGGTGAGATGTTGTCGTACCCCGAAAATTATGACCTTACGCGATCCGAATGAACGGAGCCGCGCGCCGGACGGACTGAAGAGTCGCCACCTAATTCTATTTATTCCCGAAGAGGGAAAGGGAAGATATAGGTACAACCCGGGAGGAAAAGGATGAGGACAAAGGTCAACGGAACCATTGCCTGGGTTCGGGAGTCGGTTATGCAGGGGGAAGGTATTAGCACCCCCTACATCCATCGTACTCTATGGGAACCATCTAAGTTAACGCGCGCGAAAAGATGTCTATGCTTAAACGAATTGCTTGCTAGAGGGAAATGAGTTGAATTATTAGTTAGATTGAACCTAGGTGCTCGGCAAGGATTGAGATCCTTGTGCCTACGTACTCCCGTGTGCAATGGGAAAGTCAGAGCCTCGTAGTTCGTCCTACTAAGGGTAATGGTTGTTTGATTTTATTACCTTTCGTCGATGAAAGGGTTTAGGAGTTGAAATGCACTAAAGACTATGGATAGTTTATCTCTCCCAACAAGACGAGCGTCTTGCGTCGAAAATAATCGGAGCGAGTAACGAGAGCTCGTTATCCTCCTTTCTACCGCTTAAGGCTCGTGGCGTACAGTTCTTCTCGTATTATTAATGTATTTTATTTCCTAAGACCACTTGACGTTGGATCAAGGGTTTGGATCTAATCGAAACGTTTTGGTTTTTTGAGGTTAGAAGGTAAATGCAAATGGAGTTTGATTTTTGTAGTTTGTTAACGAGGCACGAAGCGCTCGACTCGCAAGGTAAGGTGGATCCTAATAAACGAAACAAGATAAAAATGTGTGAGTGTGCAAGTGCAATCGCTTGGCGTTGGACCAAGGATTCAGAATTAAATAAAAATGCTGAAAATAAAATGCGTACAAATTAATGGGAGAGGGATACAAAATAAATACATGGGATTGCGCGAAATAAAGAGGTCTCGTTGTAGTTAGCCCAAGAGAAAGCGTGTGTGCAGTGTTTTTGAACTATTCGAAGGCATTCGGCCTTTTTAATCAGGACACAACTATTCGAAGGCGTTGGACCTTTTAATCGAGCGCAACTATTCGAAGGCGTTGGACCTTTTTCGGGACGCGACAAAATTTAGTTCGTGAACTACCTTAGAATCGATTCAAAATCGGAATCATTCTATAAGGAGTCGAAACGTAATTTGAAATGCGAAATTAAATAAATTAAATAAATTGAATGGCTAGAATTGAATTAAAATAAAGAATATAAATGATAAATAAATAAAAAAATATCAAGAATAAATAAAATAAATTAAATTAAATTACATGTTTGTTTGTTGAAATAAAATAATAAAAAATTAATTACAAGAAAAGCCTCATATTGACCGAAGATCACCGATTTAGATCGGGCGAAAAATCGGCCTTTTAATATATCATTGGCCCCAAAACAATCGAAAAAATTTAGAAGAAACACAAAATATCTAATGAAATTGTTAAATAGCAAATAAATTATTAGACATTAGAACCTAAAATAAATAAATCAAATTTTTTTTTAAAAAAAAATAAAGGGGAGAGAGGTACAGACTGTTGGTCTATGTGTGTGGATAAAAAAACAAATGGGCTTGAAGCCCAACAAAAACCATGAATCAAAAAGAACAAACTATATGCTAGGCATGGATGTGTAAGAAGCAAGTTGAAAATGGTCCAAGCCCACAAACTAAAAATCATAAAAACTTATAAAATAAATAAATAAAACAGAAAATAAAAACAAATAGTAATAATATAATATATAAAAAAAAAGAGTGGATGCAAACCAAAAAAGGGAATACGCTCACTTCTCCTTCCCACGACTCTGTGAAATCAAAAACGAAACTCACTCTCAAAAAATGTTCACAGCGGCGGCTTATAGTTTTGGGACACAGCAGTTTTGAACGGGAATGGTGGCGATTTAAGGTTTGGAGAGGGTGTTTGGAGGTTGAGCGACGGTGGCCGGTGAAGGAAATCGCGGCGGGCTGTGATGGCTTTCGCTTTTGATTCGCGGAGGAGTGTTTGAGAGGTTTACCGGCGGCTTAATGGTCTGACGCAGTGAGGTTTCAATTGTTTGATGTATTCCCGCGGTGTTGAAAGGGGAAGGGTGAAGGCGGTTAACGGCGGCTCTGGGTTGTTTCGTTTCAACGGTTCATTCGTGTCGCGTTCGGTTTGTGCGTGGCAGCTTGGTCTGCGTGTGGCCGTTGCGTTTCAGTGGGTGTGGGCGGTTTCGTTTGTTGTCTGAAACGGTGATTCGGCTCGCGGATAAGGCTTGCGGCGTGAAGATACGGTTTGGGATGGAAAGGGTTCTTGTGTGATGGCCGACGCGGGTGGCTTCACTGTGTTTCTGTTTTGAGGATTTTTCCGGTGTTTCTGTGTTGGTTTTGTTTGCAGGCTTTGAATGTGTGTTGAGGGTCTTGGTTCGCGGAATGGTTTATGACGGAACGGAAGAGAAAGAAAAAAGGTTGATGTGATGGTTTGTCGCGGTTGCGGAAAGGTTTCGGTTGAGTTTGTTTTGTGATTCCTCTTTCTCTCTCACGGTTTTTTGATTTCCATGGTGATGGTGTTATGGTTATTACTGTGTTCTAAAAAGAAAGAGAAAGGTTGGTTGAAGTGTTTGAGTGGAAGATGAACGAGGGATAATGGTGGAAGAAAGGTGTTGTTATGGAAATTGATGTGAGATGTTTAATGGTGATGGATTATATTGGAAGAAGGTTTATGGAGCATGTAGTTTGTAAGAGGTGAAGGAGAGTTAGAAAAGGGTGAGAGAGATTCTAAGTTTTTTCTTCTGTGTATGAGAGTGAGTAGTGAAATATGAGGAAATTTTTCTATATAGAGCCTTGTGAGTGGTGGCGTGAGAGAGGGAGTGTAATAAGGTGGGTATTGTGTACGTTAGATGCTGAGTGGAAAGAAAAGCCACGGATAACTAACTATTGGAATCAAAATAACCTGTACACATCAATTGCAAATGGAAATCAAAATACACATATTGACATTTAGACAATGTTAAATTGTTTTCTTTTAAGACATAATAATAATAATAATAATAATAATAATAATAATAATAATAATAATAATAATAATAATAATAATAATAATAATAACAATTGAATAATACTAATAATGATAAAAGAGAATAATTGATAATGACAAATTTTTGTAATTTTGGATTTTTTATAAATGGATCTTTAAAAATAATGGTCTTGAATTTGAACAACAATTATAATAAAATAATAAGAATTAAGAAGAAATAATGGTAAAAGTAAAAATAATAGTAATAATAAAAATAATAAACATAATAATAGAAATAGTAATAAATATTAAAATATTAGAAAATAATGGGATAAAAAAAACGAATAATAGATATGGATAGAAACCGAAAAAATGGACCCAAAACCTCCGTAAAACACACTGACTTTAAATACTGCACACATGCACCGACTGACCCGATTTTTTTTTTTTTTTTTGCACAAAAGGAAATGACATATTTTTTGGATTTTTTTTGAATAAAAAATTAAACGAAAAATGAAATGGTAGGACAAATTTGGGGTATGACAGATGCCCCTATCGAATTGACTTAGACCGAGTAAGATGAACTGACTCGCGTTCAATCTTTCAAGGTATAAGATAATTAGATACTAACAGACTCCAAATTTGTCCGAAAAGAAATTGCGAAAATAGCAAATGAAATAAACTGGAAATGATGGGTGACACAGCAAGCAACGAATTGACAAAATAAAATCACTTATCACCAGAGGATGATAAGGCAACTGACTGAAAAGTAAAATCACTTATCACCAGAGGATGATAAGGCAAATAACTGAAAATAAAATCACTTATCAACAGAGGATGATAAGGCAACAGACTGAAAAATAAAATCACTTATCACTAGAGGATGATAAGGCAAATAACTGAAAATAAACTCACTTATCAACAGAGGATGATAAGGCAACAGACATGAAAATAAAATCACTTATCAACAGAGGATGATAAGGCAATAGACAGAAAATAAAATCACTTATCACCAGAGGATGATAAGGCAAATAACTGAAATTAAAATCACTTATCAACAGAGGATGATAAGGCAGTAGACGGAAAAAATAAACTCACTTATCAACAGAGGATGATAAGACAAATAACTGAAATTAAAATCACTTATCAACAGAGGATGATAAGGCAAATTGTAGAACCCCAAATTTGCCTTCTTCATTTTAAGCATCATAATACACCATTTGCATCATAAGCATATCATATGTATAGCATTATAGCATAGAAAAATAAAGCATGACAAGCATCAAGCCCTAGCATGAGGCATATGGCCATATGGGGAGCTGTTGAAGGCCATTTAAGCCAAGGCAAGGGTTCCAATGGATTTATGGGAGGCCTATGATGAGTCTAGACTCCTTTGTCAAGGCCAAGTTCACTTGCAAAAGCTCAGAAGATTGCTTAATCATCACAAGTTTCAAGACAATGCAAGGCTCCTAAGTAGTGCAACCAAATTAGGGTTTTAGTTTCAAGGGCCTTAACCTCATAATTTTGGCCAACTCTTTTGGGCAATGTTTTCTATATGATAATAGGTTCCTACATGTCAATTTTCATGGAAAAATTCCAAGTGGAAGTCAGTCATTGCTTCAGTTACTTGCAGATGAAGCAGAAAGTCAACTGGGCCCACAAAAAGTCAATTGTGCCATTCCAAAGGGTCTAACCCAATTTTTTTGGCCAAATGAGGTCTATTCAATGTTATAAGATGTTTGGTGAGCTTAAAGTACAATAATTTTTGTGGTTTGAGGGGTTTTGGCAAAAGTGCATAAAGTTGGTCATGGAAAAGTTAATATTTTTGGCTATTTTGACCTAAAACTTCACAAGGCCTTAACTTGATCAAAAAATCTTCAAATGGACCCAAAGTAAACATGAAAGTTGGAGAGTAAGGGCTTACATTTTTAAAAAGTACAAGTACATTTTCATGGGATTTACGGTTTGAGAGATAGGGCCCTCGAAAATTTAGGTATTTTAGGGCAAATTTCCAAGTTTCAAGGCCAAGCCATTTGCACAAAGGCTCAAAAGTGGATAGTTTGCTATGCTCTGTCCAAAGTAAGTTTACACAATCAAAATGCATCACATTTAGGTCATTTGGCTCAAAGAAAAGTGGCAAAATTCATGCACATGAAAAAGTTCCATAAAACTTGCATTTTACACTTGAATTTGCACAAGGCATGGCAATTGTGTGATAGCTTACATCCAAGGGCTGAAGTTGTTTGATGGGAATCATTGGTGGGATGGTGAATTAACATGCAAGAGAGGCCAGCAAATCATGATCTTGTCATGCATATGGCACACTTGGGCCAAAATTGCATTTTCACAAAAATCAGCTCTCTCTCACGTGCATTGGAGCTAACCCTTTTGCATTGCCATATATATTCCATAACAATCAGAATTAGGGTTAGAGGCAGCCAGAATACACACCCATTCTCTCATTCTCATCTTTTATGCAAAATTTCTCATTATCCACAAACTCTTTCTACAAGAATTCATTCACAAAACTCTTGCTGGATTCTTAATCCTCATCACTCATAGATCATTGCCACACCATTTGTTTGGATTATTCTTCAAGAATCATCCATTTCCCATTCCTTGTGCACATTTGCATTTTGTGCCATAACTTTTGATCTAGGCAAGCTTTCTTCAATCCAAGACCACATCCATACTCCTCTCATCTCAAGGATCATTAAGCACCCATGGATCTAGATTTATAGTGAAGTTTGTTCAAGTGGCCATCAGAAACTTTGAAGCACAAGGAAGCATATTGCTGGATTCACAAGTTTGCAAAGCCTTAGATGCATTTATTTTGCATCTAAGGGGATAAGGAGATCATTTTCCATCACTTTATACCATTCTTGACTTCAAATTTGGAACACCACCTTAGGTATGCTCAAATTTTGAATCTCATAGAAATGTATTTGGTTGTGTGTTTTAGAATCCTCATGTTGTGGTGGTTACAATGCTCTTTGTAGTTTGTGAAATGGTTGAGTATTCACAAAGTTATGGTGATTTAAAGTTTCATGGACAATTTTATTTTCATTCATATCTTGAGTTTCTTTGAGTTTTAATTCAATCCAAGCATGTATTCTTGTTTAATGATGTTAGATTATGTATTCTGGAGAGTTTCATGGCCGGCCGTGGCTTGGTTTGAGATTTCATGAAGTTAGGGTTAGGGTTTGGTTCATTAATGGTGGTTAGAGTTTAGGGTTTCTTCATGAAGAAGAAGGTGCAGCACCCCAGCGCTATACACACCCCCACGCAAGGCCCATGCTGTTTTTTGAACTAGCGTGTTTACTCTTTACACCCCCTTGGCCCATTTGCTTTATTTTTATTCTTTTTCTTTACCAATTTTATTTCATTTGCTTTTGATCCATTTTAAATACTTCCTTAACTCTAAAAAATCCAAAAAAATTCATATGCACTCCTTGATTCATCTAGTTTTTTATCATAATTTTTCCAGATTTTTATTTTTATCCCACGTGGCCAAATAAATTCAACATTGAGCATTGCTTTCTTGTGAACTCTCATAGACCAATCTGCCTTGTCCAATTTCTATTTTTCTCATCCTTTAAGCTATGAACCCCATTCTTTTTGCATTCAAATCCTAAGACACTATACTATCTTCATGATTTATCTTGGATTTTTCACAAATTTCCTTGCTGGACTTTGCTTGAGTTACTTGTGCCTTAATTTTCAAAACCTTAAATGGTGATACCTTGCATCCTTGAGCTTCATTGACCTAGTTTGGTGCTGTATTTTTGCAAACACTTTTGGATTCTCAATTCTTTGTGTTTGGATAGTACTTTTCTGGTTGGGTAGAATTTTTTAAGTGCTTGGATCTTTTTCTTGGGTATTTTCCTCCTCACCTTGCCTTGTTTTGCATTCTTTGAGTCTTCTAGTCTCTTTTAAGTTTAGAAGGGCACTTGTGCCAACTTCTCTTCGTCTTTTGGGGTCCTTTGGAGGTCTATGGTTTCTCCTGTTCTTAGATAGGGTTTGAATATCTTTGAGTCTTGGTGTTGGGTCTCTTTTATGTGCCTTATTTCCTTAAGTGTTATGCATGCCTTCTTTGCACTTGTTTCACTTCTAATCATCTCAATATGATCTTATGTTGCTTTGCTTATCATCTTGTGAGCTCATTGCCATGCCTATATGCTTGAGTAGCTTCTGACTTGTTGGTTTATTCCTTGATTTTATGTTATTACACTAATCTTGCAAGGGCTATGGTAAGGTTGAGATGTGGGAATTGAGTTCCACATCTCCATTTCTCATCTCCTCTCTTATTATTTATATGGACTAACATCTTCTTGTTGGGATTAGGCCTTTCTCATCTCTCCTTTTACCTTCTTCTTCTCTTGAGATCCTTTTTAGGTTAGAAAGACCTCACAAACCCTAGGAACTCCTTGCATGCTAACTTATGATAGAAACTTCCCCTTAGTTTTTCCTTTTTGCTCCTTTGGTTATCTCTCTATTCTCATCTTCAAACTTAATTCTAATTCACTTAATAAAGGTTGAGTGCTTTCATGTGACATGAGACTTTGATATGAGATGCTTGCACGCGTTACATTTCGGGGCGAGGTGTGAGCCATCACTCGTGGTAGATAGGTCTTAGCATGAGTACCTCACAAAGAAAAAGTTAAAAGACACTTCTTAACCAAAAAAAAACCACAAAAACACTTAATAATGGTAATAGGCCAGTGTGCTTAAGCCTTCACCTGTGGGACTAGCTTTTGGGATTTCCTCCATAGATAGGTGTGCCTCTTGCGCATTCCATTTCGGGATGATGTGAGACGTACACATCCCATTGAGTAAGACTTAGGTACACTTACCTATGCAAACTTTCATTCATAAAAGCTTCATAAAAAACACCAAACAAACAAAAAGCGTCTCTCCTTCGGGAATTCTTTTCTCACCTCATTCGCTCCATACGCGAACTTGCTCCTACATGTCACTTTGCAAGACGATAACGCACTCGTCGTCCGAGCCTGCAACACCTGAGCATTGACATAGGCAGTTCAAGCCTTTAATTCACGAGCAATTTTCCTTTTGGTACCCCTAGTTAGGGGAACTACGGCGTCTCTGATCCTCATTATCCTGATGAGGTACGTAGGCAGCGGGGTAGGGCCCGTTCGAGCACAATCTTTATTTTCCCTACATTTTTCCTTTATTTTCTTATTTCATTTCTTTTCCAGTTCCAGTTGCTTTTCATTTTCATTTATTTGCTGCAGTTTTCATACCCTCACCCTTTGAAACAATTTCTTTTGCAAGCGTGGATCCCGTCGGGTACGGCGGACGATCTGGGTGCTAATACCTTCCCAGGTCGTAACCGACTCCCGAACTCAGTCTCTTTGGTTCGCAGGACTTGTGTCCTTCCTCTTCTTTCTTCTGGTTTGTGCAGCATTACCATTCCCTTTCTTCAGGGATAAAAATGCCTGGCTGGCGACTCTATTCTTTTTCCGCGCCACTTTCGCGTTTGTACCAGGATGGAAATCCGGGGAGCGACAGCTTGGCGACTCTGCTGGGGACGAACCCAGAATCTCTGGTTCCCCTGTGATTCTCTCCTAGCGTTTGTGTGTTTCTGTTTCATTGGGTGATGTTTGTTTGCTGTTGTGTGTTGTATATTATTGTTGTTTATTTACAGTTTTATTTACAGCTTTATTTACAGTTTTCAGTATTTATTTTCCGCATCATATATCATACTGGACTGTCTGGACTGGTTTTCTGTTTGGTGGGTTCGGGTGATGCTGTTTCTGAGAGATAAGCCAAGTACCCGGCTTGAGTGCACCCTAGGATTAGAGTGGACATATTGTACTCGCATGTGACATGATGAGTGGCAGTGTGTTTCACGCCCAGATTGCGACCGTCTTGAAAATATCTTGTGTGGGGATTTCCTCCACTTCGTGATAGGACCTCGATAGTTATGTGCATCTGGGGACCGATCATTGAGAACCTTTGTGGAAACAACCCTCTCCAGTGGTGGCAGTGGCAGACCATATTTTGTGGCAAACCCATTCGCACCCGAAGGTCCACTGGGGACTCGCATAGGATGGCCTGGTTCTCTTATAGGAACTCAGTCAAAGCATCTGGTCGTATGACATTAGTACTGTATCCTACGGGCTGAATGTACTATTGTTTCTCGATTTCAGCGCTTGAAGCTGGGGGACTTATAAGGGATGCTTGTTTTTCCTGGACTCAGCTGAGGCCTCCCTGCGTAGTATATAATGCCTAACTGATTCCCTGATTTGGTCATGAGCCATTTCTCGGAAATGGTGAAAGTATTATTGCTATTCGGCTTTGAGAGTCCGTGATGTTTGACCCGGAGCACACCTGTGAGATTGGGGATGGGTTTACAGGTTTGCAGGAGCCTTTGACCTCATCATACCCTTGTTACCAGTGCAGTTCATATTATGATACAGTTCCGGAGATCTGGTTTTCTTGTTCTGTATTCTTGATACTGTGGTCTTGAGTTTTTTCTTCAGAGAGTTGTGATTATCAGAGAGTGTGACTCAGTGGACTTTTAGTTTGTCAAGTTATTCAGAGGGGCCCTTGTCAGTGTCCAGATTCCAGACAGTCTCAGATGGCCATGTGTCTTTGCATTTGCATCTGCATTGCATCATTGCATCATTAATCATTGTTTTTGTTTTCATTCACAGGTTCATATCTCTGCTTCCGGTTCCGGTATTCTCTTCAAAGATGGAAGATCCTCGCAAGCAGAACATTCATTTTAAGTTCTTTGATATCAAGGTTGGCTTGTTGAAAAATATGGTAAAACTGATTACACCCAACCAGGTAGAGAGATTCAGAAAAGCTTATGGGAGTATTCTTGATGTGGTGATAGAGTTAGATCCTTCCGAGAGGAGTGTCATTCATACATTGCTTCAGTACTATGACCCTCAGCTCTGTTGCTTCACCTTTCCTGATTTTCAGTTGGGCCCTATGCTGGAGGAGTATGCTCTGATCCTGGGTGTGCCGGTTCGAGACCAAGTTCCTTTCAATTCTGAGATGAGTAAACCGGTGTCATACCCTAAATTTTGACCAGAAATTTTTCGTTTTTGTTCATTTTCTGACGCATTTTTTTGGGCAATGTATGGAAAATCAAGCATTTTTGCATTTTAGATTAAACGTATGATTAATCATTAACCATTGCATTTCTTAACGCATTTTTTGTCGTGATATAGATTATCAGTCATTTTCGCATTTTTTAGTCCGTTAATCATTAACCTTTGTATTTTTCTATTCATTTTATCATTTGAAATCATATAATTCATTTTTGTTTTAGAATTAATTGTTTCGGTTTAAGAATAAAAAATTTTAGATTAATATTAGACGTTTTAAAGAGAGTTTTATTTTTTTATTTTTTTATTTTGGCTCAAATTTAGATTTTTATTTAGATTTAAGTTTAATTTCAATTTAAGTTTTAAAAAAAATGTAATTTAGTTTGGTTTTAAAAAAATAGTTATTTTGATTTTAACTTTATCATTTAGTTCTAAGTAATTTATTTATTTTATTCCATTTAAGTCATTTCCATTATTTATCCACTCTTATTTAATTAATTTGCTTCTTATTTAGCCTTATTAGATCTTTTTCTTTTAATTATATTAATTGTTATTTATTTTTTTTAATTAGTCCAACTTTTATTTTGTTTTCCATTCAGTTAATTATTCTATATAGACTTTTTATTAATTTTTGACTTATTCCAAATAGTACAAAAAAAAATAGGAGTTTGTTTTGTCTTAGTCAACCTTTATGGTCTCATCTCCCAAAAAAAAACCTGCAGCAATAAAATCATCCCCCTGCACCAAGGTCCTTCGAAGAATGACCCAACAGTTGCTAAAGAGCATCAACAAGTGTGCCTTGGTTCAAATGCTGCAATACCACACCAAACCTTCTGTAAAGGTGATGGTGACTCTACATACACCATCAACACGCCATTGACTTTCATCCAAATAGACAACTGGCAAAACCCCCTTTATGGTGCCAGAACAGAAAAGAAAAAAGAAAAAAGGCAAGACAGATACAAGAAGTGGAGGACATGAAGATACTGCAGGGATAATACAAAGAACCGAAGGACTTTTCTTGGACTTCTAGGGGGAACAAAGAAATCAAAAACAACACCCTTGACCCCTCCCTAAAGAAGAACCATCTCTACCTACAAGAACGGATTCTTGACCTTCTCACATGAAAAGGATGGTATCATACACACAAAAATGCAGCAACCCTCTATAAAAAAGCCATTTTTTTTTATCTGCATCTTCAGAACTCACCATCATTATATTAACTAAAAAACAACATCTGAGCTACACCAGCAACAGCTTACAGCTTACAATCCCATCCAGCACCACCAAACCTTCAAACCAAAAAACACTCCTCCATCAACAGCAGACCATCACCATTAACTGTCAACAAAACACAAACACAGCAGCTTCGAAAATAGAAAAGGGGATCCGACCAAAACACCATTTTTTCTTCAAACCACCCTCACCAAACTTTGACAAAAAAACAAAAAACAGCATTCGCGAACCCTTTGAAACCTTCCTTCCAACACAGAAAATCACCGCCCTTCATTTGCTTCAAATCAAACCTCAACCTGCTCAAACCAACCGAAATCCATAAACCGCACAGCCGCGCCATCTCCATTCACGAGACATAACCTTGATTCCATCCTCTCAAACCGACACTCAAACTCACCTCCCACTTCACAACTTCGAAAACAGAACAGACGAATCCCTCATAACACCCGCCGTTAACCTCAACTCTTCAACCACCATTTAATCGACTCTGTTTCGCCCGCCGACGAAACATCCTTCCATTCCACCACAATCGCGAGCCGCCCCTTCATCTTCCGAAAATCACAACCCAAACACTTCAACTCAGATTCACCCCAAACAAAGCTGAAACACCGAAAAGCCTCCACCAACAATCCCTAAACCTTCTCCCTTCCGCCAACTTCCTTCCTCAACACAACAATCTTTCGACATCATCACCAAACGCACAAAAACCCTGTGAAAGTAAAAAAACAGAACTCCACCACAACCACCGAAACCCTCGAATCGCTCACCGCCATAAACCATCGTCAACCTTCATCGATTCAAACACTCCGCCATCACAACACCCTTCACGAAAACCGACGAAAAATCTGTGAAAGCTAACAATACCACAACGAAAACCACTAAGATCTGAGAATCGTTCGCAAGCTATGGATGGTTGAGGTCGAAAAAAAGGCACCGTGAGATTGGGGGATCCGTAAGCGACTTATGCAAACCTTAAGTCAAATCCGCGATTGGGGAATAAAATGAACCGGCACCACCGCTTCTGAAATGATAAAGAGGTTGCAGGGAATTCGTTTCTCTTTATTTCATTCGTATATGACATTTGATCTTTTTTCTTTTTAAATAAGCAAAACTGCATTTATTTTTTTGATGATACATTGAGGCCCATGAGCCCAGCCATTTTTTTGTTAAGCACACATACACCCCTGTTATTTCTTCTTTTTATTTCCTTCATGTTTTCTCTTATTGTTAATGGGCTAAACCCACATAATTTTTTTATTTTTCTTCTCACACTACCTGATCCTGTGATTGCACCCCCCTACTGGACATTTTTTATATATACTATTTATTCCATTTAATTGGTGACTTTTCGTTTTATTAACTAATATTTATTTAGATTAATTACTAAGATTTATTTGGTTCTTTTGTTTTAGAATGTAATTAGAATCGCTTATTGTTGATTATTTTGTTGGATCTAGGCGTATATTGTTGATTAACTTTCTTCCCAATGTTACTTTTGATTTTAGTTTGATCTAATTAAGTTTGAGTGTTGGATAATTGACTCTAATATGGATTCGTGATACTAAAGTGAACATTTGAGGATTAATGGTGAAACTTCTGATAAGTATTATTGAACTTTTTCGCGCGTATCGAAGAGGCAACGGACCTTCTCCGTTAGGTACCTCTAAAACTCGTTTTTTATCTCTTTCGCGTCTTATTCAAATCTTGATGCCACATTTGTGTTTATCCGATTATTTGTACATCTCACCATCGTGTCTAAACCATAAAACACTCAAAACTTTCAAACTAATCAATTTACGGAAAAAGGAACTCCGGAGTCTAGCATTCCGCACGTTCTGGATTGAACCGCAAATGGGCTAGCCCCACGCGTTGGTTCAATCACCGTTCGTATAAAAATAATTCAATTCATTTAAATTAATTTATGGAAAAAAGGAACTCCGGAGTCTAGCATTCCGCACGTTCTGGATTGAACCGCAAATGGGCTAGCCCCACGCGTTGGTTTAATCACCATTCGTATAAAAATAATTCAATTCATTTAAATTAATTTATGGAAAAGAGGAACTCCGGAGTCTAGCATTCCGCACGTTCTGGATTGAATCGCAAATGGGCTAGCCTCACGCGTTGGTTCAATCACCATTCGTATTCAAAACAATTCAACAATCTTAAAGGATCAGGCATGATTCATCTCCATAGGAAAGTTGTTCCTCCTATCCCCACAAACACAAACAAAAATCTTACAAACATTTACTTTCAAAAGGAAGAACGTGGCATTGCTTGTCGATACTTATATCCAAGTTTAAAGCTTCTTCCAATTTTATTCTCAAAGAAAGAATGTGGCATTGCTTGTCGATCTTATATCCAAGTTTAAAGCTTCTTTCGATTTCTCATTCCTCAAACGTTTGTGGTGGAATAGGGAGATACTTCTCTTAAAAGACGACGACTTGTCTCTTCCTTTCGCATACAATTAGAACTTACCAACCAATTCAAATCATTTTCATAATTAATTAGCGAGTAACTGAACTCCGGAGTCTCGCACTCCGCACGTTCTTGAATGCAACCGCAACATGGGCTAGCCCCACGCGTGGTTCATTCACCCTCTCGTTTTAAAACACCCTTAACAAGGATCAAACATCTTTTCTTAAAACGAACATTGTTTAAATCTTTCTATCTCGCAAACAAGCTAGCGCTTCAGCCTCCCATCGTGAGCATATAAGCCAATGCTTAGCAGTAGAATGCATTTTCAAACAATTGTTCAATTAAAAATACAAATCGTAGTTGCACGAACTACGAAGCTCTGACTTTCCCATTGCACAGGGGAATACGTAGGCACGGGGATTTTTTAATCCTTCGCGAGCATAATAATAAAAAACTCAATCTTTTCTCTCCCACCACAATAAATAAAAATTAATTATTTTCCCACCACAATAATAAAAAACTTAACATTTCCCCATAATAAGTAATAAACGAATATCGATATTTAATCATTAAAAGAAGACAATAATAACAAGTTAACAAGTTAAAGCGCAAACTAGACTAAGAGGTTCCCGTTGAGTACAACGGACGTGAGGGGTGCCTAACACCTTCCCCTTGCGTAACTGACTCCCGAACTTAGATTAGTGGTTTCGTTGACCATTCTTATCCTTTATTTAGGTTGTGTCTATATCTCCCTTTTCTCTCGTAGAATAAATAGAATTAGGTGGCGACTCTGTTGTTTATTTTAGGATCGTATTTTTCGAGGTGCGACAGCTGGCGACTCTGCTGGGGAATCAAAATGCTTTATGCATAAGAGAGTCGAGCCTAGCTTAGGATAGTTTGCGTTTGTTTGCTGATTTGTTTAGTTGTCTTCTTTATTTACTATTGATATTCTATCTATTGCTTCCTTCTTTATTATCTGCTCATTATATCTGCCTGTTGGATCTCGGGATATCACGGGTTTGAAGTTGTACTTGAGTTTTGAAAAAGAAGAGGGAACACCTAAGTTAGAATTGGATGTTATTAGTGTTAGTCTCCAAGGACTCGCTCCTTGCACGCCTAACATGAAAGCTCCCCCAGATAGTTAGACTTTTCGTAGATCTTGTCGCAACGCAGCTAGCCTGTCGCGGGACCTGATTCATGAAAGGGCTGTGATTCTGGGACCCCCCTAGAACCTGTTTCAATTTTGGTAGTTGTGTAATGTTAGGCTCCAAGGACTCGCTCCTTGCACGCCTAGCATGAGAACTCCACTCAAGGTAGACCTTATCGTTATTATCGTCACAATGCAGCTAGCCTGCGGCGGGGCGTTAGTACGATAAACGTCCGTGACCTTGAGTATCCTTATACCATCACCATAGAAGCTACCCTGTGAGTGGGCTTTATGGGTAAAGAATTTAGAACTCTCCACTTAAGGCTTACCAGTTAAGAGATTCCGAGTTACTTGTACCTTGGATCCAACACCTTGCCTTTATATCTAATTCTGGAGCTGTTTATGTTTATGATTTTGAGCATTCTGAGTATTGCATTCATTCGCATCTCATTTGCATTTGCATTTGCATTGCATATCATCATCCAAAAATCCAACTCACCCATGTCTTATTCTCCGTCAGTCAACTGTACTCGACCAGTCACCAGAGAAGGATGGATCAACTTGAGCAGGAAAACAAGGAGCTTAGAAATGAAGCCACGACTTTGAGAAATCGTATGGGAATGTTCTCAACTACAATGAAGACTCTAATAGACAGACTTGTGCAGGAGAACACGGAACTCCAGGAAGAGATTCACAGCTTGAAGATTGATAGGGGGCGACTGATTTCTTTGGCCAAAGATTTGGTCATTTTTCAGCGTCGGTCAAATTCTACCTCTACTCGTCAACGACGTCAGAATCAGCGGAGGTCTCCAAACATTCCTGAAGGAGCGGCCCATCAGTTTGACCCAATCCCAATGACTTACAGACAATTGTGGTCTCATTTTGCTCGGAACTCAATAATGACACCCAGGAAGACTAGAGCTACGAGGTCTCGGTCCCGTGGGATCAATCCAAATACCAGATGCGAGTTTCATAATGGAGTACAGGGGCATCCGATTGAAGAGTGCAAAGTCTTCCAGGAAAAGGTTCAAGAGATGATCGACTACGGGGTGTTGACCTTCAATGGAGGAATCCCATCTGTTGACGGAGTGCCTTTGTGCTGATAGAAAACTCAAGAAAGTCCTTTCCAAATCAGTTCGTTGCTGGAGCATAGGACAAGTTCCTGAATGCACGCGATTATTTCGATGCTTTGGAGCTATCCTCTCAGATGTTTAGCTCGTTTGCTGCTTTTCATATGTATTTTGCTATGATTTGTTAATGCATATGTTTTGGCATGTAAGAACTTATTTGTTTTGAATGATTGATGCAATGAATATGTTTGTCTTGAAGTGATCCATTCGTATTCACTCATAATGCTTTTCCAACTTTATAATGTCAACATTATCCCATCTCTTGCCTAGGCAGAGAATTAGAGGGAGGATGACGAAATTAAAACACAAATCCTCTAGTTGAGTGCTTTTGATTAAAATCCTACTGACGATGTACAGGCATTGTTTCAAATTCCCAAACACTGGAGAAATAAGGAGTTAATTCCTAGTCAACCGCTTCGAGCTTAGAAGTAGAAGTTTCTTTCAGATATTTCAAAACCCTTACGCTTAACCTGGGGCAGGGTAGTGTTCAGTTAATCTGGTTACACATTCAAATCACAAGATGAAACATCCCATCAGGGAATCCACTACAATCAATGACTTGACAGTCACGATTTTCAACCTTCCAATGAAAAAAGAAAAAAAAAAAGAAAAAAAATCCCGCTAAGTCAAGCACCAAAAGGAGACTTGGGCAAAAATCAGGGACCAAAGAGAAATTCGAGTTGGAAGAGGCCCTTTAATCCTCAACCTCAAAAGCTTAAGATTTAGTGACCACCATACCAAAGTCAAAGGGGTCACTGATATCCATAGAGGACAAATAAGAGGACTGTCATTTCAAGCAAACCTTGGATCTTCATCTCTACACTCTCAAGACAAATGTATGTGTCAATTTAGCTGAACCTAGGATTGGAGAACATCACGGAGAGTGGGTGGGCACCAAATAAACTTTGAGCCTTTATCCTTTGTTTCTAAAAAACTGTGAACCAAACCACATTACAACCCTCAAAAGTCCTAATTGAAGTAGGGTTTATTTCGAAAGCACACTCGATGAGAAAGTGTTTCCCGACTCCCATGAGCTTTGCTCAAAAATTTGTGTTGGCTTTATATAAAAAAATGAATATCACCTCCTAGCTAGTGATTCGGTCACAGGTGTCGCTCCCGAAGATTTGCATCCCGGTACAAGCGCGAACGGTCGGCGAAGGGAACAGTGAGAACACACAGCCGTGAACTCACTGGAGATGAATAGAGTCGCCAGCTAGGCATTTTTATCCCGGAGGAAAGGCAATGTTGCATAGACCTAGAAAGAAATGGATAAGACGGTTTGCGAACCAGAGAGACTGAGAAAGGGGGTTGGTTACAACCTGGGAAGGTATTAGCACCCAGATTGTCCGTCGTACTCGACGGGATCCACGCTTAGAAGATTTGTGTTTTAAAGGGGTAGTGTCAGTGCAATCTGTGTGTAAAATAGCTGGAAAGATGTACAGGTGTCAGTGTAAAAGAAGTGCGAAGTACATAAGTGAAGTGTCAGTGTAAGGAAAGAGTATGCTCATGATCATGAGGCTAAGAGAATGATGCTGGAAAGAGGGGGAATACACAGAGACTTTTGTTCGATAACTGTTAAGTTATGCCTACGTATCCTCTCGTGCAATGAGGAAGTCAGAACACCGTAGTTCGACCCAAAGAGACTGAAAGGTGAATTGACTTGTGAACTGCCTACTTGTCCATGCTCAAGTGTAAGACCTGTCTGGCTCAGGTGCTAACTGTCTTGCATTAGACGGAAGAAGCAAGTTCTCGTTTGTGAATGAAGGTGATGAGAAAAGAATCCCGGAGGAGACGATTATTGTTTGTTTTTGAGTTTTCAGTCTTTTATTGCTTTTGGAGTTTGTCATAAGATAATGAGCTTAAGTCTAAACCAATGGATTTAGTAAACTCATCACATCTTCCCTCTGATTAGGGGTAATGAGAATACCTTAAGTGTGAAGTCAGATTCTCACACTTAATCACCTTTGATGTAGGATTAAGATCATTAACCTACTTGTGATTATTTAGATGCTTTTGGTGATTTTTGTTTAGTGTTGAGTAATGGGGTTAGGCCATAATCAAGGATTAAACAGACCCATTACACCATCCTAAAAGAAGGATAATAGATGAGGATGTTTAAGCTGAGGAAGACTCCTCAACTTAATCCATGATTAGGGATTAAACCCATGACAAAACAAGCCTTTATTAAGTGGCTTTTAGTTAATGGTATGATGATGAAGTGTTTTTTATGATTTGTAAGACAACTTGAGGGGGACTTGTCCATTAACACTAGGGTTAGTCCTTCTTAACCACTTAAGGAAGAATTAGAACCCTAATGCAAGGCCCAAGTTACAAGTGTGATGTCTTGATATTTATTAGATGAATTGATTAAGGGATTTAAACACCTTAAGGGTTCAAGACTTAGGATTAAAGTTATACACTCCATCCTAAGAGAAGGATGCAGGCATAAGCTTAATCACAAAGTCTTAAAGCCTTTAGGGTTTAATCCCTGGTTATGAGATGAGAAGAGAAGACTCAAAGAGAGACACAAAGGCAAAACTATGGGGGGACTAATCAAAACCCTAATCATTGTCATGCTTGGTTGATCCTAAGGTTTGTGAGGTTTTCAAGAGAAATCTTCAGAGGAGCCACCAGGAAGCAGATGAACAAGATCAAGAGAAGCAAAGTGACTTGCTTCATTCAAGAAGTCAAGTCACTTGAAGAAAGAAAGTGGGAGAAGCAAGAATGAGCAAGCTCAATCTCAAACACAAATAGAAATGCAGCAATGGATGCAAGAGAGATGAAAAGAAAAGGTATGAGAAGTGAAGGCAAATCCACTTCTCAAGTTAACTTACCACCTGAAATGTTAGAAAGAAATGCAATGCAATGCAAGATGAGATGAAATGATATGATGCAAAGCAAGACCAGAAGCATGTTGATGATATTAATGATGTTATGAGGTGATGCAAACATGAGGCAAGGCAATGGGGATGTTCATACAAGATCATGAATGCAAATGATGCAAGCTAAGGAGCATGAACAAGCATGAAAGGTTATGAATCATACAAGACAAATGACATGGCAAATATGGGATGCAATGATCAAAGATGCTTTATACATGTCTTAAGATGTCAAATGGATCACAAGAATACACAAAATGCAAAGACAAGTCATGTTATGCAAGGAAATGCAAGAGGGATGCAAATGAAAGCCCAAATTAGGGTTTATGGATCAAACATCAAACACAAACCAAAAACAGAAGCAAACCTCATGATAAAAAATGGAAAATGCTACCCAAAGAAACCCTAGGCCTATGATGAACCACTGCCCAAAGGGGAGCTCTCAACTCTCAACCAAACTCAAGACATGATTTTTGCAAGTTATTAGGGTTTTTTAGGGTTCTTAACAAAACAAATGCCAATCAATTAGAAAATGCAAGAACAAATCATGGCCTTTTTATCCTAGGAACTACATGCAAAACAAAAGACAATGCAAGAAGAATCAATGTCTCAACCTTCACCAATTGGCAGAAATGAATTTTTGAATCCATGATCAAAATAATGCATAAAAAATGATTTAATTCAATGAAAAATTCTTAAAATGCATCAAGATCAAAAAAATAAATTTGGTTTGAAGGTTGGACAATGTTTCTAAATGTCTTAGAACATTTCATGAATTTTTTGGTGATTTTTAAATACTTAAAAGTATTTTTAATAAATTAATTTTCATTAATCAATTAAAAATAATCTTTTAAATATTTAAAAATACTTTTTAATGATAAAAATAAAAAATAAAAATATTTTTGGGTCTTAAAAATTATTGAAACTCATGAGAAAAAGTTTCATAATTTTTAGACATTTTTTACTATTTTTAATAAATGGTGCAAATAAAATGAAAAGAAATTAAAATAAATTGAGAAAAATGGGAAGTATGCTCAATGAAGCGTCCAGATTGAATCTGGGCTTGGAAGGTTTGACCTGGCGCGCATCTGGACGGCCCAGGTTCAAACTTTCCTAAACTCAATTAATCAAATAATTAACATTTAAATAAATACGGATTAGGGCTAATGATCAGATCTCCACCACTCACTGCACGCGGGAAAAGAGAATCGCACGGCCTACATTCAAACTTGCCCCTAAACCCTAATTAACTCATTAATTACTTTCAGGCTGCCGGAGAAGACTTCCGGTCGTCTTCTCCGGCTAGCATCTCCCCTGAAAATCCCCAAGACCCCAAAAACCTAACTAAAATGAAATCTAAGAATTGGGAAATGATCCCCTCTCACTCACGAATCAAAACCCTCACCCAAAACAAATTTATTCTTCCCAACAAGGCTGAATCGAAGCAAGAAAGAATTAGGGCACGCAGGTTTCAGACAGCAATTAAATTCTCATTTCATCATCATTTCAAAAACTAAAAGCATCAGGATGATCAGTGAATCATGAGGAACAAGTTTGTAACAAGAAAAACAGCTTCTGGAAAAAATATTTTCGAGCTACCTGAGATTTGGAGCTTTCAGTTTGGGAACTTTCTGGCCCTCTCTTTATGTGCAATCTGCTCCTTAGAACCCCTTGATGATGTTTGAATGCTCAAAATGAGTTTGTGCTGGCTGGATAATGAGTTTCGAAAGGAACTGCTTCAAGCTCAGTCAACAATGGCTATGGTGATTCTGACTGATTCAGGCCATGGTGAATGAAGGTTTGAGGTCCTGATGATGAATGGAGAAGGTTTGTGGTGTTTGTTTGTGTGTTGGTGAGCTGGGATGAGATTTTCGAATGAAACTGCAAAATGGAGTGTGAAATGGTTATGGAGTGTTCTTGCTATTACAGGCTTTGGTTCTTGGTGCTGGATGATCTATGAAGTGTGGTGAGATGATTGATGAAGATAGTTTGAGTGTTTTGTGGCTGTGGAGAGGAATTCGAAGGAACTTGCAAAAGGGGAGTGTTTTGTGTATGTTGTGAATGTGTGAGTTTCAGCCTTGCTTGAGGTGTGTTATGGCCAGCAAATTGTCCACATAACTCTCTCTCATTGGTCAGTTGACAAGACATGTGCTTTATTGATTGGTAAGTTGCCTTTTGCAAAAAGTCAAAAATTGTGTAAGAGAGGTATGGTGAAGTGCTAGCTTGGTACAAAGCCTAGGGGCTGCGCAGCATGGGGTGGTGAGTGAGCTAGCAAGGTCAGCATCCAAGGTCACAAGTTGTAGGAAGCATGATGAGTGGTTTTGCAAGTTGTTGTACTTTGGTTCACATGTGAAGATCTTGTTCCAAAAGTCATGAAACATGAGCAATGCCTAGTTCATTCTGAATTTTAGGACTTAGAGAATGTTTATGTAAAGGTTTGATACCAATTAGAATCTGCAATTTGACTTGGTGCATGATTTTGCAAGTTTCCCATTTGGTGCATGTCTTGAAATTTAGTGATTTTTGCCAACTTTGCCACACCATAACTTTTGATCCAAGAAGAGTTTGATCATGTTCTTGTACTTTTTGAAAAGGGAAAGATGAGATCTACAACTTTCATGACCAAAGTTTTTCCATTTGAAGCATTTTTGGATCCAAAATCATGGCTTGAAAAATGACCTAAAATGATGCATTCTTGAAAAGTCAACTATGCCCAAAAAGTCAACATTTGCAAAAACCCTAAATTCTTGATTTCTATGAACTTCAATCTTCTTCCATGATCAAATGAAGACCATACACACTCAAAATGATGAAGATCACCCATTGGTTGGGTCATTGGGGGCCTCAGATGCCCTGATTTTGCACTGACTTGTCTGAAAAGTCAACTCTTGATCAGATGACTTCCCCATGGAATTTCTTCATGAAAATTGATATGCATACTCCCTATACCATATAGAGACCAATGGAAACAAGAATGACCAAAAATTTTGGGGTTATGGCCTCTGAAACCAAAACCCTAATTTTCAGTCAACTGTGTAGTTCAAGCTGGCTCTGCATCCACTCAAACCCTAGTTCTTGTGATTCCTCTGCATTTTTGACTTTGAGGATATGGAATATGATATAAGAACACACATGGACCCCTTTGAGTTGATTGGTGGCCTTTGGAATGGCTCAAGAAGCTTTGAGGTTGCTCAGATCACAAACCCTAGGTGCAGATGCCTTAGAAACTATCCAGTGAATCAAAAAATGAAATGTGAGATGATATGATTGTGTTTATGCATATGAGATGGCCATAAGCCATGGTGTGAATGGGTGAGGGCAAATTTGGGGTGTTTACAGCTGCCCCTATTCAAACATGAGTTAGCTGTGCAGGTTGTAAGCGACGGCTTAACAGGCAAACAAGGTAACTTGTGGTTGAATACCAAAGACAGTCCAAAATTTGCACTCACAGAATGAAGAAGAAAAAGGGATATAGATTGTAAAGGCAAAATAAAGTGTATTGTAAAGTGTGGGCGACAGAGGACGACCATCGAGCAGAGGACGACTGCTGGGTAAGGAGCAATGACGGGGACGGCCGACATGCTGGGGAGAGTGTATGAAAATAAAGCAATGACGGGGACGGCCGACATGCTGGGGATAAAAGGTAAAGCTAAGACGGGGACGGCCGACTAGCTGGGGAAAACAAAATCATGATGGGGACGGCCATCACGATAAAACTGTAAAATTTCTGAGGATTAATGAAACATGACGGGGACGGCCATCAAGTTCATAAAGGTAAAGTAACCAACGACGGGGACGGCCATCGGGCTAGAAAGGAAAAGGGACCACGACGGGGACGGCCATCGGGTTAAAGAATAAATGAAATAAACAGATGATGGGGTACGGCCATCAAAGGTGAAGGGCGATCACCTAGCAGGGGACAGCTGCTCTGTTGGGGATATAAGAAATATGATGGGGACGGCCATCAAAGGTGGAGGACGACCACCTGGCAGGGTACGGCTGCCGAAAATATCAACGATGGGGACGGCCATCGGATAGAAAAGGTCAACGATGGGGACGGCCATCGGACGAGCAAGATGGAGGACGACCATCAAGAAGTGGAGGACGACCACTCAGCAGGGGACGGCTGCTCTCGAGGTTTCTCATGACATAGGACGAATGCCAGATAACCAAAATCAACAATGGGGACGGCCATTGGATAAAGTGATGAAGGACGATCATCAAAAGGTGGAGGACGACCACCTAGCAGGGGACGGCTGCTAAAATCAACGATGGGGACGGCCATCGGATGAGCATGATGGAGGACGACCATCAAGAAGTGGAGGACGACCACTCAGCAGGGTACGGCTGCTCTCAAAGGTATCATAACACAGGACGAGTGTTAGATAAAAAGAAAATTATTTGTTGGTGATCTACTGGGGAGATAGTAAACACGGACGAGCGCTTACATCCAAGAAACAAAAGGTATAAGTGTTTGGTATTGTGTACAGATTAAAGATGCGGACGAGCATCCTTAAGACTATGATACGGACGAGTATCATGTAGAAACAAACTGACGCATGTTCAGAGATGATGATACGGACGAGTATCAACTGGTTAACAAAGAACACGGACGAGTGTTGCATCTGAAAGGACTCTTCTGGGGAATAGTAGACACGGACGAGTATCTATATTCAAGAAGACATAGGTGTTTGACACGGTGTATGGATTAAAGATGCGGACGAGCATCCTTAAGACTATGATACGGACGGGTATCATGTAGAAACAAACATTAGACGCAATGTTCTGAGATGATGGTACGGACGAGTACCAACTGGTTAACAAAGGACAAGGACTATTGTCGAATCTGTGGGGATATGAGCGATGATGTATACAAGATACGGACGAGTATCTGTATAAGCGTACCATGAGTAGTGAGTATTGTATTGTATAGATGAGTGTTTAACTGCTGGGGAGAGTGACACGGACGAATGTCAAAAGAGAAAAGTATAATATTAACAAGTGTATGGGTGATGAAGGTGTATGCGATTGCGCTGGGGATATGACACGGACGGGTGTCAAAAAGGGTGTATATACAAGTACATGTGAGTGCAAAGAGGATGTCTTTGGCTTTTTGCTGGTGATTTGACACGGACGGGTGCCAGAATGTATCTGTAATAAGGGTGATTTGTTTGTAAAGGGTGTTCAGGCGACTTTACTAGGGAAAGATGACACGGACGGGTGCCAAAAGGTGTATATACGGGTGTTTGTGATTGTGGGGCAACTGCTTTTGCTGGGACTCTGGTGGGGACTCTTGGGGAAAGTAATCTGTATTCACAAGCGTTCAATTCACAACATGACTCATGATTACGCTGTGCATTTGATTTTTGCCGTAATGCTCCGTATTAGACGGAATGCTACGCTCTGGGGGGGTGAATATGATGCGGATGCCATGATTATGCAAAGGGGCACGGATCCGGGATTCGGGTCCCATTGCTGCGAAGATCTCTGGATGATCCGCTTGAAATGGACATCCCAGCTGGGTATGAGATCACTGGTAGATCTAATGATGCATCTGCTTGGGGGATATATGTCACTGATTGACATAACCTTATAATATGAGAGACCCAGCTGGGGTTTGTAGAAGCTTTCTTCACTCTGTTGTGATCTCTTCATGCGTTGCTCTTCTGGATAGAGGCTGGAACTCTGTGGGGAGATAATTCCCTGACTTCTGTATTCTGTCGAGGAAGAATGGCAACTCGGCTGGGGAATTGTGAAAGGCAACTCAGCTGGGGAGAGCAACAAGAGGCAACTCAGCTGGGGAAATGGGCACCTCCCAGTGCCATGTGAGTTGATAATGATTCGCCAGTTTGCTGAGACGTAACTTGCATGCCCCAGGTTGCGCTCTGGATACCTGCAATCCTGCAAAGATAATGGAACGTACAAAAGGTCTCGAGGTATCCCTTACTGGATTCCGTCATAGGAGTTAAGTACTTTCGAGAATAATCACATTCCCTGTAAGCATGTGTTTTTGTTTTTAGAGAAAGGCATCTGTACTTATGCAATTGTGTTTTTAGAGATATCAGACGACTCTTTGCAAAACATAAATGTAAAACGAAACATGACTGAAAATCTGATTTTATTAATTCATGTGCCCTGAATTGGCAAGATACAGTCAAAGAAACATATCTCCTGAAATGAGGAGATTGTTACAAATTGAGAAATAAAGTGTTGGCGGTGTTGACGACGCTTTGAAGAGCTTCCTCTCCTGCTATGACTCGTATGACAATGACGTTCTTCTCGTCTTGCTTTCTGGAGAGAGTTGATTCTGATTGAAGCTTGATCCTTTGGAAGCTTACCAAGTTGTAGGTGATACAGACGAACTCAGAGTGCAGTTGTTCGCTTATTCCCTTATTTTGCATGGATCGCCCTTTCGGGTTTTCAATCCATCGGGATACCCATTTTTGCCTGAGCTGTCCAATGCGGCTTTTCAACTCAGCGGGTGTACATTTTTTATTTATTTCCCTTACTTTTGCCCGAGTCTTTTATTCTGTTTTTGACTCGCCGGGATGCCCTATTTTTGCCTGGACTTACATTCTGTTTTTTATGTCCAGCGGGTCTTTTTATGCGAAGTATTTTTTAACTGCATCTGAATTCACAGGGGACGGGAAATCTTCACCATCCATGGTGCTGAGCATCAGTGCTCCACCAGAGAAAACTTTCTTTACAACAAATGGTCCTTCATAATTTGGAGTCCATTTGCCCCTGTAGTCTGTATGAGGAGGGAGGATTCTTTTCAGCACAAGATCTCCCACTTGGTACTCTCGGTGCCGGACTTTTTGATCGAAGGCTTTCTTCATTCTTTTCTGATATAGCTGCCCATGGCAGATTGCAGCCAATCTTTTCTCTTCGATCAGACTCAGTTGTTCGTATCGGGACCGTGCCCATTCTGCTTCACTCAGTTTAACATCCATCAATACCCGTAGAGAGGGTAATTCAACTTCAACAGGTAGGACTGCTTCCATACCATATACAAGCTGATACGGTGTTGCCCCAATGGATGTTCTGATTGATGTGCGGTACCCATGCAAGGCAAATGGTAGCATTTCATGCCAGTCTTTGTAAGTGACTACCATCTTCTGCACAATCTTCTTGATATTCTTATTTGCTGCCTCAACAGCGCCGTTCATCTTTGGCCTGTAAGGAGAAGAATTGTGATGTTGGATCTTGAAGTCCCGACACAGCTCTGCCATCATCTTGTTGTTTAGATTGGAACCATTATCAGTAATGATCCGCTCGGGAACTCCGTATCGACAGATGATATCTCTCTTCAGAAATCTGGCTACCACTTGTCTTGTAACGTTTGCATACGAGGCTGCTTCGACCCACTTGGTGAAATAGTCAATGGCGACCAGGATGAATCTGTGGCCATTCGAAGCAGTTGGCTCAATCTTACCAATCATATCAATGCCCCACATGGCAAAGGGCCATGGTGAAGACATGATGTTCAAAGGGTTGGGAGGCACATGCACTTTATCTGCGTAGATCTGGCATTTATGGCATTTTCTGGCGTAAGCACAACAGTCTGCATCCATCGTGATCCAGTAATAGCCTGATCTTAACAACTTCTTAGCCATGGCATGCCCTCCTGCATGGGTACCAAAAGAGCCTTCATGCACTTCATGCATCAACAGATCTGCTTCTGTCTTGTCAACACATCTGAGGAGTACCATATCAAAGTTCCTTTTGTATAAAGACCCATCAGTGTTCAGAAAGAAACTACCAGCAAGCCTTCTCAAAGTCTTCTTATCATTGGAAGATGCCCCAGGTGGGTATGTTTGATCCTCCAAGAAGCCTTTAATGTCATGGTACCAAGGCTTATCATCTTTTACAACATCCGCTGCGAACACATATGCTGGTCTATCGAGTCTGGACACTGAGATCTGTGGCACAAAGTTGGCCGTTTGCACTTTGATCATGGATGAAATGGTAGCCAAGGCATCTGCAAACTGATTCTCGTCCCGAGGGATATACTCAAGCTTGACTGTTGTGAAGAAAGTCAATAACCTCCTTGTATAATCCCTGTAAGGTATCAGATGATCTTGGTGAGTGTACCATTTCCCGTTGGTTTGATTGACTACCAAAGCTGAATCTCCGAATACGGTCAATGTCTTGATCCTGAGGCCAATGGCCTCCTCAAGACCCATAATGCAAGCTTCGTATTCAGCTTCGTTGTTAGTGCAGTTGAAAGTGAGTTTTGCCGAGAAAGGCATGTGAACTCCCTTTGGTGAGATGAGTACCGCACCAACACCACGGCCATTCATGTTAACAGCCCCATCAAACATCATAGTCCATTCTTCTTCTGGGTCAGGCCCTTCGGTGTGAATAGGCTCCTCGTGATCTTTTGCTTTAATGAACATGATGTCTTCATCAGGGAAGTCAAACCTCATAGGCTGGTAGTCCTCAATAGGTTGCTCAGCCAGATATTCAGATAGTACACTGCCCTTGATGGCTTTCTGAGATGTGTACTGTATGTCGTATTCTGTGAGAATCATCTGCCATCTTGCAACCCGTCCGGTAAGAGCTGGCTTCTCGAAAATGTACTTAACTGGATCCATTTTTGAGATCAATAAGGTAGTGTGGGTCAACATATACTGTCTCAGTCGGCGAGCAGCCCACGCTAAAGCACAGCAAGTTTTCTCGAGCAGTGAATAACGCTGTTCACAGTCGGTAAACTTTTTGCTTAGGTAGTATATTGCATACTCTTTTCGACCAGACTCGTCATGCTGGCCCAGCACACACCCCATTGACCCTTCTAATACTGTCAAGTACATGATCAGAGGTCTTCCTTCGACTGGCGGCATGAGGATTGGAGGTTCTTGCAGATATTCCTTGATCTTGTCAAAAGCCTTCTGGCAATCTTCGTTCCACCTGACCGTTTGTTCCTTTCTTAGCAACTTGAACAAGGGTTCACAGGTTGCCGTGAGGTGAGATATGAACCTTGAGATGTAGTTCAATCGACCTAAGAACCCTCGAACTTCTTTCTCAGTTTTCGGTGCAGGCATTTCTTGAATGGCTTTGACTTTATCAGGGTCAACTTCAATCCCTTTCTCGCTTACAATAAAGCCCAGCAGCTTACCGGATCGTACCCCGAATGTGCATTTGTTGGGATTCAGCTTCAATTGGTATTTCCTCAGACGCTTGAATAACTTGAGCAGATTTACCAGGTGATCTTCCTCTGTAAGGGACTTGGCGATCATATCATCCACGTAGCATTCTATTTCTTTGTGGATCATATCGTGGAATAATGTCACCATAGCCCGTTGATATGTGGCACCAGCATTTTTCAGTCCGAATGGCATCACTTTGTAACAGAACGTGCCCCAAGGTGTAATGAATGTTGTCTTCTCCATGTCTTCAGGTGACATCTTGATCTGATTATACCCTGAAAATCCATCCATGAAGGAGAATACCGAGAATTGAGCCGTGTTATCCACCAATACATCAATGTGAGGTAATGGGAAGTCATCTTTCGGGCTGGCTCTGTTCAAATCCCGGTAGTCAACACACATTCTTACTTTGCCATCCTTCTTAGGCACAGGTACTATATTAGCAACCCACGGTGGATAGCTAGTCACAGCAAGGAACCCGGCGTCCCATTGCTTTTGTACCTCCTCCTTGATTTTCATAGCCATGTCTGGGCGAGTACGGCGCAGTTTCTGTTTGACTGGTGGGCACTCTTCTCTCAAAGGCAGCTTGTGCACAACAATGTCGGTATCCAACCCTGGCATGTCTTGATACGACCAAGCAAACACGTCCACATATTCTTGAAGTAGATCAATCAGTTGTCTCTTCACTGAGTCTTGCAGGCAGGCCCCGATTTTAACCTCTTTCACGTCTTCATCTGTACCAAGATTAATCACTTCAATCTCCTCCTGGTGAGGAGTAATAACCTTTTCCTCTTGTCTCAACAACCTGGCTAGCTCTTCAGGAAGCTCATATTCTTCATCAACCCCTTCATCAGCTTGATTGATTGGATTGTCAAAGTCATACGATGTCATAGCCGTGCTGTTGTCGGTGCCGTCTGGAAGGCACTCTCTGCAAGGGTTAAGTTTGTTCATTTTAGTGATTGATTTTAATCTTGCTTTAGAAAAAAGTGAAATGAAGTTATCATTTTGAAAACACCGCCATTTATTTTTTGTACAAAAAGAAAAATGGAAAAACAGTGAGCATAAAAGAAAAGGACTCGTTTGCAAAAAGATGTCTGATATTTCATTAATTTAATCTTGTTTGCACAAAAGTACAGATGGCCCTGGTTACAAAATGAGTCTTGTCATCTTGGGCAAGATGCAAGACTTGGATGCATGCTATAAAAAATACAGGAAATAATAATTACTCTGCATGAGTAACTCTTATAATTTCCTGGGAAGACCAGTTCGAGACACTGCTCCCCGGGATCTTCGGACGAATCCAATTCTCCAGATTGCGCTCCTCTTCCAGCTCGTCTTCCAAACAGTTGATAGCATCGGGGGTAAGCATCCCCCCACTGACAAAACCAGGCTCTGCAGCAGCCTTTGCTTGATGTTGAGTTGGTCTGTAACCCAACCCAAATTTGTCCTTCTTCTCCTCCACAGCTAAGACCTTGCCCCAGCCTTGGGCAGTTCCTTCTTCAACAACCTTCCGGGCTTGTTGGTATGACGACATTGGAGTACCAGATACAGCAGATGCTTCATTCACATTCAAAGCTTCAAACCCCTGGCTCATTGTTTCATGGATCTCTCCGTCCATCTCAATGTACTTGTAGGTTGCCAGGTGGCTGACAAAAATGTCCTCCTCTCCACAGATTGTGACAACTTGACCTTCCCACTCAAATTTTAACTTTTGGTGAAGGGTAGACGTTATTGCGCCGGCGGCGTGAATCCAGGGTCTACCCAACAAACAGCTGTAGGCGGGCTGAATGTCCATCACATAAAAGATAGTTTTAAAGGTCTGCGGGCCAATTGTCACGGGCAGCTCAATTTCTCCCAGAACCGATCTCTTCGAACCATCAAAGGCTCTCACCACCAGGTTGCTGGGTCTCAATGCCAATCCATCATATTCAAGCTTCACCAGAGCCTTCTTTGGTAAGACATTCAGGGAAGAACCTGTGTCCACCAGCACATGAGAAAGGACAGCTCCTTTGCATTCCAGGGTTATGTGCAAGGCTTTGTTGTGATTGCGGCCATCCGCTGTCAAGTCAGAATTGGTAAACCCTAGCCCATTGCTAGCAGTAACATTTCCAACCACGGTTTCCAACTGGTTGACAGTAATCTCCTCAGGCACGTAAGCTGCGTGCAGGACTTTAAGTAGTGCATTCCGATGGGCTTCGGAGCACATAAGCAGTGAGAGGATGGAGATTTTGGATGGCGTCTGGTGAAGTTGATCCACAATTTTGTAGTCACTCTTTTTGATGATCCGCATAAACTCATCAACTTCCTGATCAAATGGAGCCTTCAGGGCTTCTTTGGCAGCTGGATCTTCCTGCACCGGGCCTTTACCTTTGCCTTGGCAGCAGCTTCTGCTTCGGCAGTGGGTCTTTGAACTTGTGAAGCGAAGAGACGTCCGCTTCGGGTGAAGCCTCCGCCTCCCCCCACATTATCTACTTGTGGTGCAGGTGTTGATGTTTCAAGAGTGATTCTTTTTCCTTCACAGTACACGTCAGAGCCATAGTGCCAAGGGATGGCCCTATTGCTTTCATATGGTACTGGTCCAGGCACCGTGACAGTGACCGGACTGATTGCTGCTGCTGAAGGGACTGTTATTGTTTGTGGATCATAAAAGATTGTAACTGGTGCTCTAGTGGGAGCAGCACCTTCTGAATGGTAGGCAGAATTATTTTCGGGATCGTAGAATATGGTAACAGTAGAGACATCTTCATGATTGATTGCTGGTGTTGTAGGAGGTTCTGTTGGAAGGACTGTTGTTATTATTGACGGAGATTCGAAATGGAATGAAGCTGACGTTGTAGCAGGAGAAACTGTTGAAAACTGATCATTTGGGAGGGCAAGTGGAGTACTTGCTGATGGTGCTGATGAATTGTCGGGAACAATAGTTGCTGCAGTTGTAGGAGGTTCTGAAACCGTTGTTGATGAAGTTGTCGGATTTGCTGGGAATGATGTAGTGATCTGGAGCAAGCCACTCTGAATAAGGCTGTCAATGCCATTTCTCAGGTCCTCACACCCATTCCATGAAATATTGCAAAAAGGGCATCCTAGTTCACACCCCGGAAATATTTGGTTTTCTCGGAGTTGAGCTTTGATTTCCACCAATGGTGTCCTGATCTGATCCACACTAGTTATCAAATAAGATGGTTGGTCTTCTTCAATAGCATTAATTCGAGGACCACCATGGTTTGGCATAGGGTTTTTATTGACATTGGGCGGAGGTGCAAAATTCAGAGCCTTGGAGTCTACCAAGTCTTGTACCTTCATATGCAGAGCCCTGCATTTTTCTGTACTGTGACCAGGTGCGTTTGAATGAAAAGCACACCTAGCATTGGAGTCATAGTTTCTTGGTAGACTGTTGGGATCCGGAGGTGCCAACGTTCTTAGCTCAACCAGGTTGAGTTTCAGAAGTTGTGGCAGTAAGGCAGCATACGGCATTGGGATCGGGTCGATCACTCGGTTAGCTTGGGATGGCCTTTGTTGGAATGGCCTTTGTTGATTGTTGTTGTTGGAGTTGTTGTTGTTGTAGTTCCTTGGAGGATACTGATTCTGATGATACTGAGGTTGTTGTTGGAAGTTTTGTTGCGGAGGTTGATAGACTGGCTGTGGGTGAGCTGGAGCAGGGATAGTGACTGCTGCTATTGACCTCTGAGCATATTGGGGCCTACCCCTGTTGGTGTGGATGGCATTGGTTTCGCCAGTTCTTCTCGGGCCTGTAAAAGGCTTTCTTGTACTACTGGACGAGCTGGCACCGTTGTCTGAGATCTTTCCCATTTTTAACAGGCTTTCAATTCTCTCCCCAGCTATGACAACATCTGCGAAGCTAGTGGAAGAGAAAGCAGCCAACCTGTCAATATACGTTCCCTGGAGAGTGTTCATAAACATGTCTGCCATTTCTCTCTCAGACATTGGTGGTTGAACGGCAGCAGCCAATTGTCTCCATCTTTGAGCATATTCTCTGAAGCTCTCCCTCGAAGACTGTGACATTCCCATTAGGAGGGTCCTGTTGGGTGCCATATCTAGATTATACTGATACTGTCTGATGAAGGCTTCTGCCAGGTCCTTCCAGCATCTTATAGTTGCTCTTGTCAGATGGGAATACCACTCCCTCGAAGCTCCAGTCAAGCTATCTTCAAAATAGAACATCCACAATTTCTCATCCATTGTATAGGCCTTCAGCCTTCCCAGAAATGATTGCAAATGAGTCCGGGGGCATGAAGTCCCATTATACTTTTCGAAACATGGAGGCTTGAACTTGTGGGGGATCCTGACCCCTTCTACCAATCCCATGTCCATGACGTCGAACCCCAAAGAGTTTTGAGACTCCAGTGATCTCAACTTCTCAGCTATCTCTTCCAATCGTCTATCATATGTTTCCTCTCCGGCACCCATTAATGTATACTGGTCCTCCTGAGGATCTTCTTGAAGTACTCTGGCTGCAGTGGCTGTTCCTTGAATGTTGACTGGGATGTTAGCCTCTGGATGGAGATGTGGGCCAAACACAGGGGGGTTAACATGTGGTTGCACCCTTTCATTGTTACTTGTGCCTGCAGTCCCCACATGGGGCTCCTCTTGATTCCTCCCTTCTACCAAAGTTCTGAGCCTCTCCTGGCTTTGAGCTAAGTTGTTCATCACTTCCATGAATTGTGTTATCTGGGTTCTCATCTCCAACCTTTCGTTGGCCATCTGGTTTCTGACCTCCGTAAGGTCCTGCTGCATCTGATCCATCTGAATTCCCGGAAGGTTGTTTCTAGTTGGGTACCTGTGAGGCCTGTTGAGAGGAAATGCCCGGCGGCGAGCAATAATTCCTGAACATCACAACAGAGGTTAGCAACAACAAAACAAAAACCTACAAAACAAACAAAAGGGTTAGCATGCAATGCAGTTATGCTTATTTGTTCTCAAGGTATCCGGTTTGGCCTTCAGTTTTGACCCTTCCAGACCCTTGAAGATGCTGCTGTTGAAGTTGCTTTTGATGTGAACCCAGATAGAAACCAACACAAATATATTACAAAGGTGAAATAATACAATTTGTTCATTTTACAACACAAACCCTCAAAGGGGCCAAAATACATCACAAAAAGCAAAAGTACATGGAAAAGGAACAACAACAAGCAAATGATCAAACTCCAAGGCCAAACTCATCCTCACGAACTTCCTTGAGAAGTGCTTCGGTCACAGGATCAGCCGGATGCTCCGTGAGACTTCTGATGAGAAGGTTTCTTGTTGCAACAGCTGCAGTCAACTTCCTGCTCTGACTTTGGTCCTTAGACCTCTTTACTCCTGCTTTGATTTTCAGCTCTGATATTTCCTCCTGGGCTGCTGCCAGGGCTTTTTCCATCTGCTCCATCTTGTCCTGAACTCTCTTGTCTTCTAGAGTACGGGCCTCAGTGATCCGGACCCACCTGGCCTGACTTTCCTTCAAATACAAGTCTGTTCTTGCTCTTTGGAACTGGGCTTCTTTACAAGCATTCTTCAGAATCTGTTCACCAGCTTTAGACTTGTTGATATAATCTCCAGACTTCTCAATCTTAGTTAAGTGTTCCACTCTCAACTTCTCCAATCTCTCAATCTCCCTCACACTTTCAGTCCTCTCTCTGAGGGTCTTCTGCAAGGCTTGAGTTAACTTCTCATTTCTTTCCTTCAAGCTTTCAAACTCTTCCAAACTGATAGAGGCAGGGGGTGGTGCTGAAGATGACTCAGGCATGTCTTCTATAGTAAAGGGCATTCCAGAGAATTGGGCCCTAGCATGGGACCACTCATAATATTGGACTGATGCCACATTATTGCACTTCCCCAGAATGGTGATTCCCTTAGTCTGAACATGATCCCAGGCCCAGGCAGCCTGCCTAACAGCAGCCAAACTAATCTTGTTCTCACAGTAGAGGGTCTCAACCAAGTCTTGTTCCCTTGGAGTATGAACCAGTGCATAGCCTAATTGCCTTCTGAACAGCAGAGGGTTGTAATTGATACTTCCCTTAACTCCTATCAAAGGCACATTGGGAAAGTGCCCACAGCTGGTGATCATATCTCTGCCCTTGGTGCTCTGAGTACACCATCTGATATCTGCTGAAGTTAGGACAGTGAGTCTTTTAGCCCAGTTGCTTTGCTGATGAGGGTTGAGAAATGCATCTGTCCTCGGTAGATGCCTGAGAAGCCAAGCATAGAATAATGGAGCACAAATCCTCACTAATCTTCCCCTCTGCTTTTCATTTCTCTGATGTACTGAGTAATAGAGATCACCCAGTAAAGTTGGTACTGGGTTCTTCAGGATGAACAAATGGATTGCATTCTTGCTGATGAATCGAGGCTCATCTGCAAACAACACAATTCCATACACACTTAAGGCCAACAGTGCACAAACAGCTTTCCACTCCCCCAGGGAGGCCTTCAGACTAGCTTGAGAAACTAGGAAGTCCAGATGAAATCCAGGGATCCCAGCTTTGGAGGTCATATGCTGTTCAATCAAAACAGACTCCAGATACAAAGCTTTTGCTACCTCTCCATTGCTAGGAAAGACCATTTCAGGGTTGAATGGGATTTCTCTTTTGATAGGCAAACCAACCAAAGATGAGTATTCTTCCAGAAGAGGCCCCAACTGAAAGTCTTGAAAGGTGAAACATCTCAATGGAGGATCATAAAACTGAATGCAGGTGTGGATGAGGCTCCTCTGAGATGGGTCCAGATCCATGACCATGTCCAGTATATCTCCATAACTCTCCCTGAACAAGGGTATGTGCTCTGGAGTGATCAGGGTTTGGATCCTCCTGATGTCTGACAAGTCTGGTTGGAAGAAATGATAAGTGATGTTGCTTTTCTTTGGAGCCATGATGCTGAAGACTGGGTAGAGTAAGTGCTGATGAAGATGCTGAGGAGAGGGCCACTGACTGGCTAGTGCAAGTAACTGAAGTATGTGGCTGGCACACTGAAGCAAGTGCTGGTGGAGATAGGTCAATATAACAGATGGGGTCAAAACCAAAACCAGATGGAGGTGGATACCCTGAAACACAAATAAGCAAATGTTAATATGATGCAATGAGTATGTATGCAGATGAAATGCAAGGGTTTGTGACTGAGCTGGATCCGATTAACTGCCTTGGTGTAGATCCATGTGTGTTCAAGAATTCCAGATGGAGGTCTATAAATCCAGTAACCAGGGTGGGGGACTCAAATAAAGAGCCACATGTCCAGGGTTTTAGAATCACAAGAACTATCCAACATGGAGTATTCTTAACAAAGTCAAAGTAACAGGGTATTCTGAGGTCAAGGTACCTGCAAACCTGTAAACAGCCCAACCCCCTCACAGGTGATGATCTAGAACAAGGATCCTCAGACTTGGATCAGTTATGAGAAGTGTAAACACTTCTAACCCGGAGGTACAGTGTTTACAATAACCATAACAATTCCTCCTCTAAATCACCTCAGTTTCTGAAGGTCAGTACTAAAAGGTCATTCAGACTTAGCAGGCTTCCCAGATAGCCCTAGCATTGCAGGAAATCTGCAACACAGAGTTCTCAAGAAGAAACCCATATCTGAACCGTGTTTCATATCCCCGCACCAGACCGAAATGGAATGGGAAAGAATATGATTCACTCTAGCCTAGGTGTCACTCAGGTCCCAGGTATAGGACCTTAACTCTCAATGAAATACCCACCCACCAAAGAAAAACCAGATCCAGCCAGCACAGTATGACAGTATGAAAAATATAAAGCTATAAAGAAAGCAATAAATCAACTGTACATAAAGCAATAAACAAAATACAAATATACAAACACAAATAAGCACATAACACCCCAGTAAACACAAATCAATCAAGCGCTAGGAGGAACCCACAAAAAGAACCAGAAGCCCTGGTTGCAATATAAGGGTCCCCAGCAGAGTCGCCAAGCTGTCGCTCCCGAAGATTTGCATCCCGGTACAAGCGCGAACGGTCGGCGAAGGGAACAGTGAGAACACACAGCCGTGAACTCACTGGAGATGAATAGAGTCGCCAGCTAGGCATTTTTATCCCGGAGGAAAGGCAATGCTGCATAGACCTAGAAAGAAATGGATAAGACGGTTTGCGAACCAGAGAGACTGAGAAAGGGGGTTGGTTACAACCTGGGAAGGTATTAGCACCCAGATTGTCCGTCGTACTCGACGGGATCCACGCTTAGAAGATTTGTGTTTTAAAGGGGTAGTGTCAGTGCAATCTGTGTGTAAAATAGCTGGAAAGATGTACAGGTGTCAGTGTAAAAGAAGTGCGAAGTACATAAGTGAAGTGTCAGTGTAAGGAAAGAGTATGCTCATGATCATGAGGCTAAGAGAATGATGCTGGAAAGAGGGGGAATACACAGAGACTTTTGTTCGATAACTGTTAAGTTATGCCTACGTATCCTCTCGTGCAATGAGGAAGTCAGAACACCGTAGTTCGACCCAAAGAGACTGAAAGGTGAATTGACTTGTGAACTGCCTACTTGTCCATGCTCAAGTGTAAGACCTGTCTGGCTCAGGTGCTAACTGTCTTGCATTAGACGGAAGAAGCAAGTTCTCGTTTGTGAATGAAGGTGATGAGAAAAGAATCCCGGAGGAGACGATTATTGTTTGTTTTTGAGTTTTCAGTCTTTTATTGCTTTTGGAGTTTGTCATAAGATAATGAGCTTAAGTCTAAACCAATGGATTTAGTAAACTCATCACATCTTCCCTCTGATTAGGGGTAATGAGAATACCTTAAGTGTGAAGTCAGATTCTCACACTTAATCACCTTTGATGTAGGATTAAGATCATTAACCTACTTGTGATTATTTAGATGCTTTTGGTGATTTTTGTTTAGTGTTGAGTAATGGGGTTAGGCCATAATCAAGGATTAAACAGACCCATTACACCATCCTAAAAGAAGGATAATAGATGAGGATGTTTAAGCTGAGGAAGACTCCTCAACTTAATCCATGATTAGGGATTAAACCCATGACAAAACAAGCCTTTATTAAGTGGCTTTTAGTTAATGGTATGATGATGAAGTGTTTTTTATGATTTGTAAGACAACTTGAGGGGGACTTGTCCATTAACACTAGGGTTAGTCCTTCTTAACCACTTAAGGAAGAATTAGAACCCTAATGCAAGGCCCAAGTTACAAGTGTGATGTCTTGATATTTATTAGATGAATTGATTAAGGGATTTAAACACCTTAAGGGTTCAAGACTTAGGATTAAAGTTATACACTCCATCCTAAGAGAAGGATGCAGGCATAAGCTTAATCACAAAGTCTTAAAGCCTTTAGGGTTTAATCCCTGGTTATGAGATGAGAAGAGAAGACTCAAAGAGAGACACAAAGGCAAAACTATGGGGGGACTAATCAAAACCCTAATCATTGTCATGCTTGGTTGATCCTAAGGTTTGTGAGGTTTTCAAGAGAAATCTTCAGAGGAGCCACCAGGAAGCAGATGAACAAGATCAAGAGAAGCAAAGTGACTTGCTTCATTCAAGAAGTCAAGTCACTTGAAGAAAGAAAGTGGGAGAAGCAAGAATGAGCAAGCTCAATCTCAAACACAAATAGAAATGCAGCAATGGATGCAAGAGAGATGAAAAGAAAAGGTATGAGAAGTGAAGGCAAATCCACTTCTCAAGTTAACTTACCACCTGAAATGTTAGAAAGAAATGCAATGCAATGCAAGATGAGATGAAATGATATGATGCAAAGCAAGACCAGAAGCATGTTGATGATATTAATGATGTTATGAGGTGATGCAAACATGAGGCAAGGCAATGGGGATGTTCATACAAGATCATGAATGCAAATGATGCAAGCTAAGGAGCATGAACAAGCATGAAAGGTTATGAATCATACAAGACAAATGACATGGCAAATATGGGATGCAATGATCAAAGATGCTTTATACATGTCTTAAGATGTCAAATGGATCACAAGAATACACAAAATGCAAAGACAAGTCATGTTATGCAAGGAAATGCAAGAGGGATGCAAATGAAAGCCCAAATTAGGGTTTATGGATCAAACATCAAACACAAACCAAAAACAGAAGCAAACCTCATGATAAAAAATGGAAAATGCTACCCAAAGAAACCCTAGGCCTATGATGAACCACTGCCCAAAGGGGAGCTCTCAACTCTCAACCAAACTCAAGACATGATTTTTGCAAGTTATTAGGGTTTTTTAGGGTTCTTAACAAAACAAATGCCAATCAATTAGAAAATGCAAGAACAAATCATGGCCTTTTTATCCTAGGAACTACATGCAAAACAAAAGACAATGCAAGAAGAATCAATGTCTCAACCTTCACCAATTGGCAGAAATGAATTTTTGAATCCATGATCAAAATAATGCATAAAAAATGATTTAATTCAATGAAAAATTCTTAAAATGCATCAAGATCAAAAAAAGAAATTTGGTTTGAAGGTTGGACAATGTTTCTAAATGTCTTAGAACATTTCATGAATTTTTTGGTGATTTTTAAATACTTAAAAGTATTTTTAATAAATTAATTTTCATTAATCAATTAAAAATAATCTTTTAAATATTTAAAAATACTTTTTAATGATAAAAATAAAAAATAAAAATATTTTTGGGTCTTAAAAATTATTGAAACTCATGAGAAAAAGTTTCATAATTTTTAGACATTTTTTACTATTTTTAATAAATGGTGCAAATAAAATGAAAAGAAATTAAAATAAATTGAGAAAAATGGGAAGTATGCTCAATGAAGCGTCCAGATTGAATCTGGGCTTGGAAGGTTTGACCTGGCGCGCATCTGGACGGCCCAGGTTCAAACTTTCCTAAACTCAATTAATCAAATAATTAACATTTAAATAAATACGGATTAGGGCTAATGATCAGATCTCCACCACTCACTGCACGCGGGAAAAGAGAATCGCACGGCCTACATTCAAACTTGCCCCTAAACCCTAATTAACTCATTAATTACTTTCAGGCTGCCGGAGAAGACTTCCGGTCGTCTTCTCCGGCTAGCATCTCCCCTGAAAATCCCCAAGACCCCAAAAACCTAACTAAAATGAAATCTAAGAATTGGGAAATGATCCCCTCTCACTCACGAATCAAAACCCTCACCCAAAACAAATTTATTCTTCCCAACAAGGCTGAATCGAAGCAAGAAAGAATTAGGGCACGCAGGTTTCAGACAGCAATTAAATTCTCATTTCATCATCATTTCAAAAACTAAAAGCATCAGGATGATCAGTGAATCATGAGGAACAAGTTTGTAACAAGAAAAACAGCTTCTGGAAAAAATATTTTCGAGCTACCTGAGATTTGGAGCTTTCAGTTTGGGAACTTTCTGGCCCTCTCTTTATGTGCAATCTGCTCCTTAGAACCCCTTGATGATGTTTGAATGCTCAAAATGAGTTTGTGCTGGCTGGATAATGAGTTTCGAAAGGAACTGCTTCAAGCTCAGTCAACAATGGCTATGGTGATTCTGACTGATTCAGGCCATGGTGAATGAAGGTTTGAGGTCCTGATGATGAATGGAGAAGGTTTGTGGTGTTTGTTTGTGTGTTGGTGAGCTGGGATGAGAGTTTCGAATGAAACTGCAAAATGGAGTGTGAAATGGTTATGGAGTGTTCTTGCTATTACAGGCTTTGGTTCTTGGTGCTGGATGATCTATGAAGTGTGGTGAGATGATTGATGAAGATAGTTTGAGTGTTTTGTGGCTGTGGAGAGGAATTCGAAGGAACTTGCAAAAGGGGAGTGTTTTGTGTATGTTGTGAATGTGTGAGTTTCAGCCTTGCTTGAGGTGTGTTATGGCCAGCAAATTGTCCACATAACTCTCTCTCATTGGTCAGTTGACAAGACATGTGCTTTATTGATTGGTAAGTTGCCTTTTGCAAAAAGTCAAAAATTGTGTAAGAGAGGTATGGTGAAGTGCTAGCTTGGTACAAAGCCTAGGGGCTGCGCAGCATGGGGTGGTGAGTGAGCTAGCAAGGTCAGCATCCAAGGTCACAAGTTGTAGGAAGCATGATGAGTGGTTTTGCAAGTTGTTGTACTTTGGTTCACATGTGAAGATCTTGTTCCAAAAGTCATGAAACATGAGCAATGCCTAGTTCATTCTGAATTTTAGGACTTAGAGAATGTTTATGTAAAGGTTTGATACCAATTAGAAGCTGCAATTTGACTTGGTGCATGATTTTGCAAGTTTCCCATTTGGTGCATGTCTTGAAATTTAGTGATTTTTGCCAACTTTGCCACACCATAACTTTTGATCCAAGAAGAGTTTGATCATGTTCTTGTACTTTTTGAAAAGGGAAAGATGAGATCTACAACTTTCATGACCAAAGTTTTTCCATTTGAAGCATTTTTGGATCCAAAATCATGGCTTGAAAAATGACCTAAAATGATGCATTCTTGAAAAGTCAACTATGCCCAAAAAGTCAACATTTGCAAAAACCCTAAATTCTTGATTTCTATGAACTTCAATCTTCTTCCATGATCAAATGAAGACCATACACACTCAAAATGATGAAGATCACCCATTGGTTGGGTCATTGGGGGCCTCAGATGCCCTGATTTTGCACTGACTTGTCTGAAAAGTCAACTCTTGATCAGATGACTTCCCCATGGAATTTCTTCATGAAAATTGATATGCATACTCCCTATACCATATAGAGACCAATGGAAACAAGAATGACCAAAAATTTTGGGGTTATGGCCTCTGAAACCAAAACCCTAATTTTCAGTCAACTGTGTAGTTCAAGCTGGCTCTGCATCCACTCAAACCCTAGTTCTTGTGATTCCTCTGCATTTTTGACTTTGAGGATATGGAATATGATATAAGAACACACATGTACCCCTTTGAGTTGATTGGTGGCCTTTGGAATGGCTCAAGAAGCTTTGAGGTTGCTCAGATCACAAACCCTAGGTGCAGATGCCTTAGAAACTATCCAGTGAATCAAAAAATGAAATGTGAGATGATATGATTGTGTTTATGCATATGAGATGGCCATAAGCCATGGTGTGAATGGGTGAGGGCAAATTTGGGGTGTTTACAACAGGCTATTGTGAAAATCTTTTCAAAAAAAAAACAAAAAAACTTCGAGACAAACATGTGTGTTGCATTAACAGTCTCAACATCAATAATTTTTGCTTGGTAAGCATTTGCTTGATATTATAGAAGCCTATGTATGAGCACCAGTGATGAGCTTAATCTCTTGAGATTTGAAACTCTGTTGAGTAGTTGAACAACCATTTCAGAGAATGATCACCCCCAGGGGCATGTTGTTTGAAGACTCTGCCAGACAGGGGCATGTTGCTTGAAGACTCTGCCATACAGGGGCATGTTGTTGAAGACTTTGGCCGCAGGAGCATGTTGTTTGAATCCTTTGCCAGCCAGGGGCATTTTACCTAAAGACTCTGCTAGACAGGGGCACGTTGTTGGAATACTTTGCCAGACAGGAGCAGATTACTTGGAAACTTAGCCAACCAGGGGCAGGTCGTTACCCCAATTTGTGCTTACACAGTCTGATCATCCCTAGAAGATAAACATTGAAGATTCATTTGTGCCAAGTACATTTAATCTGAGGCAGTGACGTCGAGATTCAACGAATCTCTACAAGAGTTTGAAGACACTGAGGCATTTTGAATGTCAAGTCTTCTATAAAATCCTCTTGAGATGATCTCTTCTCACAAACCATTTTGTGGGCGCATGACCACGTGTTCCCCTAAACAAGACGCTCTTGGGATATACCTTGCAAGTACCTCCCGATAACGGGGTCCTCACACCAAGTTGCTTTGATATATCAGGGGCATGACTCAGTACTTTCTGGTGGATGTTTTTTTACTACTTAGTACTTCCAGTGAGATACTAAGTCTAGTATCCCCATTTGAGCCTTGATTCAAGCTTCTCCAGCTGAATCTGATTTGCTCTCTCCAACGGAGTACAAATTTACTTCATCCTAAGCAAACTTAGTTTGTATGTTTGTTTCCTTCTGAGGGACATTGAAATTAGAAGGTTTATTTGGGTTCATTTCCCGATTGAAGTGTCTTCCTCTCCTCGAAGAGATTTGAGCCTTGTAGCAGGACTTTATTCCATGGATGGCTCTTTACCCTATCTTCAGTGATTGCATACACTTTGACGATATTGGTCGAGTATTCGTTTGTTGTGATGTTTATTTCATCACCAGTTTACCTCTTGTGTCTGTTTTGTCTGTCTGTCAGCATAAACACAACGCATATACATACATGTACATCATATTCGAATTCATATTCATATGCATATTCGTGTCGCATTCATTAATGCATACCTCCTCCCTTGGTCACATGTATCCCCAGGTGATACGTCTCTCTCCAAATAGAGTTGTCAGCCTTAGGCAGAAAATGTACATTCTTTCTGATTCCCCACTGAGATTCTACCCTCGTGGAAGATTTTGCTTTAGTACCCCTTTCCACACTTGGAGAGGATTAATCCCCAATTAAGTTTATTCCTCATGGGTTAGTGTCTTGCTTGACAATTTCTTTCCAGCTCGTTCCTGGATTGAATTTTGGTCGTTGACATCTTTGATGATTGAACTACCAATTGGAAAGTGCATTTATTTTGCACCTTTGGATACTTCGTCTCCTAGAAGGAATTGAAGGTTCCCCATTGAAGACAAATTCGTGCTCCCCAGCAATATTGTTGCAGCATTCTCTTGGAGTATTTACACCTGGCAACAAGTGGCAGTCTCTTTATTTGAGAAGCTTGTTTTGTCTTCGAACTTTTGAGTAAATCAACAGATGGCGGTCTCTTTCCGAGCAGTCATTCCATCCCCAGCAATTCCAGATGGAAAGTGGATTCATTTTGCACCTTCGGATGCTTAGTTCCCCAGAAGAAATTTATTGAGGGCTTCCGTTGAAGACAAACTTTGTTTTCCAGCAGTGTTGTTGCAACATCCTCTTGGAATACTTATACCTGACAACAAGTGGCAGTCTCTTTATTGGAGAAGCTTGTTCTTATCCCTGGACCTCTAATCGGAATCAACAAGTGGCAGTCTCTTTATTTGAGAAGCTTGTTTCTTATCCATGGATTTCCCAGTAAATCAACAGATGACATTTTCTTTTCGAGCAGTTTGTTCATCCTCAGCAAGGTTTCTGTTCTATCAAATGGCATCTCCCCTGTTCAGCGGAGAAGTTTAGTATGAATTTATTTTTTCAACAAATGGCATCTCATCCAGACAAGGTGAGAAGTTTGTTCGGCAAATGGCATCTCATCTAGACAAGGTGGGAAGTTTGTCGTGATTCCAATTTTCAACAAATGGCATCTCATCCAGACAAGATGAGAAGTTTGTTCGGCAAATGGCATCTCATCTAGACAAGGTGGGAAGTTTGTCGTGATTCCAATTTTCAACAAATGGCATCTCATCCAGACACGGTGAGAAGTTTGTTCGGCAAATGGCATCTCATCTAGACAAGGTGGGAAGTTTGTCGTGATTCCAATTTTCAACAAATGGCATCTCATCCAGACAAGATGAGAAGTTTGTTCGGCAAATGGGATCTCATCTAGACAAGGTGGGAAGTTTGTCGTGATTCCAATTTTAACCAAATGGCATCTCATCCAGACACGGTGTTCGGCAAATGGCATCTCATCTAGACAAGGTGGGAAGTTTGTCATGATTCCAATTTTCAACAAATGGCATCTCATCCAGACAAGGTGAGAAGTTTGTTCGGCAAATGGCATCTCATCTAGACAAGGTGGGAAGTTTGTCGTGATTCCAATTTTCAACAAATGGCATCTCATCCAGACAAGGTGAGAAGTTTGTTCGGCAAATGGCATCTCATCTAGACAAGGTGGGAAGTTTGTCGTGATTCCAATTTTCAACAAATGGCATCTCATCCAGACAAGGTGAGAAGTTTGTTCGGCAAATGGCATCTCATCTAGACAAGGTGGGAAGTTTGTCGTGATTCCAATTTTCAACAAATGGCATCTCATCCAGACAAGGTGAGAAGTTTGTTCGGCAAATGGCATCTCATATAGACAAGGTGGGAAGTTTGTCGTGATTCCAATTTTCAACAAATGGCATCTCATCCAGACAAGGTGAGAAGTTTGTTTGGCAAATGGCATCTCATCTAGACAAGGTGGGAAGTTTGTCGTGATTCCAATTTTCAACAAATGGCATCTCATCCAGACAAGGTGAGAAGTTTGTTCGGCAAATGGCATCTCATCTAGACAAGGTGGGAAGTTTGTCGTGATTCCAATTTTCAACAAATGGCATCTCATCCAGACAAGGTGAGAAGTTTGTTCGGCAAATGGCATCTCATCTAGACAAGGTGGGAAGTTTGTCGTGATTTCAATTTTCAACAAATGGCATCTCTCCCAGACAAGTTGAGAAGTTTGTTGTGAATTTTTCCAATTTCCGTCAAATGGCCATCTCTTCCATACAAGTTGAGAAGTTTGAACGTGAAGTTGTTCTTCATCATATGGCTGTCTCTTTCAGAAGAAGGGAAGTATGATGAATGTTCTATCAAATGGCTATCTCTTCCAGACAAGTTGAGAAGTTTGATATGAATCTCTTTTATTTTTCCAACAAATGGCTATCTCTTCCAGACAAGTTGAGAAGTTTGTTGTGAATTTTCCAATTTCCGTCAAATGGCCGTCTCTTCCATACAAGTCGAGAAGTTTGAGTGTGAAGTTGTTTCTCCATCATATGGCTGTCTCTTTCAGAAGAAGGGAAGTATGGTGAGAATTCTATTCATTGGCATCCTTAGTTAAAATCTCGGCAGAAGATTTAACAATAGGTGTTTCCTTTTATTTCTGGCAAGTCTCGGCAGAAGATTTTCAGTCTACCTCGGCAGAAGGTATTTACTTTTACAAGCTCGACAATGGCATCCTTAGTTAAATCTCGGCAGAAGATTTGGCGACAGGTGTATCCTCAGTAAATCCTCGGCAGTAGGAATTTCATTTTGATACCTCGGCAGAAGGTATCTCATTCTTAGATTCTCTGGTAATCTCGGCAGTAGGTCTCCAGCAGACTTCAACAGAATTCGTTTTTGTTCCAAGATCTCGGCAGTAGATTTTTGGTTCATTTTGATACCTCGGCAGAAGGTATCTCATTCTTAGATTCTCTGGTAATCTCGGCAGTTAGATCTCCAGCAGATTTCGATAGAATTTGTTTTCTTACCAAGATCTCGGCAGTAGATTTTTGGTTCATTTTGATACCGCGGCAGAAGGTATCTCATTCTTGGAACCTCTGGTAATCTCGGCAGTAGATCTCCAGCAGACTTCGATAGAATTTGTTTTCTTACCAAGATCTCGACAGTAGATTTTTGGTTCATTTTAGGATACCTCGGCAGAAGGTATTCCATTTTTAGATTCTCTGGTCATCTCGGCAGTTAGATCTCCAGTAGACTTCAGAATAAGTGGTTTTCGTTTCAGAATCTCGGCGGTAGATTTCTGTTTCGTTGTTGATACACCAACATAAGGTATTTCCAAATGAGGTTTCAAATCTCGGCAGTAGATTTCCTCTAAGTGGAATTTTGTTCAAAAATTTCAAGTCATCTTAGGACCTGTAGACAGTTGTCGTCTGGCTTCACTCAGGAGAATTTTTCTCGTGTGGATTGTAATCCAGTCATGTGCGTCTAATCCTCAGTAGTGTTAGTTTTCTGCCCAGCGGCGTGATAGCTCTTGTTTTGCATTTTTTACATTGCACATCATATCATTTTCATTTGCATTTTCGGTCAAAATTTTAGGTATTCTGATATTTAATCCTCTTCCACCCTGAATGTCCAAAAAAATTTGTTACTCGCACATTCAGGTTCTAGATGATTAAATAGGGGCAGTTGTCATACCCTAAATTTTGACCAGAAATTTTTCGTTTTTGTTCATTTTCTGACGCATTTTTTTTGGCAATGTATGGAAAATCAAGCATTTTTGCATTTTAGATTAAACGTATGATTAATCATTAACCATTGCATTTCTTAACGCATTTTTTGTCGTGATATAGATTATCAGTCATTTTCACATTTTTTAGTCCGTTAATCATTAACCTTTGTATTTTTCTATTCATTTTATCATTTGAAATCATATAATTCATTTTTGTTTTAGAATTAATTGTTTCGGTTTAAGAATAAAAAATTTTAGATTAATATTAGACGTTTTAAAGAGAGTTTTATTTTTTTATTTTTTTATTTTGGCTCAAATTTAGATTTTTATTTAGATTTAAGTTTAATTTCAATTTAAGTTTTTAAAAAAATGTAATTTAGTTTGGTTTTAAAAAAATAGTTATTTTGATTTTAACTTTATCATTTAGTTCTAAGTAATTTATTTATTTTATTCCATTTAAGTCATTTCCATTATTTATCCACTCTTATTTTAATTAATTTGCTTCTTATTTAGCCTTATTAGATCTTTTTCTTTTAATTATATTAATTGTTATTTATTTTTTTTAATTAGTCCAACTTTTATTTTGTTTTCCATTCAGTTAATTATTCTATATAGACTTTTTATTAATTTTTGACTTATTCCAAATAGTACAAAAAAAAATAGGAGTTTGTTTTGTCTTAGTCAACCCTTATGGTCTCATCTCCCAAAAAAAAAACTACAGCAATAAAATCATCCCCCTGCACCAAGGTCCTTCGAAGAATGACCCAACAGTTGCTAAAGAGCATCAACAAGTGTGCCTTGGTTCAAATGCTGCAATACCACGCCAAACCTTCTGTAAAGGTGATGGTGACTCTACATACACCATCAACACGCCATTGACTTTCATCCAAATAGACAACTGGCAAAACCCCCTTTATGGTGCCAGAACAGAAAAGAAAAAAGAAAAAAGGCAAGACAGATACAAGAAGTGGAGGACATGAAGATACTGCAGGGATAATACAAAGAACCGAAGGACTTTTCTTGGACTTCTGGGGGGAACAAAGAAATCAAAAACAACACCCTTGACCCCTCCCTAAAGAAGAACCATCTCTACCTACAAGAACGGATTCTTGACCTTCTCACATGAAAAGGATGGTATCATACACACAAAAATGCAGCAACCCTCTATAAAAAAAGCCATTTTTATTTATCTGCATCTTCAGAACTCACCATCATTATATTAACTAAAAAACAACATCTGAGCTACACCAGCAACAACTTACAGCTTACAATCCCATCCAGCACCACCAAACCTTCAAACCAAAAAACACTCCTCCATCAACAGCAGACCATCACCATTAACTGTCAACAAAACACAAACACAGCAGCTTCGAAAATAGAAAAGGGGATCCGACCAAAACACCATTTTTTCTTCAAACCACCCTCACCAAACTTTGACAGAAAAACAAAAAACAGCATTCGCGAACCCTTTGAAACCTTCCTTCCAACACAGAAAATCACCGCCCTTCATTTGCTTCAAATCAAACCTCAACCTGCTCAAACCAACCGAAATCCATAAACCGCACAGCCGCGCCATCTCCATTCACGAGACATAACCTTGATTCCATCCTCTCAAACCGACACTCAAACTCACCTCCCACTTCACAACTTCGAAAACAGAACAGACGAATCCCTCATAACACCCGCCGTTAACCTCAACTCTTCAACCACCATTTAATCGACTCTGTTTCGCCCGCCGACGAAACATCCTTCCATTCCACCACAATCGCGAGCCGCCCCTTCATCTTCCGAAAATCACAACCCAAACACTTCAACTCAGATTCACCCCAAACAAAGCTGAAACACCGAAAAGCCTCCACCAACAATCCCTAAACCTTCTCCCTTCCGCCAACTTCCTTCCTCAACACAACAATCTTTCGACATCATCACCAAACGCACAAAAACCCTGTGAAAGTAAAAAAACAGAACTCCACCACAACCACCGAAACCCTCGAATCGCTCACCGCCATAAACCATCGTCAACCTTCATCGATTCAAACACTCCGCCATCACAACACCCTTCACGAAAACCGACGAAAAATCTGTGAAAGCTAACAATACCACAACGAAAACCACTAAGATCTGAGAATCGTTCGCAAGCTATGGATGGTTGAGGTCGAAAAAAAGGCACCGTGAGATTGGGGGATCCGTAAGCGACTTATGCAAACCTTAAGTCAAATCCGCGATTGGGGAATAAAATGAACCGGCACCACCGCTTCTGAAATGATAAAGAGGTTGCAGGGAATTCGTTTCTCTTTATTTCATTCGTATATGACATTTGATCTTTTTTCTTTTTAAATAAGCAAAACTGCATTTATTTTTTTGATGATACATTGAGGCCCATGAGCCCAGCCATTTTTTTGTTAAGCACACATACACCCCTGTTATTTCTTCTTTTTATTTCCTTCATGTTTTCTCTTATTGTTAATGGGCTAAACCCACATAATTTTTTTATTTTTCTTCTCACACTACCTGATCCTGTGATTGCACCCCCTACTGGACATTTTTTATATATACTATTTATTCCATTTAATTGGTGACTTTTCGTTTTATTAACTAATATTTATTTAGATTAATTACTAAGATTTATTTGGTTCTTTTGTTTTAGAATGTAATTAGAATCGCTTATTGTTGATTATTTTGTTGGATCTAGGCGTATATTGTTGATTAACTTTCTTCCCAATGTTACTTTTAATTTTAGTTTGATCTAATTAAGTTTGAGTGTTGGATAATTGACTCTAATATGGATTCGTGATACTAAAGTGAACATTTGAGGATTAATGGTGAAACTTCTGATAAGTATTATTGAACTTTTTCGCGCGTATCGAAGAGGCAACGGACCTTCTCCGTTAGGTACCTCTAAAACTCGTTTTTTATCTCTTTCGCGTCTTATTCAAATCTTGATGCCACATTTGTGTTTATCTGATTATTTGTACATCTCACCATCGTGTCTAAACCATAAAACACTCAAAACTTTCAAACTAATCAATTTACGGAAAAAGGAACTCCGGAGTCTAGCATTCCGCACGTTCTGGATTGAACCGCAAATGGGCTAGCCCCACGCGTTGGTTCAATCATCGTTCGTATAAAAATAATTCAATTCATTTAAATTAATTTATGGAAAAAAGGAACTCCGGAGTCTAGCATTCCGCACGTTCTAGATTGAACCGCAAATGGGCTAGCCCCACGCGTTGGTTCAATCACCATTCGTATAAAAATAATTCAATTCATTTAAATTAATTTATGGAAAAGAGGAACTCCGGAGTCTAGCATTCCGCACGTTCTGGATTGAATCGCAAATGGGCTAGCCTCACGCGTTGGTTCAATCACCATTCGTATTCAAAACAATTCAACAATCTTAAAGGATCAGGCATGATTCATCTCCATAGGAAAGTTGTTCCTCCTATCCCCACAAACACAAACAAAAATCTTACAAACATTTACTTTCAAAAGGAAGAACGTGGCATTGCTTGTCGATACTTATATCCAAGTTTAAAGCTTCTTCCAATTTTATTCTCAAAGAAAGAATGTGGCATTGCTTGTCGATCTTATATCCAAGTTTAAAGCTTCTTTCGATTTCTCATTTCTCAAACGTTTGTGGTGGAATAGGGAGATACTTCTCTTAAAAGACGACGACTTGTCTCTTCCTTTCGCATACAATTAGAACTTACCAACCAATTCAAATCATTTTCATAATTAATTAGCGAGTAACTGAACTCCGGAGTCTCGCACTCCGCACGTTCTTGAATGCAACCGCAACATGGGCTAGCCCCACGCGTGGTTCATTCGCCCTCTCGTTTTAAAACACCCTTAACAAGGATCAAACATCTTTTCTTAAAACGAACATTGTTTAAATCTTTCTATCTCGCAAACAAGCTAGCGCTTCAGCCTCCCATCGTGAGCAGATAAGCCAATGCTTAGCAGTAGAATGCATTTTCAAACAATTGTTCAATTAAAAATACAAATCGTAGTGGCACGAACTACGAAGCTCTGACTTTCCCATTGCACAGGGGAATACGTAGGCACGGGGATTTTTTAATCCTTCGCGAGCATAATAATAAAAAACTCAATCTTTTCTCTCCCACCACAATAAATAAAAATTAATTATTTTCCCACCACAATAATAAAAAACTTAACATTTCCCCATAATAAGTAATAAACGAATATCGGTACTTAATCATTAAAAGAAGACAATAATAACAAGTTAACAAGTTAAAGCGCAAACTAGACTAAGAGGTTCCCGTTGAGTACAACGGACGTGAGGGGTGCCTAACACCTTCCCCTTGCGTAACTGACTCCCGAACTTAGATTAGTGGTTTCGTTGACCATTCTTATCCTTTATTTAGGTTGTGTCTATATCTCCTTTTTCTCTCGTAGAATAAATAGAATTAGGTGGCGACTCTGTTGTTTATTTTAGGATCGTATTTTTCGAGGTGCGACAACCGGCACCTGAGGCTATTGCTAAGGCTCTTTATTTGAGTCCTTCTGCTGTGAAGTCTTTGACCATTATTAAAGGAGGTGTGTCTGGGTTTCCTTTGGAGGCTCTGGTGAAGAAGGCGGAGGAATTGGCTGTTGAAGGAGAATGGGATGCAGTGTGTGCTATCTTGGCTCTTTCTATCTATGGCATTATCTTGTTTGCTGATATGGAGAAGTTCATAGATATAAACGCCATACATCTCTTTTTGCTGAAGAATCCTGTGCCTACCTTACTCGGGGACTTGTATTACTCAGTTCATTACAAAACTGAGAAGAAGAGGGGAGGTTTGGTTCGTTGCTGTGCTCCATTATTTCACATGTGGTTTATGAGGCATTTGCCTAGTACGGGAGTGTTTGGTGACCACAGCTTGGTATGGGCTCAGAAGCTGGAAAAGTTGCTTGCCAAGGATGTTAGATGGTTCACTCAAAGGCTGCAAGGTGCACGTTTCATCACCAGCTGCGGGAGTTATCATAGTGTGCCTTTGTTGGGAATAACTGGAGGGATTAATTACAATCCAATCCTGTTAAGAAGACAATTGGGATACGCTTTGAGAGAAGTGCCTGAAGATTTGAAACTGACCCCTATTTTCTATTTCTTAGTGAAAGATAATGTGCCCTTAATGAGGAAGGTTGCGGGAGCTTGGAAGTGCATTAAGGGAGAAGGGATAGCTAGCTTTGGGAAGTGTAACAATCAGACATTCCCAGAGTACGAAGCTTGGTTGAAAGACAGAGCTAGAAGAGTTTTGTTACCATTTTCAACACCAGTTCCCCCAGTTGCTGAGTCCATTGATACTGTGCCTTTAGAGGAATTCAAGAAGTTGGAAGCCCAGCTGCATGCAGTTAGAGTTGAAAATACCGAGATGGTAAGCCTGTATCACCAAGCCAACAGGGCCAAGATTGAAGCTGAAGAGAAGTTGCTGAAGATACAGACGACTTTGGAGGCTAAGGAGAAGGACTTTGCAGGTAGAGAAGCACATTTCCGCAGATTGGGGATGACGGAAGCCCAGAGAGAAGATGAGCGCAAAAAAAAGTCAAAGACCCTCAGAGATGCTCGTCAGTCAATTGTCTGGTTGAAGGGACAAAGAGAGCAAGAGCTGAAACAATATAAAGAAAAAGAAGAGTTCTTTGAAGTTCAGATGGCTTACAAAAAAGAAGAGGTGGAGCAAGTCCACAAAATTCGCAGAGAGAAGACCCAACAACTCGCAGACAGTCAACAAGCCCTCGAAGCAGCACTTAAAGAAATTGAAGACTTAAAGTTGATGGTGGGAGTCAAGATGGTCAGATCTGATAGGGGGCTTAGTGATGGAGCTTCAGGGTCCTTAGGCGGTGGTTCTGCTTCTTAGTTTACTTTTCTTGTATCTGGATTACCTACAGGCATGTTGTAGGAGTCCTAGTTGGTTGTTTCTCCTTTGTAAAGACTTGTACCCTACGGGGAATTCTGTGTTATTTGCCTAATAGGTTGATTTATGTTATGGTTTTTTCCATTATTTCTTGGTTTGCTTGTGGTCTCTCGCGAAGGCTTCTGGAAGTCGAGGATCAGTGCCCATCTGGTTTTCTTTGCTAAATACCGGAACCGGGGCATAAATGACTTGTGATTGGAAACATAAACAACTACATTGCATCCATATAACCTGTTTGTTGTTTTGCAGGTAGTGTCTCGGTTACTAACGTGTTTTGTGTTTCAGGCACTATAGCTCCTCGTAAAGTTCGGGGGCAACCAACAGTACACAGATATCCAACCAAGATTAACAGAGAACGAGTCATGGACCAGTTACAAGCGGACTTGACAGATCTGAGACAAAGGATGGATAATTTTATGACACTAATGGCCGGCATGGGGCAGACCCAAGAGCATCTGCGGGAGATGGTTGAGAATCAGAATAGGAACACTGCGGCTGCTGCTACTGCTGACAATCGTACCGGTGCGGGCGCACGTCAGGTCGAGCCTCCTGTTACACAGCCAGGAGTGACAATAATCAACGATGGGTTGCACAACATTCAGATGGACAATCATGACGACCTGTTCACTCTACTTGATGAAACTGAAGGTCAAGGAGCAGAGATGAACAAGAGGTTCGAAGAGATGGCTGAGCAAATCAAAGCTATTCAGTCCCAAAGCTCTTTGGGATTTGACATAACCGACTTGGGCTTGGTTCCTGGGGTCAGGATCCCGTATAAGTTCAAAGTTCCAACCTTTGAGAAGTATGATGGCACTACTTTCCTGAAGACCCATCTGCTATCATTTGTCGGGAGAATTGCCGCTCATACAGATGATGAGAAACTTTGGATGTATTATTTTCAGGATAGCTTGGTGGGAGCTTCTCTTGAATGGTACATGAAGCTCAATAGTGTCAATATCAAGAGTTGGAAGGATTTAGCTAAAGCCTTTGTGAGGCAGTATCAATATAACATGGACATGGCTCCGAAATGCACGCAGTTGCAGCACATGGCTCAAGCGGCAAAAGAAAGTTTCAAAGAATATGCCCAGAGGTGGCGCCAGCTAGCTGCCAGGGTGCAACCACCTCTCTTAGAGGATGAAATGGCCGACATGTTTATGGGCACTCTCCAAGGTGTTTTTCTAGAGAGGTTGGCATCTAGCTCGGCCACCAAGTTCAATGATATAGTAATTGCTGGAGAGAGAGTTGAGACTCTGTTAAAGACGGGGAAGATTCAGGACCCTAATACTGCTGGTAGCTCTGGGGGAGCGAGGAAAGCCTTTGGTGGACCTCCTAGAAGAAGAGAAGGGGAAGCTAGCGCAGTATATGGCCGAAGCAGAGGCAGAGGTTATAGACAAGAATACAATCAGGTGGCTGCAGTCACAATTCCCACTACACCAATTCAACCAGCTCAACAGGCTCTACAACAGCCTCAGCAACAACAGCAACGCAACTATCAACAGAGACCGTATCAACAGAGGCAGCCACGCCAAGCTGATAGGGTTTTTGATGTGATCCCAATGACTTACACAGCTTTACTCCAGAGATTGTTGGAACTGAACTTAATTCAACTGAGGACCTTGGCTCCACCTACTGGAACTCTTCCTCCAGGTTACGACGCTAATGTTCGATGTGCTTTCCATTCTGGGGCACCCGGGCACTCAACAGAGAAGTGCAGGGCTTTGCACTATAAAGTTCAGGAATTGATCGACTCCAAGGCAATCAATTTTGCGCCGCCTCCGAATGTCACGAATAACCCTATCCCTAATCATGGGGGAGCCAGGGTTAATGCTATTGAGATGGAGGAGAGGTTGAACTTGGTGGAGAGGGTTGAAGAAGTGAAGACCTCCTTGTTGCTGGTCAAGGAGAGATTATTGAAGGGTCAGGTTTTCCCGGGTTATGGGCTTGATTGCGAAGACTGTGTTGAGTCGAAGAATGGTTGTGTCAGATTGAAGATTGGTTTACAGAGACTGATGGATGATGGGCTGTTACAGTTCGACAGGGCTGTTAAGAGGACTGATGAAGTGTCAACGGTGACCATATACTATGATCCTGCTGAAATGCCAGTGCAAAGAGAGCCGGTTACTATTTATGTCCCGGAAGTAAGTCCTGTCACCATCACGGTGCCTGGGCCTATTCCGTATTCAGATGAGAAGGCTATTTCGTGGCATTACGGATCAGAAGTGTATGTCGGAGGACAGAAAGTGGAAAATAAGACAGTAACCATGGACCCAGCTGTGGTGAATGTTGGGGGAAGTGGAGGTTTCACGAGGAGTGGTCGCTTATTCGCTCCCCAGACTTTGAGAGGAGACACTGATGCTGAGGTTTCTGCTAAAGCCAAAGGGAAGCAAATAGCAACTGACGATAATGCCACTCCCGCTACTGGTCAAAGTACTTTCGAGAAGGAAATGGAGGAGTTCATGAGGATTATTAAGAGGAGCGACTACAAGGTAGTCGAGCAGCTAAATCAAACTCCCTCCAAAATCTCTATCTTGTCGCTGCTGATGTGCTCACCAGCTCATAGAGAAGCCCTTCTGAAGGTGTTGCAGATGGCGTATGTTCCTCAGGAGATTACCGTGAATCAGTTAGAAGCTGTGGTGGGAAGTGTAAATGTGAGCCATGGTCTGGGCTTTACTGATAGAGACCTTACTACTGAAGGGAGGAATCATAACAAGGCTCTCCATATCACAATTGAGTGCAAAGGGGCTGTGCTGTCCCATGTCCTGGTTGATACTGGGTCATCTCTTAATGTCTTGCCGAAGAAGGCGTTAATGAAACTTAATGTGGAAGGGGTTGTTTTGAGGCCAAGTGATTTGGTGGTAAAGGCTTTCAACGGTTCTCGGAGGTCTGTCTTCGGGGAGGTTGAGTTGCCAATCAAGGTTGGGTCGCAAGTGTTTAAGAGCACGTTCTACGTGATGGACATCCAACCTGCTTATAGCTGTCTACTTGGTCGACCATGGATTCATGCCGCAGGGACTGTGACGTCAACTTTGCACCAGAAGCTCAAGTACGTAGCAGATGGTCAAGTTATGACTGTGTGCGGTGAAGAGGACATATTTGTGAGCCATCTATCTACATTCAAATACGTGGAGATGGATGGTGAAATTCATGAAACCCTGTGTCAGGCATTCGAAGCAGTAAATGTTAGTTCCCTGTCTCCTCTGAGTAAAGCTGAAGATAAAGAAGGTACGTCTATTACCTCCTACAAGCAGGCCAAGGAGGTTGTGCAATCAGGCGGTGCCCAGGGCTGGGGCAGATTACTGGAGCTGGAAAAGAAGGAAGACAAGTTTGGGCTTGGGTATCAGCCTGATGGGCTCGTCCGTTCATCAGACAACAAGACCATTACCTTTACTAGTGCTGGGTTGCTAGACCGCGACCATATCTGTGCTGCCAGTGAAGGCGGAGATAGCGAGTGCGATCTGGATAATTGGATCCGCCCGTGTGCACCGGGAGAGGAGCTGCCCAATTGGTCTACGGAAGACATCGTCGAAGTCACCTGGATCACAAAGTAATTGTTTATTTGTCATTTTTTTACATACTGCATGTCAAATCCTGTACTCTGCCCAAGGTACAAGGATCCATTGTATGGGCCTCCATGTTTTGAAAGCATTTATTTGTCATAAATAAAGGACATTTTTCAATCAGATCGTTCCTTTTCTTTCAATTTTAATTTTTTGCATAAATAAAGAAAATGGCAATGTGTTTTTCTTTCTTGCTTTTGGTGTGCGTTTTCTCTAAACAGATTCTGAATGAGCACATCACTTGTGCAGTGTCGATCAACCGGATTCCATTGACAACTCTCCTGCTATGACTGAGCATAACTTCGACAATCCAATCTACCAAACTGATGAAGAGGTTGAGGAAGATTATGAACTCCCTGAAGAACTGGTCAGGTTGTTGAAGCAAGAGGAAAGAGTTATTCAGCCTCATCAGGAGGAAATCGAGGTTATCAACATCGGCACAGAAGAGGTTAAGAAGGAAATCAAGATAGGTGTCGGCCTGCAGACTGAAGTTAAGAAGGGGTTGATTGAAATGTTGCGAGAATATGTTGACATCTTTGCCTGGTCATATCAGGACATGCCAGGGTTGGATACAGACATAGTTGTGCATCGACTACTGTTAAAAGAAGACTGTCCTCCTGTTAAGAAAAAACTGAGAAGAACTCTCCCTGACATGGCGATGAAGATCAAAGAGGAGGTACAGAAACAGTGGGACCCCGGGTTCCTTGCCGTGACTAGTTACCCACCTTGGGTAGCTAACATTGTTCCAGTGCCAAAGAAAGATGGCAATGTGAGGATGTGTGTAGATTACCGGGACCTGAACAGAGCCATCCCGAAAGATGATTTCCCTTTACCTCACATTGATGTATTGGTCGATAATACGGCTCAGTTCTCGGTATTCTCCTTCATGGATGGATTTTCAGGATATAATCAGATCAAGATGTCACCTGAAGACATGGAGAAGACAACTTTCATCACACCCTGGGGCACATTCTGTTATAAGGTGATGCCATTCGGCCTGAAGAATGCTGGTGCTACTTATCAACGGGCTATGGTAACATTATTCCATGACATGATCCATAAAGAAATTGAATGTTATGTGGATGACATGATTGCCAAGTCCCTCACAGAAGAAGACCACCTGGTAAATCTGCTGAAGTTATTCAAACGTCTGAGGAAGTACCAATTAAGGTTAAACCCCAACAAATGCACATTCGGGGTACGATCTGGTAAGCTGCTGGGATTTATTGTAAGTGAGAAAGGGATTGAAGTTGACCCTGTCAAAGTTAAAGCCATTCAAGAAATGCCTGCACCAAAAACTGAGAAAGAAGTTTAAGGGTTCCTAGGTAGATTGAACTACATTTCAAGGTTCATATCTCATCTTACAGCAACCTGCGAGCCCTTGTTCAAGCTATTAAGAAAGGAACAAACGGTCAGGTGGAACGAAGACTGCCAGAGGGCTTTTGACAAAATCAAGGAATACTTACAGGAGCCTCCGATCCTTATGCCTCCAGTTGAAGGAAGGCCTCTGATCATGTACTTGACGGTATTAGAAAAGTCGATGGGGTGTGTGTTGGGCCAACATGACGAGTCTGGTCGAAAAGAGTACGCAATATACTACCTAAGCAAAAAGTTTACCGACTGTGAACAACGTTATTCACTGCTCGAGAAAACTTGTTGTGCTTTAGCGTGGGCTGCTCGCCGACTAAGGCAGTATATGTTGACCCACACTACCTTGTTGATCTCCAAGATGGATCCAGTCAAGTATATATTTGAGAAGCCAGCACTTACCGGGCGGGTTGCAAGATGGCAAATGATTCTCACAGAGTATGATATTCAATACACCTCTCAGAAGGTCATCAAAGGCAGTGTATTGTCTGATTATCTCGCTGAGCAACCCATTGATGATTACCAGCCTATGAGATTTGACTTCCCTGATGAAGACATCATGTTCATAAAAGCAAAAGATCATGAAGAGCCTATTCACACTGAAGGGCCTGACCCAGAAGAAGAATGGACTATGATGTTTGATGGGGCTGTTAATATGAATGGTCGTGGTGTTGGTGCAGTGCTCATTACGCCTAAGGGAGTTCACATGCCTTTCTCGGCAAAACTCACCTTTAACTACACTAACAACGAAGCTGAATACGAAGCTTGCATTATGGGTCTTGAGGAGGCCATTGACCTCAGGATCAAGACTTTGGCTGTGTTCGGAGATCCAGCTCTGGTAATTAATCAAACCAACGGCAAATGGTACACGCACCAAGATCATCTGATACCTTATCGGGACTACACAAGGAGGTTGTTGACTTTCTTCACAACAGTCAAGCTTGAGTATATCCCTCGAGACGAAAATAAGTTTGCAGATGCTCTGGCTACCATTTCATCCATGATCAAAGTGCAAGCTGCCAACTTTGTGCCCCGAATTGAAGTATCCAGACTTGACAGGCCAGCATATGTGTGCTCAGCAGACATTGTCAAAGATGATAAGCCTTGGTTCCATGACATCAAATGCTTCTTGGAGGATCAAACATACCCACCTGGGGCATCTTCCAATGATAAGAAGACATTAAGAAGGCTAGCTGGTAGTTTCTTCCTGAACACTGATGGCTCCCTGTATAAGAGAAACTTTGATATGATACTTCTCAGATGCGTTGATAGGACGGAAGCAGACTTGCTGATGCACGAGGTGCACGAAGGATCCTTTGGTACCCATGCTGGAGGGCATGCAATGGCTAAAAAGTTGCTAAGATCAGGCTATTACTGGATCACAATGGATGCAGACTGTTGTGCCTATGCCAGAAAATGTCATAAATGCCAGATTTATGCGGATAAAGTGCATGTGCCTCCAAATCCTCTGAATGTGATGTCTTCACCCTGGCCCTTTGCCATGTGGGGAATTGATATGATTGGAAAGATTGAGCCAACTGCTTCAAACGGCCACAGATTCATCCTGGTCGCTATTGACTATTTTACTAAGTGGGTTGAAGCTGCGTCTTATGCCAATGTTACTCGCCAGTTGGTAGCAAAATTCCTGAAAAGAGATATCATATGCAGATATGGAGTGCCCGAGCGAATCATTACTGATAATGGTTCTAATCTGAACAATAAGATGATGGCAGAACTGTGTCGGGACTTCAAAATCCAACATCACAATTCCTCTCCTTACCGACCAAAGATGAATGGTGCGGTAGAGGCAGCTAACAAGAATATCAAGAGGATTGTACAGAAAATGGTCATCACCTACAAAGATTGGCATGAGATGCTACCGTTTGCGTTGCATGGGTACCGAACGTCAGTCAGGACGTCGACTGGGGCAACCCCCTTCTCTTTAGTCTACGGCATGGAGGCAGTCTTGCCTGTTGAAGTGGAAATCCCTTCACTGCGGGTGCTGATGGATGTCAAGCTTGATGAGGCTGAGTGGGTACGTGCTCGATACGATCAACTATGCCTAATTGAGGAAAAGAGATTAGCAGCTATCTGTCATAGCCAGCTTTATCAAAGGAGAATGAAGTGAGCCTTCGATCAGCGAGTACGTACTCGGGAGTACCAAGTAGGCGAGCTTGTACTCAAGAGGATCATTCCTCCCAGTTCAGATCACAGGGGAAAGTGGACCCCAAATTATGAAGGACCATTCATAGTGAAGAAAGTATTCTCAGGCGGAGCACTGATGCTCACCACTATGGATGGCGAGGACTTCCAATACCCTGTTAACTCGGACGCAGTTAAAAAATACTTCGCATAAAAGACCCGCTGAACACAAAAACAGAATTATAGTCCAGGAAAAAAAAGGGCATCCCGGCGAGCTAAAAACAAAATAAAAGCTCGGGCAAAAATTAGGGAAAAATTAAAAAAATGTACACCCGCTGAGTTGAAAAGCCACATCGGACAACTCAGGCAAAAAAGGGTAGCCCGGTGGATTGAAAACCCGAAAGGGCGATCCACGCAAAATCAGGGAATAAGCGAACAACTGCGCTCCGGTTTATCTGAACCACATCACCGCTTCAAACAGCTTGACCATATCAGAAGGGTAGAGATCAGCCCCCTCATTCTCTTCAGAAGGCCGAAGACGGAACGGAAAGTCTTGAGGATATGCCAGTCATAGCAGGAAGGAAACTCTTTGGAATTTCGTGCCATTTCCATTAGGATAGTTTCTTTTCTCAATTTTACAGTAGCTACCTCTTTCCAGGTGGTTACTTCCTGATGTAAAATTATGCCTATTCAGAGGCCAATCAATAAAAAGAATATTCAGTCAAACACCGTGTTATGTTTATTTTGTTTACAAAAATGTCCTGAATTTTTGACAAATAACATTGCATGTGAAACATGTTGCTTTTCAAACTGATAAAAATGACATTGCAGAGACACTTAACATCGCTTTGAGTGTCAGGTGACAGCAGATGAATAGATCAGGCCGTACCAATCTTGGTACATATGTGTGTATTCTGTTATTGCAGGATTTGCAGGTTATCACCGTATCCTCAAGCAGCAGAGGGTTATTCTCCAAGCAGAGGTATTTCCCCGACAGAGCGCCTGTTTACAAGTGACTTATTCTCAGCAAATATCTGAACACCTGCACTCCCCAGAAGTCGGGTCAATCCCCAGCAGGAGTTAGTAGAAGTCTCCCATCCACAGTGGAGTTGTCAGAAGTTTATTATCCGCAACGGAATCGCTAGAAGTTCTCCTGGCTCAGCAGAGTTGTAGGTAACTTCATTTCCCCATAGAGTCATCAGGATTCTCATTCCCAAGGGGTTTCCCTAGCAGAGCAAGAGGAAATTCTCCCCAGTGGAGTCAGAGCAGGATGATCAGATCCTCAGCAGATGTTCAAAGCAGTTAAACGAAGTATACCTCATGCAGAGTCGTCTTTCTTCTAGTGAAAGTTTCTCCGGCAAGCATCAGGTTGCCAACACTTCGTTTTCGTCAGAGTTAAAAGTTTTGAGTCCCCAACAGGTTGCCGAAATCTTCTCTCACAGGCCGCCAGGACTTCATTCCTCAGCCAGAGCGGAATTGTCTACTTCCCCAACATAATCATCCTTTGTCTCTATTGATACTCTTTCAGTGTTCGTTCGCACTCTTAGGCACTTATCTGATGATTCAATTTTCTCATCCGCAGTCTCCAGAAGGATTAGCACCTGGTGGCACTCGTCTGTGCACTTTCCCCAGTAGAGTCTATATCTACTAGCACTCGTCTGTGCTCGCATCTTTATTTGATGCTCATCCTCTTTCAGCACTCGTCCGTGCCTTTTCCTCAACAGATTCCTCTTTATTTGAGGTATTCTCCAGCACTCGTCTGTGCTCGCATCTTTATTTGATGCTCATCCTCTTTCAGCACTCGTCCGTGCCTTTTCCTCAGCAGATTCCTCTTTATTTGAGGTATTCATCAGCACTCGTCCGTGCTAGCATCTTTATTTGATGCTCATCCTCTTTCAGCACTCGTCCGTGCCTTTTCCTCAGCAGATCCCTCTTTATTTAAGGTATTCATCGGCACCCGTCCGTGCTAACATCTTTATTTGATGACCGTTCGCAGCTCTCGGCACTCGTCCGTGCTTATTATTTCTTTGAAGTTTTTCCCCAGTGAAATTGTCTGTACTCGTCTGTGTGCGCATCTTCATTTGATGCTCGTCCGCATCCCTGCAGCACTCGTCCGTGCATTTTTCGATTCCTCTTTATTTGAGGCATATCCCCAAGGAAGTCGCCAGTACTCGTCCGTACTCGCATCTTTATTTGATGCTCGACCGCATCTCTTAGCACTCGTACGTGTTTGTTACTCCTTTGAAGATTGCTCGTCCGCATCCTTCGACACTCGCCCGTGTCTATTACTTATCTAGTGCTCGTCTGCACGCCCCGACACTCGTCCGTGTTTGGTATTTTCTTTTGAAGATCGTCTGGAATAAGCTGATACTCGTCCGTATCAATATCAGAAGCACTCGTCCGTGTTTCTCGGATCATCGTCCGGTACTCGTCCGTATCGTCGACTTATGACACTCGTCCGTGTTTCTTTGATGATCATTCCAATGCTCGTCCGCATTGAAGAGGTTGAAAATCCTGACGGTGGGATCAAGACGTCAAAACAATTCCCGGAACCTGCGTAAGGATTATCCGAAGAAGACTCGTCCGTCTTATTCCACTTATCTGCGTAAGGATTCGTGAAGAGGTTGAAAATCCTGACGGTGGGATTAAAACGTCAAAACCATTTCCGGAGCCTGCGTAAGGGTTATCCGAAGAAGACTCGTCCGTCTTATTCCACTTATCTGCGTAAGGATTCGTGAAGAGGATTCGTCCATCCTAGTTGCACGTCTATCCCACAGACTTATATGCATTCCTGGAGCCTGCGTAAGGGTTATCCGAAGAAGACTCGTCCGTCTTATTCCACTTATCTGCGTAAGGATTCGCGAAGAGGATTCGTCCATCCTAGCTGCATGTCTATCCCACAGACTTATATGCATTCCCGGAACCTACGTAAGGGTTATCCGAAGAAGGCTCGTCCGTCTTATTCCGCTTATCTGCGTAAGGATTAGTGAAGGAGATTCGTCTATCTCAGGTTACTTTGAAGATTCTTAAGGGGCTCGTCCGCTCTATGCACCTGGCGTCACAAGTCATTCGAAGACTCGTCCGTATCATGTTTCATCAGAACCTTTGGTTTCGTTAGAAGGAGCTCGTCTGCTCATCTTTCAGCTCAGTTGCAACGTCATTGGATTGGGTTTATTTCCCATTTCTTGTTTTCTGCATCAGAGCGCAAATTTCCGTTTTTCTTGGGTATTCAACCACAGTTTATCTTGAACGGTCGAAAGCGGAGGCAATCGTCCTTTTCAGATCAACAGTTGCTTGAATAGGGGCAGCTGTAGAACCCCAAATTTTCCCTCTTCATTTTAAGCATCATAATACACCATTTGCATCATAAGCATATCATATGTATAGCATTATAGCATAGAAAAATAAAGCATGACAAGCATCAAGCCCTAGCATGAGGCATATGGCCATCTGGGGAGCTGTTGAAGGCCATTTAAGCCAAGGCAAGGGTTCCAATGGATTTTTGGGAGGCCTATGATGAGTCTAGACTCCTTTGGCAAGGCCAAGTTCACTTGCAAAAGCTCAGAAGATTGCTTAATCATCACAAGTTTCAAGACAATGCAAGGCTCCTAAGCAGTGCAACCAAATTAGGGTTTTAGTTTCAAGGGCCTTAACCTCATAATTTTGGCCAACTCTTTTGGGAAATGTTTTCTATATTATAAGAGGTTCCTACATGTCAATTTTCATGGAAAAATTCCAAGTGGAAGTCAGTCATTGCTTCAGTTACTTGCAGATGAAGCAGAAAGTCAACTGGGCCCAGAAAAAGTCAACTGGGCCATTCCAAAGGGTCTAACCCAATTTTTTTGGCCAAATGAGGTCTATTCAATGTTATAAGATGTTTGGTGAGCTTAAAGTACAATAATTTTGGTGGTTTGAGGGGTTTTGGCAAAAGTGGACAAAGTTGGTCATGGAAAAGTTAATATTTTTGGCTATTTTGACCTAAAACTTCACAAGGCCTTAACTTGATCAAAAAATCTTCAAATGGACCCAAAGTAAACATGAAAGTTGGAGAGTAAGGGCTTCCATTTTTAAAAAGTACAAGTACATTTTCATGGGATTTACGGTTTGAGAGATAGGGCCCTCGAAAATTTAGGTATTTTAGGGCAAATTTCCAAGTTTCAAGGCCAAGCCATTTGCACAAAGGCTCAAAAGTGGATAGTTTGCTATGCTCTGTCCAAAGTAAGTTTACACAATCAAAATGCATCACATTTAGGTCATTTGGCTCAAAGAAAAGTGGCAAAATTCATGCACATGAAAAAGTTCCATAAAACTTGCATTTTACACTTGAATTTGCACAAGGCATGGCAATTGTGTGATAGCTTACATCCAAGGGCTGAAGTTGTTTGCTGGGAATCATTGGTGGGATGGTGAATGCACATGCAAGAGAGGCCAGCAAATCATGAGCTTGGCATGCCTATGGCACACTTGGGCCAAAATTGCATTTTCACAAAAATCAGCTCTCTCTCACGTGCATTGGAGCTAACCCTTTTGCATTGCCATATATATTCCATAACAATCAGAATTAGGGTTAGAGGCAGCCAGAATACACACCCATTCTCTCATTCTCATCTTTTATGCAAAATTTCTCATTATCCACAAACTCTTGCTACAAGAATTCATTCACAAAACTCTTGCTGGATTCTTAATCCTCATCACTCATAGATCATTGCCACACCATTTGTTTGGATTATTCTTCAAGAATCATCCATTTCCCATTCCTTGTGCACATTTGCATTTTGTGCCATATTTTGATCTAGGCAAGCTTTCTTCAATCCAAGACCACATCCATACTCCTCTCATATCAAGGATCATTAAGCACCCATGGATCTAGATTTATAGTGAAGTTTGTTCAAGTGGCCATTTGAGAAGCTTTGAAGCACAAGGAAGCATATTGCTGGATTCACAAGTTTGCAAAGCCTTAGATGCATTTATTTTGCATCTAAGGGGATAAGGAGATCATTTGCCATCACTTTATACCATTCTTGACTTCAAATTTGGAACACCACCTTAGGTATGCTCAAATTTCGAATCTCATAGAAATGTATTTGGTTGTGTGTTTTAGAATCCTCATGTTGTGGTGGTTACAATGCTCTTTGTAGTTTGTGAAATGGTTGAGTATTCACAAAGTTATGGTGATTTAAAGTTTCATGGACAATTTTATTTTCATTCATATCTTGAGTTTCTTTGAGTTTTAATTCAATCCAAGCATGTATTCTTGTTTAATGATGTTAGATTATGTATTCTGGAGAGTTTCATGGCCGGTCGTGGCTTGGTTTGAGATTTCATGAAGTTAGGGTTAGGGTTTGGTTCATTAATGGTGGTTAGAGTTTAGGGTTTCTTCATGAAGAAGAAGGTGCAGCCCCCCAGCGCTATACACCCCCCCCCCCCACGCAAGGCCCATGCTTTTTTTTGAACTAGCGTGTTTACTCTTTACACCCCCTTGGCCCATTTGCTTTATTTTTATTCTTTTTCTTTACCAATTTTATTTCATTTGCTTTTGATCCATTTTAAATACATCCTTAACTCTAAAAAATCCAAAAAAATTCATATGCACTCCTTGATTCATCTAGTTTTTTATCATGATTTTTCCAGATTTTTATTTTTATCCCACGTGGCCAAATAAATTCAACATTGAGCATTGCTTTCTTGTGAACTCTCATAGACCAATCTGCCTTGTACAATTTCTATTTTTCTCATCCTTTAAGCTATGAACCCCATTCTTTTTGCATTCAAATCCTAAGACACTCTAATATCTTCATGATTTATCTTGGATTTTTCACAAATTTCCTTGCTGGACTTTGCTTGAGTTACTTGTGCCTTAATTTTCAAAACCTTAAATGGTGATACCTTGCATCCTTGAGCTTCATTGACCTAGTTTGGTGCTGTATTTTTGCAAACCCTTTTGGATTCTAAATTCTTTGTGTTTGGAGAGTACTTTGCTGGTTGGGTAGAATTTTTTAAGTGCTTGGATATTTTTCTTGGGTATTTTCCTCCTCACCTTGCCTTGTTTTGCATTCTTTGAGTCTTCTAGTCTCTTTTAAGTTTAGAAGGGCACTTGTGCCAACTTATCTTCATCTTTTGGGGTCCTTTTGAGGTCTATGGTTGCTCCTGGTCTTATGATAGGGTTTGAATATCTTTGAGTCTTGGTGTTGGGTCTCTTTTATGTGCCTTATTTCTTTAAGTGTTATGCATGCCTTCTTTGCACTTGTTTCACTTCTAATCATCTCAATATGATCTTATGTTGCTTTGCTTATCATCTTGTGAGCTCATTGCCATGCCTATATACTTGAGTAGCTTCTGACTTGTTGGTTTATTCCTTGATTTTATGTTATTACACTAATCTTGCAGGGGCTATGGTAAGGTTGAGATGTGGGAATTGAGTTCCACATCTCCATTTCTCATCTCCTCTCTTATTATTTATATGGACTAACATCTTCTTGTTGGGCTTAGGCCTTTCTCATCTCTCCTTTTACCTTCTTCTTCTCTTGAGATCCTTTTTAGGTTAGAAAGACCTCACAAACCCTAGGAACTCCTTGCATGCTAACTTAGGATAGAAACTTCCCCCTAGTTTTTCCTTTTTGCTCCTTTGGTTCTCTCTCTATTCTCATCTTCAAACTTAATTCTAATTCACTTAATAAAGGTTGAGTGCTTTCATGTGACATGAGACTTTGCTATGATATGATTGCACGCGTTCCATTTTGGGGCGAGGTGTGAGCCATCACTCGTGGTAGATAGGTCTTAGCATGAGTACCTCACAAAGAAAAAGTTAAAAGACACTTCTTAACCAAAAAAAAACCACAAAAACACTTAATAATGGTAATAGACCAGTGTGCTTAAGCCTTCACCTGTGGGACTAGCTTTTGGGATTTCCTCCATAGATAGGTGTGCCTTTTGCGCATTCCATTTTGGGATGATGTGAGACGTACACATCCCATTGAGTAAGACTTAGGTACACTTACCTATGCAAACTTTCATTCATAAAAGCTTCATAAAAAACACCAAACAAACAAAAAGCGTCTCTCCTTCGGGAATTCTTTTCTCACCTCATTCGCTCCATACGCGAACTTGCTCCTACATGTCACTTTGCAAGATGATAACGCACTCGTCGTCCGAGCCTGCAACACCTGAGCATTGACATAGGCAGTTCAAGCCTTTAATTCACGAGCAATTTTCCTTTTGGTACCCCTAGTTAGGGGAACTATGGCGTCTCTGTGTTGCACCCCAAAATTTGCCCTCACAATACAAGACTTTGTGTGCTAAGAAGGTTCACAAGGTTAACAAGACCTTTCATGAGGTTCATGAAGTTTACAAAACACTTTATGAGGTTCACAAGGTTCACAAGATTCACAAGACTTACAAGACCTTTCATGAGGTTCATGAAGTTTACAAAACACTTTATGAGGTTCACAAGGTTCACAAGACCTCCCATGAGGTTCACAAGATTCACAATCCTACAAGACCTTTCATGAGGTTCATGAAGTTTACAAAACACTTTATGAGGTTCACAAGGTTCACAAGACCTCCCATGAGGTTCACAAGATTCACAATACCTACAAGACCTTTCATGAGGTTCATGAAGTCTACAAGACACTTTATGAGGTTCACAAGGTTCACAAGACCTCCCATGAGGTTCACAAGGTTCACAAGACATCTTATGATGGTTCACAAGGTTCACAAAGTTCACAATTGGTCAGAAGAGTTGACAATTCCCTCAGACAATGCACCTCCTAAGCAGTGCATCCAAAATTAGGGTTTTGACTTTAATCAGGCTAAATGAACTTCCAAGACTTCAAGTTAGCTTCATAACATCTTATATGTGTGTAAGAACCCCCATGACAAGTTTCAAGACTTTTCTCAAAAGTTTGCTCAGTCAGATGATCAGATAGGTCAAAATCAGTCAAAGCAGTTAAAAAGTCAAACTGAGGTCAACTGTGGTCAAACCAAAGTCAAACATCATGATTTTTTGTCAACATCAAGTATATGAAGTAAAGTTCATCATTTTATCAAGGGTTGATCATGATTCATCAAGGATATTTCAGATCATCAAGAATCAGGGGTTTCTAAATTAGGGTTTCCTTAGGAAAAGTCAACTGAACTTTGACCAGCCATAACTTTCACATACTTCATCACCAAGTTTCCATCCAAAGCTAATTTTGAAGGAAATTGAATTCTCTACAACTTTGTGTCTCACAAGCCAAGCCCAAAAATGCTTCATTTGGAAGGTATGAGCTAAGACATTATAGGTCCTTTTGAAAGTCAACAAAAAGTCAACAACTTCAAAAGGGCATAACTTGAGAATGGTAAATGATATGGACATGAAACCAGTGGGGTTGGTTAGAGGTCTCTTCAAGATTTCCAAAATGTCCTAGAACACCCTCATAGCATTAAAATTGAAGGATGTGTGCCCTTGCAAAGTTGGGAAATTTTTGGTTGGTTTATGAAGAAAATGGAGGTTTAAAACTAATTTTTTCTAAATGGGCTTGCCATATGATGACCCAATTCATACCATTACCTCATGCACGACACAAGACCTTAAAAATCAGATTTTTTATCATTTTATTTTTATTTATTTTGATTTAATTCATTAAAAATCATTTTAAATTAAAATAAAATATAAAAGTCAAAGATTTAAAAAGGATTGAGCTTCTAGAAAGTCATAAAAGTGATTGGTATCAAAGTGGTAAGAGAATCATGGTGATTTGCTTAAAATAGAAGGTGTTCATACAAGGATATTTGATTTTTAAGGCCTAATCTTTTCCAATCAAATTTTCCACACAAACATCAACTTTTTCTGACCTAATTCATCACTCTATAAGTATATGACTTAACCCTACTCATTGGACATGATTTCCAGCCTCCAAAGTGTAAGTTTGCATTTTCAAAAAACCTCTCAAAACTCAAATTCGGTTTCAACTCTACAAAGCATTTGAAGGTATTTTGAGGACATAGCAATGATCCTTGGACATCCCTGATTCGAAACCAATACATACATGTTTCTGAAACATGACATAATGCATATCCCGAAGCATTCTTGGCCATGATTTATTTTTTTTCGATTTCACTAATTCAATGCGTTTTGATGAATTTTGTTTGTCTAATCATGTTTGTGGTGTTGTATAGAACGTTTCTGGGCAAAGAAATTGAAGAAATCGTGAATAACCCGTGAGATGCCATGTTAGGGTTTTGAGCTTGAAATTGGGGTTCTCTGATTTAGCCTATATAAATACCTTTTAATGACACAAATAGCATGAATGAACTGTATTGATCATGTTGGCATGATCAATTTGGCAAAATTATATGTGTATCAAATGTTATGGATTTCGTAGGTTTTTGAATGCAGGAAAAATCGCAGGTAAATTCGTAACAATTTTCGCAGCAAAATTCATATATCCAGAGGTTGAAGATGACTCCCAGCGCGCCAAGTTCTGTTTTTGAAAATTGTTATAATATTTTATTTTATGTTGGTTGTATTTTATCAGCATGGTGTGGTAGCTCAGTTGGTAAAAGCAGGCGCGTGTATTGTTAGATGGCTGGAGTTCGAATCCTGGCTTCACCACCTTTTTCTTATTTTTTCCATATAATTAACAGCCTTAATATATTATGAATTATGGTGAGATTATCAACAGGTGCGCTCTCCCAGCTGGATTGGTTAAGGTGTTTGTGTGTATTGTGAAGGTCCTGGGTTCGATCCCCCCAGGCCTTTTGTTTTTCTTGCTTTTTCTTTGATTTTTCAGGCATAAGGCACAAAACTAATTGAACTCCCTCCTTCATCACCTGTGCGCAGGCTGGCCCAGTGGTAACTCTTCATTCAGGTTCCAGGGAGGTCCTGGGTTCAAATCCAGGCCTCCCAATTTTTTTTTAAACCAAGCAATTTTCTTTATATTTTCCTTTTTCTTATCTTATTCTTTTAAATTTTAATTAATTATTATGTTTTCTATAAAATAAATCATATATATATATATATATATATATATATATATATATATATATATATATATATATATATTGTATTGATACTTTATTTTATAAATTATTAATATATATGTATTATATATAATTTATTTATGTAATTGAATTAATATTTAATATTTGAAATTTTTGTATATGAAACCTAATTTATTTTTAAAACCCTAAAAACATATTCTTTTCAAACCCTAATTTTCTTCTTCTATTATTAACTTCATTAAAATTCTTAATTTAATTTTTGTTAATGTATAAATTGTTTATAATTTAAATATGTTTAAAAATTAAAGTTCTTAATTTATTTCTATAATATGTAAATATTTTATAATTGTTTATAAGTTATTTTTGCATGTAATATATGTTCATAATTAATTAAAAAAAATTGTTAATTTTTATAATTATAATTCTATTTTCATAATATGTTTATAATTAATTTTTCTATATAATTTACACATAACTTAAAAATTTTATAATAATTAGTATAATTGTTTATATTATATGATAATTGTTTACAAAAAATTGAATATTTTTTTTATAATATCCTTGTTTATTTCATTATTATTATTAATTATGATTATTACTAACCCTATTTAATTTGGTATTTTTATTATTATTATTTTCACTAACCCAATTATAGTTACTTATTTATTTTGCTTATTAATATTTTGCTTATTTATTTAAATTGCTTTTATCATTATTATGTAATTGCTCCTGGATGTAATATTTTATAATGCTTAAATTATCTATTTTATGCTATGGTTAGTAAATAGGGAGTGTAACATGTATGTTTATTTAAAATTAATTTAGATCACTTAATTCAAAAGATAAATATTAAATTGTACACTCACACACGTAAGTCGATCTTTGATCGCCATCTCACTTTCTAGGGATACCTCTCATTGTTGCCTAATCAAAAGGTCAAGTAGGGTGTATAAAGCAAAAAGTCCCTCAAAATAAAGTCATCTAGTCCCATAACAGATAAAAGATCAAGTCCCTTTCGAATGTTGCCTTCATAATGATCTTGTCCCTTTCGAAATAAAGATGATAAGTCCCTTCGAATTGCTTATACACCCCACAGTTGCCTACATAATAGATGTCCCTTCACTTGTCCCTCACATCCAAGGTAATGACTACCTATTCCTTAATAATAGGGATAGTCTTACCATTTAAAGGATTCAAGAACAGAAAAGACTTAAAACTTAGGGTAGGTTCCTCATAGTTGCTTGCTCACTATTCAAAAACTTTTCAAACACTTCACACTTTCAAACAAATTTTTCAAAACAAAGGTTTATACGCATCCGTACATGGATCATTATAAAACACTTAAGAAAATTTCTATTCACACACTTCACATTTCAAAAACATTTTAAAGTGAGCTAAGTAACTAAGAGCCCATGGATAACCATGGATGTAAAGGGTGCTAACACCTTCCCTTTACATAACCTACCCCCCGGACCCAAAAATCTTTTAAAAGGTCTTTCCTGTTCTTTTATGCCTTTCCTTGGGATAAAATAAAAGTCGGTGGCGACTCTTGCTATCCGCAACATAACTAAAGTTAGTTCTCCCACCGTGTTACAGAACTGGCGACTCTGTTGGGGAATTAATAAAAGAGGGGTACCCTTAGGAATTAGATCACTTTAAAATTGTTTGCCTTGTTTGCTTTATACTTATCTGTTGGGGTGCTCTTATGTGTGAAAGATCCTAACCCGGATCTAGTGTACCTTAGGTAAATGGCAATAGACCAAGGAAACTGTACGGCGTATACCGATATGGTTGATCTGGTGGCCATAGTTAGTGTGACTTCTTGGTTGGTGCTTATGTTCCTTAAGTCAAGTTGAGGATAATATGAGGCTGCCATATGTTGTCAATGCACTAACTAACTTTTAGAACCCTAGTTATCCCATCTTGGCCTTTAGAAAGTAGTGAGATAACCGGCTTTGGTGAAGACTGAAGTTGGTTGATACTCGATACTACGCTCATTGAGATTCTAAACTTGGAGGGTTTTGGTTGGCAAGTAAGTTGCCTACTGAACAACCACCCTTGTGAAGGATCAATGATATTGAGATCCCTTAGAACCTGGTTACTTTTGTAGGACAGGATGAACCAACTAACTTTAGGGGAGGGTACTTACCTTTGAACCTCATGCAAGCCTTTAAACCTAGGGCTATTGTGTGACTTATTTGTGTGTGCCACATGTTTGTGATTGAGCATAACATCATGACATCATCATGTATCATAAGCATAGCATTTTCACTAACCATTTCAAGGACCAAAGGATTTATCTTTGTTCTTTGTTGCAGGTCATGGCTTCTGCTCGTAGAAACACTATCAGGATCAACTTTGTAGGGATACCTGCTAAGCTTAAAGAGTTGGTTTCTCAAGTGTCTGATCATTCCCAGTTTATCAAGAGACATGGTCACCTATTGTATCTAGTCACCTTAGGGTTCAATGAGGACATGATGAGTGTCCTATTTCAGTTTTTTGATCCTAAGCACCATTGCTTCACATTCCCCGACTATCAGCTGGTTCCTACAATGGAAGAGTTCTCTAAATTTCTGGGTATACCTGTACTTGATCAGAAACCATTCACAGGCTTGGAAAAAGAGCCTAAACCTGAGGTTATTGCTGCAGCTCTACATCTGAAGAAGTCTGACATTGTTCTAGAAACGAGAAGCGGAGTTAAAGGTATTCTTGCTAAGGTATTAATGGATAAAGCTCAAGTGTTCTTGAAGGTATTAAAGGTATTCTTGCTAAGGATGCTTTTGAGGAGATCTTAGCCTTGTTGATATATGGCTTAGTGTTGTTCCCTAATCCTGATCAGTTCATAGACGTTCATGCCATCAATATATTCCTGAGTCACAATCCAGTGCCTACCTTACTTGGAGACATCCTGCATTCTCTTCATACTCGTACTACAAGGGCAAGAGGAACTCTGATGTGCTGCATACCTTTGTTATCTAAGTGGTTTATTTCTCACCTTCCTCGCTCAGTAATGAAGAATGAGCAAGGGTTCAGGTGGTCTAAGAGGATCATGTCACTCTCGCATTCAGATATCCATTGGTACTCCAGATCTATGGATAATGTTACTATCATTGACCGTTATGGGGAGTTTCCTAATGTGCCACTTCTAGACATAAGAGGAGGCATTACCTACAACCCTTCTTTAGCTTTACGACAGTTTGGTTACGCTCGGAGTGATGGCCCACATGACATGTTGATTCAGGGTATTGTGTTTGATTACGACAACGATCTGCAAGGTTACCGTCAGAGATTCATACGAGCATGGGGAAAAGTGAACAAGGTTGACAGCAAGACTCTAGAGCCTAAGTACACTATTCCTATGAAGGCTTATCTCATATGGGTGCGATCTCGTGCTCAGACTCTCATGATGCCATATCCTGCTATCCTGCCAGTTACCATGGAACCTGTTGCTGAAGGAGATACTGCTTATACCATCCTTCACCCAGACTTGCCTACTGACATGGAAGACTTACAGAGGTCCTGGATCCAGTTGAAGGAGCAAAGGGACACTTTCGAGGCTCATTACAAAGCAAGCCAAGAAAGAATCCTGGAACTAACAAAGCAACTTCATGAGGAGCGGAATCTCAACTCATTCCTCAACACAAAGAGGAAACGTCCATGGGAGACTTAAAACCCCATCTTTTGTATTTATTTCATTTCTTGTAAGCCCAAGGGGCAAACAAATTTATTACTAATAAAAGTTTACTTTCTTGTTTGTTTAAGCAAATTTAAATCCTGCGGTCCTTGAAAACATTGCATATACATCCACATACCATATCATTGCATCACAGGTTTCTTATGCACATGTTTCTTATCTTCTCGCTGTTTATTTCAGCAATGGCTCTTGAACAAACAGTTAAAGATCTCCAGGCTCAGAATGCACAATTCCAAGAGTTGATTATGAACTTGTCCAAGGGACAAGATGATTTGAAGACACTGCTGGTTAAGAAGAAGAATCATGAGGACAACAAGGATGATTATCTGAAACAATTACAAGCTGAGATGACAGAAATGAGGACCCAGATGAATGACCAGGTGGCTCTTATTCAAAGTTTATCTCAGGGACAAGAAGAGCTAAGGACCTTTGTCCACAAACTTCAAAGTAATGGAGTTAAAAATCTAAGTGTTAGTCAACCTCCATTAAAACAAGCTGATCTGGTTGAAAGAAAGATGAGGATAAAAGAAGGTAAGAGACAGGTTGCCATTGAATGTTCTTCAGTTAAAGAAAAAAGACATGGAAAAGTTAATCCACCTCAACACAAGAAATATAGAAGGCAGTTTATCAAGTTCAGCACTCCAATGTCACGAGTTCTGCAATGCTTGTTGGAGATGAAACTAATTTCTTTGAAAAGTCCTCCTCAAAATCCTAATACTGCCTCTCCTCACTATAATTCCAAGGAAAGGTGTGAGTATCACTCCAACAGTCCTGGACATGATACTAATAGTTGTTGGACATTGAAGAAAAAGATCCAAGACCTGATTGACGAAGGAATCCTAGAGGTTACTCCAGAAGGTCAAGTTGAATTCTACTATCGTCCATCAAATACCGAAGCTGCAAGACAAGTTGCCAAAGGTAGCAAGAAAGGAAGCCTACCTGTTCCTGTTAAGATATGGGGCACCTTGGGACATCCAAGTGGCAAATTTGATTTCATGGTGCAGTATACTGCTCCTCAAAGTTCACAGATTGCAATTGAAGATATTCAGCCAACTGGATGGGACAACATTTGAACTTTCATTTGTAATTTCTTTTGTTTTGTTTGAACACTTACTATTATGTTAAACTTTTGTTTTCATTAATGCATTGCATATGTTTGTCTTGAATTAATCCATTCGTTTCACTATATTTAAAACTATGCTTCTTATTTCTATCTTGTGATATTTAACTCCTGATAAAGCTATAAGCCTATAGAGGGAGGATGACGAAAACAATACCATAATATTAGGCAGTATGCTTTTGAACAGACTATGTTGACGCTGTACAGGCATTGTTTCAATTCCTAAACAGTGGAGATATAAGGAAGTTAATCCCTAGTCAACCCTTTTGAGCCTGTGAAGTAGGAGTTTTTATTCTCGCACAAATTAAAACCCTTATTCATAACCTGGGGCAGGGTAGTTACTCGGTTAACTCAAATATGCCAATTATCTGTGTTGTACACAACTAATGATGGTTCTCTGTAATCATGAAACCTGACAGTCAATATTCAGCAAAAGAAAAGCTCACTAAGTCAAAACCTATGAAGGAGACTTAGTAAAAAATTAAGACATCCCGCTGACTGTAACCTTGAAATAAACAGTTCAGGCAAAAAGAAGGGATAACAAAGGCAAAAGAAAAAAAAGAGGTCACTATGAATCCTCAACAAAGAAAGATGACTGAATGTTCAAATAAATTTTTGGTTTCTGAACCATCACAAATGTTAGTGTTACAATTCCAAACTCCTTTGAGCCTCAATGCATAAGTTAACTGAGCATAGGACTGAAGAACATCATGGAGATTGGGTTGGGTACAAATAAAATTTGAGCCTTTATCCTTTGTTTCTTAAACCGTGAACCAGGCCACGTTACAACCCTTTAAAAGTCCTAACTGAAGCATGGTTAGTTCGAAAGCGTACTACTACAAAAAGGTATCCTGACTCCTTTAGGGCTTATTATAAAACTTGAGTTAATATCACAGTTTTCACAAAAAGTTGTTTTTCTAAAATAACTCTTCTTCAAAAACTTCAAGACAGACATAGGCATTGCATTTTTGAATATATTTGTTTGCATATACCTGAGTGTTTGATGAACAGAGAAACTTACAGGATGAATGTTCAAAGTCCTTCCGATAAACAAAGTTGCTTCCTAGATCAAAGTCCGTGTATACAAAGGGGCATAATCATTATCTCCCAGTCAAGGGGGCAGGCCATGATACTGCCTAACTCATTTGGGGCAATCAGGACAAGATTCAACTATGTTTAAGCAGCCAGAGGCAGATCTCCTCATCTATCTGAAGTGCCAAGGGTAACATTACAAAATTCATAATGCCAGGGGCATGGTCATTGTTTCCTAATCAAGGGGGCATACCAAGTTACTGTTCAAATCATTCGGGGCAATCAGTTCCAGATCCAACAGTGCTTAATAGCCAGGGGCAGCTCTTCTCATATATTTGAATTACCAAGGGTAACACTGCAAATTTCATGATGTCAAGGGCATATTATTATGGGTCATTCTACTTAGTTCTCCTGAGGTAACTACATTCAGATACTTCCCTTTTGGGACGATTCATCCTCAACCAAGGGGCAATGCTTTCTTTTCAAATCTAGTAGCCGGAGCGTATATGGTCCATTACAATTTGAAGACACATTCCTCTCGTTATATTACCTTGATTTGGAGTTCTCAGTAGAAGTCATTGTGGGAATTAATTGTCTACGCCGGTAGTATCAGATGGTGTCAGTATCATGTCTGCAGATCCAGATATGAGGATTTCTAGGAAGATATTCAGGAAAGTTAAGAAATTCAGGAGCTCTAAATCCAATTGGTTATACATTCTCGAAGTTGAAACGATTCCGTTTTCAAGTTCAGCTTTACTTTTCCCTCTGAATCCAGATTTACTTTTACCCTATTTACATAAGCGAAACGTCCATTGGTTTTGTTTGAATGTATGTATGCTTTTGAATATGATTGATGCTTACCAGAAATGCATAGATGCTTAATATGATTGATGTTTACCAGAAATGCATAAAAATGCAGTAATAGTATTTACTAAGGATGAACGAGGGAAGGATTTCAACGAAGCTTCGCCGGTTCATCTTTACAAAACAGCTACAAACCCTCAGTAGGACAAATCCATCTTCATAAAGTCACATCTCCCCTGGAATTTATATCCATCTCTTTTATCCTCATACGGATATTCGGGAATTTACTTTCCAATAGGAGTACGACGAACGAAGACGGGAGGTTATATATACCCTACTATCCCCAGCAGACGGGAGGTTATGTATATCCTACTATCGAGCGAAGACGGGAGGTTATATATACCTTACTATCCCCAGCAGACGGGAGGTTATATATACCTTACTATCCCCAGCAGACGGGAGGTTATGTATACCTTACTATCCCCAGCAGACGGGAGGTTATATATACCTTATTATCAAACAAGACGGGAACGAATTCCTCATATTCTTCAGCAACAAATCGGGATTTATTTTCCCTGGCCAGCAGTTGTTATACGAAGATATCCAGACGCCTCAGGCAGCATCATATCATACATACATCATTTACATCATACCATAACATACATATCCATAGATACATAATACATCACTTAAGTGCATCATATTATACATGCATACATAATGCATAAACTAATATTATCATACATAATGCTACCTTGTTTTCAGGTTAATTCTCCAGCATACAGACTTCATTAACAAATTGTGACTATTGGGCCGTTGTTTATCTTCCCAAAAGTTATACCTCAGGACGTTGTTTATCTTCCTGAAAGCATATCATTCCCTCAGGACTACTTTATCCTCCTGAAAGCATATTATTACCTCAGGACTGCTTTATCCTCCTGAAAGCTTCTTATACTTCAGGACGTTGTTATCCTCCTGAAAGCATATTATCTCCTCGGGACATTGTTTATCTTCCTGAAAGCTATCATCACTTCCTCAAGGACGTTGTTATCCTCCTGAAAGCATATTATCTCCTCGGGACGTTATTTATCTTCCTGAAAGCTATCACCCTTACCTCAGGACTGCTTTATCCTCCTGAAAGCACTATTACCTCAGGACTGCTTTATCCTCCTGAAAGCATATTACTACCTCGGGACGTTGTCTATCTTCCTGAAAGCTATCACCCCTACCTCAGAACGTTGTTTATCTTTCTGAAATCATATCATTACCTCAGAACGTTGTTATCCTCCTGAAAGCATATTATCTCCCCAGGACGTTGTTTATCTTCCTGAAAGCTATCATCACTTCCTCAAGGACGTTGTTATCCTCCTGAAAGCATATTATCTCCTCGGGACGTTGTTTATCTTCCTGAAAGCTATCATCACTTCCTCAGGATGTTGTTATCTTCCTGAAAGATTATTATCTCCTCGGGACGTTGTTATCTTCCCGGAGGCATACTATTACCTCAGGACTGCTTTATCCTCCTGAAAGCACTATTACCTCAGGATTGCTTTATCCTCCTGAAAGCATATTACTACCTCGGGACGTTGTTTATCTTCCCGAAAGCTATCATTATACCTTCGTGTTTTGGACTGCTTTATCCTCCAAGAAATGTACCTGAAGAATTTTTCTCCAAGTGGCATCTTTAAGCCCACTCAAGCATATTCAACTAGTCATCTGTATCACTATATGCACTGGTGAGTGCAAATTTATGGGCTTTTGTGTTCAATCCCATTCAACCTTCCAGGTCACGACTGGAAAATATACCAATCTAACCCCTCAGGTTTCAGAAAATTGAACAGGGGCAGCTGTTGCACCCCAAAATTTGCCCTCACAATACAAGACTTTGTGTGCTAAGAAGGTTCACAAGGTTCACAAGACCTTTCATGAGGTTCATGAAGTTTACAAAACACTTTATGAGGTTCACAAGGTTCACAAGATTCACAAGACTTACAAGACCTTTCATGAGGTTCATGAAGTTTACAAAAAACTTTATGAGGTTCACAAGGTTCACAAGACCTCCCATGAGGTTCACAAGATTCACAATACCTACAAGAACTTTCATGAGGTTCATGAAGTCTACAAGACACTTTATGAGGTTCACAAGGTTCACAAGACCTCCCATGAGGTTCACAAGACATCTTATGATGGTTCACAAGGTTCACAAAGTTCACAATTGGTCAGAAGAGTTGACAATTCCCTCAGACAATGCACCTCCTAAGCAGTGCATCCAAAACTAGGGTTTTGACTTTAATCATGCTAAATGAACTTCCAAGACTTCAAGTGAGCTTCATAACATCTTATATGTGTGTAAGAACCCCCATGACAAGTTTCAAGACTTTTCTCAAAAGTTTGCTCAGTCAGATGATCAGATAGGTCAAAATCAGTCAAAGCAGTTAAAAAGTCAAACTGAGGTCAACTGTGGTCAAACCAAAGTCAAATATCATGATTTTTTGTCAACATCAAGTATATGAAGTAAATTTCATCATTTGATCAAGGGTTGATCATGATTCATCAAGGATATTTCAGATCATCAAGAATCAGGGGTTTCTAAATTAGGGTTTCCTCAGGAAAAGTCAACTGAACTTTGACCAGCCATAACTTTCACATACTTCATCACCAAGTTTCCATCCAAAGCTCATTTTGAAGGAAATTGAATTCTCTACAACTTTGTGTCTCACAAGCCAAGCCCAAAAATGCTTCATTTGGAAGGTATGAGCTAAGACATTATAGGTCCTTTTGAAAGTCAACAAAAAGTCAACAACTTCAAAAGGGCATAACTTGAGAATGGTAAATGATATGGACATGAAACCAGTGGGTTTGGTTATAGGACTCTTCAAGCTTTCCAAAATGTCCTAGAACACCCTCATAGCATTAAAATTGAAGGATATGTGCCCTTGCAAAGTTGGGAAATTTTTGGTTGGTTTATGAAGAAAATGGAGGTTTAAAACTAATTTTTTCTAAATGGGCTTGCCATATGATGACCCAATTCATACCATTACCTCATGCACGACCCAAGACCTTAAAAATCAGATATTTTATCATTTTATTTTTATTTATTTTGATTTAATTCATTAAAAATCATTTTAAATTAAAATAAAATATAAAAGTCAAAGATTTAAAAAGGATTGAGCTTCTAGAAAGTCATAAAAGTGATTGGTATCAAAGTGGTAAGAGAATCATGGTGATTTGCTTAAAATAGAAGGTGTTCATACAAGGATATTTGATTTTTAAGGCCTAATCTTTTCCAATCAAATTTTCCACACAAACATCAACTTTTTCTGACCTAATTCATCACTCTATAAGTATATGACTTAACCCTACTCATTGGACACGATTTCCAGCCTCCAAAGTGTAAGTTTGCATTTTCAAAAAACCTCTCAAAACTCAAATTCGGTTTCAACTCTACAAAGCATTTGAAGGTATTTTGAGGACATAGCAATGATCCTTGGACATCCCTGATTCGAAACCAATACATACATGTTTCTGAACCATGACATAATGCATATCCCGAAGCATTCTTGGCCATGATTTTTTTTTTTTTCGATTTCAATAATTCAATGCGTTTTGATGAATTTTGTTTGTCTAATCATGTTTGTGGTGTTGTATAGAACGTTTCTGGGCAAAGAAATTGAAGAAATCGTGAATAACCCGTGAGATGCCATGTTAGGGTTTTGAGCTTGAAATTGGGGTTCTCTGATTTAGCCTATATAAATACCTTTTAATGACACAAATAGCATGAATGAACTGTATTGATCATGTTGGCATGATCAATTTGGCAAAATTATATGTGTATCAAATGTTATGGATTTCGTAGGTTTTTGAATGCAGGAAAAATCGCAGGTAAATTCGTAACAATTTTCGCAGCAAAATTCATATATCCAGAGGTTGAAGATGACTCCCAGCGCGCCAAGTTCTGTTTTTGAAAATTGTTATAATATTTTATTTTATGTTGGTTGTATTTTATCAGCATGGTGTGGTAGCTCAGTTGGTAAAAGCAGGCGCGTGTATTGTTAGATGGCTGGAGTTCGAATCCTGGCTTCACCACCTTTTTCTTATTTTTTCCATATAATTAATAGCCTTAATATATTATGAATTATGGTGAGATTATCAACAGGTGCGCTCTCCCAGCTGGATTGGTTAAGGTGTTTGTGTGTATTGTGAAGGTCCTGGGTTCGATCCCCCCAGGCCTTTTGTTTTTCTTGCTTTTTCTTTGATTTTTCAGGCATAAGGCACAAAACTAATTGAACTCCCTCCTTCATCACCTGTGCGCAGGCTGGCCCAGTGGTAACTCTTCATTCAGGTTCCAGGGAGGTCCTGGGTTCAAATCCAGGCCTCCCAATTTTTTTTTAAACCAAGCAATTTTCTTTATATTTTCCTTTTTCTTATCTTATTCTTTTAAATTTTAATTAATTATTATGTTTTCTATAAAATAAATCATATATATATATATATTTTGTATTGATACTTTATTTTATAAATTATTAATATATATGTATTATATATAATTTATTTATGTAATTGAATTAATATTTAATATTTGAAATTTTTGTATATGAAACCTAATTTATTTTTAAAACCCTAAAAACATATTCTTTTCAAACCCTAATTTTCTTCTTCTATTATTAACTTCATTAAAATTCTTAATTTAATTTTTGTTAATGTATAAATTGTTTATAATTTAAATATGTTTAAAAATTAAAGTTCTTAATTTATTTCTATAATATGTAAATATTTTATAATTGTTTATAAGTTATTTTTGCATGTAATATATGTTCATAATTAATTAAAAAAAATTGTTAATTTTTATAATTATAATTCTATTTTCATAATATGTTTATAATTAATTTTTCTATATAATTTACACATAACTTAAAAATTTTATAATAATTAGTATAATTGTTTATATTATATGATAATTGTTTACAAAAAATTGAATATTTTTTTTATAATATCCTTGTTTATTTCATTATTATTATTAATTATGATTATTACTAACCCTATTTAATTTGGTATTTTTATTATTATTATTTTCACTAACCCAATTATAGTTACTTATTTATTTTGCTTATTAATATTTTGCTTATTTATTTAAATTGCTTTTATCATTATTATGTAATTGCTCCTGGATGTAATATTTTATAATGCTTAAATTATCTATTTTATGCTATGGTTAGTAAATAGGGAGTGTAACATGTATGTTTATTTAAAATTAATTTAGATCACTTAATTCAAAAGATAAATATTAAATTGTACACTCACACACGTAAGTCGATCTTTGATCGCCATCTCACTTTCTAGGGATACCTCTCATTGTTGCCTAATCAAAAGGTCAAGTAGGGTGTATAAAGCAAAAAGTCCCTCAAAATAAAGTCATCTAGTCCCATAACAGATAAAAGATCAAGTCCCTTTCGAATGTTGCCTTCATAATGATCTTGTCCCTTTCGAAATAAAGATGATAAGTCCCTTCGAATTGCTTATACACCCCACAGTTGCCTACATAATAGATGTCCCTTCACTTGTCCCTCACATCCAAGGTAATGACTACATATTCCTTAATAATAGGGATAGTCTTACCATTTAAAGGATTCAAGAACAGAAAAGACTTAAAACTTAGGGTAGGTTCCTCATAGTTGCTTGCTCACTATTCAAAAACTTTTCAAACACTTCACACTTTCAAACAAATTTTTCAAAACAAAGGTTTATACGCATCCGTACATGGATCATTATAAAACACTTAAGAAAATTTCTATTCACACACTTCACATTTCAAAAACATTTTAAAGTGAGCTAAGTAACTAAGAGCCCATGGATAACCATGGATGTAAAGGGTGCTAACACCTTCCCTTTACATAACCTACCCCCCGGACCCAAAAATCTTTTAAAAGGTCTTTCCTGTTCTTTTATGCCTTTCCTTGGGATAAAATAAAAGTCGGTGGCGACTCTTGCTATCCGCAACATAACTAAAAGTCAGTTCTCCCACCGTGTTACACTCTGATCCTCATTATCCTGATGAGGTACGTAGGCAGCGGGGTAGGGCCCGTTCGAGCACAATCTTTATTTTCCCTACATTTTTCCTTTATTTTCTTATTTCATTTCTTTTCCAGTTCCAGTTGCTTTTCATTTTCATTTATTTGCTGCAGTTTTCATACCCTCACCCTTTGAAACAGTTTCTTTTGCAAGCGTGGATCCCGTCGGGTACGGCGGACGATCTGGGTGCTAATACCTTCCCAGGTCGTAACCGACTCCCGAACTCAGTCTCTTTGGTTCGCAGAACCTGTGTCCTTCCTCTTCTTTCTTCTGGTTTGTGCAGCATTACCATTCCCTTTCTTCAGGGATAAAAATGCCTGGCTGGCGACTCTATTCTTTTTCCGCGCCACTTTCGCGTTTGTACCAGGATGGAAATCCGGGGAGCGACACAAATGACTGAAAATAAAATCACTTATCACCAGAGGATGATAAGGCAAATAACCGAAAATAAACTCACTTATCAACAGAGGATGATAAGGCGAAAAACTGAAATTAAAACACGGCTATTGGATCCGCCAAGAGGATGCCTGAAATTTCGATTGATATGATCCTGACTTCCGCTGGGGAAAGGACTGGAAACTTGTGCTGATCCTGGATCCTGAATTATGCATGTATGCTTGATTGTTTGATTTTGGTATTCCATAAGGATGGAGATACGATGCAAATGTTTATGCACTTGAGATGTAAGTTAAAACTGCTGGGGAAAATAAAAAGCTGATTTATTTAGGCATGCATATCATGCATATGTCGCAAATGATTGAAATAAATGATGCTTATGTTGTTGATGATGCATAATGATGCATATGAGCGATTGAAATGAAAGGTGCCAGCTTGGTGGACTTTTGGTTTGGTAGTTGCCAATAATGATTGGACTTTGGGGTGGGTGGAGGGACTGATTTCCCGACACTCGATCTTTGACGATGTATGGTCAGAAGATGGATATGAATGCTCCAAGTTTTGATTATCCGTTGATGAGCGGAGCGACTTGATTGACGCATGAAGACTGATTTATTTTGAACGATTGCCAATGTCTAGCAAGGACTGCCTGTTCAGCTGGGGAGAAAAGATAGGAAGATTTGCTCCTGTATCTGGATCTGGTAGACGTCTGCCCCTGGTTGAGTTGTTTGAAGATAATTTTCCCCTGATTGAGCTGATTTCGAAGAAGTATTGATTCAAATTCCCCTTTTGATTTCCCCTTGTTGGGATTGCACTAATGTCAAGCACTAAATTGCAATTAAATTATTCATACACAAATGGTAGTGTTAATGTAAAATTCATGTAAGCTTTGAAAAAGTCAATTTATTTGAATGGTTGTGATAGTGTGACGAATGGACTGTTAGTCCAAACGAGGTGCTGATTTAGAAAGTGCGTAAAAGATGCATCAAGAATAATGTGCCATCGAGATTGAACATTAGCAAATATATGGGAGTCAATTTACGCAACCTTGTTGGTAATATACTTTCAGAATAAACCCTGCCTCAATTAGGTCTTTTGAGGGTTGCAACGGGGTCTGGTTAATGGTTTGAGGAATAAAGGATATAAGGCTCAAAGTTTGATTTGTACCCATCCCTTCTTCGTAATGTTCTCCAGTCCTACGTTCAGTTAACTCTACATATGCATTTGTTTTCGACTTTGCAAGAGTGAAGATGAAGCTTTGATGTTCGCTTGAAAGTGGCAGTCATTTTTTGCTGGTGACCCTTTGATTTGATTTTTTTTTTGTGGTCACTGATATTTGTTTGCTTTTGTTGAGGATTTGAGTTCCTCTTTTGATTTCTTCTTTTTCGACTAAGTATCCCTTTGGGTGCTCACTTAGCGGTTTTCTTTTCTATTTTTTTTTTGTATTGAATGTTGCGACTGCCAAGTCATTTGTTGATGGTCCTCTGACGGGATGTCTCATCTTGCAATTCGAAGGTGTAGTCATGTTAACTGAACAACTACCCTGCCCCGGGTTAAATGTAAGGGTTTGTATCCAAAAGAAACTCCTACTTCTAGGCTCGAAGTGGTTGACTAGGGATTAACTCCTTATATCTCCAGTGTTTGGGGATTTGAATAAATGCCTGTACATCATTGACGAGGTTTTATCTGAAAGCATACCGCAACAGTTATGGGTATTTAATTTTCATCATCCTCCCTCAAATATTTGCTAAAGTGAAGTGAGGGAAATATTTTTGTGATTTTTGTGATAAATGATAAATAATGAGCGAATGCGAATAGATTAATTCAAAACATGCATAAACATAACATTAACAAAACCAAATACAAATAACAATGTTCAGAGCAAATAGTACTTAAACAAACATTACAAAACAACAGGAATGCGGAAGTAATAAATGGCGATGGCTGCCTTGATTTGAGGAATGAACTTCTCTTGATTGAATGCTTCAAAGTTGGAGACTACTCAGCTTGGTCTTCAACAACCCCTTCAGATGTCTTCACTTGTTGGCACCATGTGACGACATTGGATCGTTCTGGACATTTGGATTTCTCGGAGTGAGAGTGAGGTCCTTAGAATTGATCATATCCTGAATCAAGTGTTTGAAGGCATGGCAGTTCTCAATGGTGTGGCCTGGAGCGCCTTTGTGATACTCACAGTGAGCATTGGCATCATAGTTCCGGGCATTGCCAGTTTGAGGTGGCATATCTCTCAAAGTAAGAGGTCCTTTTGTCGTCAACTGTTTAAAGATTTCGGTATAAGTCATAGGCAGGGGATCAATGTGCCTATCATATCCTCTTAGTTGATATGGTGGACGTTGTTGAGGATCGCGTTGTTGCTGTTGACCAGGCCATGGTGGATAAGTCGGTGGCTGGTATGGATTGGGCACATACTGCGCAGCTGCAACCATAGGACGTGGTTGATGAGCCATCTGAGGCGGGAATAAAGCTTGAAAGGCCTGCTGATAAGGCATTGGAGGAACTGGCTGATATGGCATAGGAGCATATTGCGTAGCAGCAACATAGGGGTACTGATAGTAGGGAACTGGTGCAGGTGCACTTTGTTGAAAATTCCCATTTGCAGCAGAAACGACATTTGTTTCACCCTTTTTGTACCCGTTGAAAGGCTTCTTGGCATTGTTCTGGCTGTTAGAACCTCCTTGGATCTTTCCACTTTTCAGACCTTCTTCGATTCTTTCTCCGACCATCACCATGTCCGAAAATCCAGAAGATACGTTGCTGATCAGCTTCTCGTAGTATTGCCCTTGTAGGGTACCTATGAAGATGTCGATCAATTCACGGTCAACCAATGGAGGATGCACTCTGGCGGCTAGCTCTCTCCAGCGTTGGGCGTACTCCTTAAAGGATTCGTTCTCCTTCTGAGACATACTCTGAAGTTGAGTATGGTTAGGAGCTAAGTCAGTGTTATACTTGTACTGCTTTTTGAATGCATCGGATAGATCAAGCCAAGTACGCACATTGTTGCGTTCGAGCTGCATGTACCATTCTAGAGACGCTCCAGACAGGCTGTCTTGGAAGCAATGGATCATGAGTTTATCATCTTTGGCATGAGCGGCCATTTTTCTGCAGTACATTCTCAAATGAAGCTCAGGACAGCTGAGGCCTTTGTATTTCTCGAATTCAGGCGGTTTGAACTTAGCAGGGATCACAACATCTGGAACTAAGCACATGTCTGAGGCACTCAGAGAAGTTGAGTTGTGTCCTTCCATGATTCGGAGTTTTTCAGCTAACTCGCGGCACATCTTCATAGCTTCAGACTCTTGAGCAGCCTGAGGATTGGTGATTGGAACGGCAGTATGCATCTCATACTCAACTTGATGATTCTCTTCAGTTTGAGGAAACTGGACTTGAGTTGGAATAGGTTGAGCTTGAGGAATAGCACCAACAGTGACACCAGAAGCAGGTATTGGTTGGGAAGTGACCTCTTCAACAGCAGGAGTGAAACCTGGAGGCAATCCGTAGACCAAAGGATTTGGAACGCGAACTGAAGGCATTGCTCGTGAGGTAGATCCTTGCACTTGAGCATTGTTCATTGCGGCAGCAGCTTCGCGACGTTCTTCCATTCTCTCCAAAGCTTGCAAAGTCTCATAAATCTGGTCAATCTTGCTCTTGACCGAGTCAATCTCTTCCCTCATAGCAGCTTGTTCTTCTTGAATCACATCCATCAGTTTTCTAGTGTTGGCTCTAGTTAGATACGGTCGTCTAGCTCGATACGGGCGTCGTGAAACCAGCTTGATTTACTGAAGATGGAGGAACATGAAAATAAGTTTTCGGCTTTGGAATGAAATGCAATATGAATAAATGATGCAAATGAAATGATATGCAATGTCAGAATCCAGGATCACAAGATCAGGGTCTCATGAGTCCAAGGTACAGATGGAGGATACTCTGATCAGGAACTCATTGGGTGGACTCTAAGGTTTAGGGATCCCAAAGTTATCAATTCATATGGATGTTCATCACACGCGCCATAAGCATGACGGTTGATTGACTCCGCCATATGAATCTATTTTGGGTGAGATCTTCGTATCGACAACCCATGAGAGCAAATTTTCTCGGGAGTCCATACTACGTGATCATCGACACAAGTTTTAAAACAAAGTCCTGGAGTTATGGAACTTTCTCAACTGTTTAATGCACGTGTCAATTTCATACATTCTTGACAGTCAATCAACTCCATTGAGTAAGTCTATTCCAAGTGAGGTTTACGTATCGAGCCACGCGAGGGCGAACCCTGGTGCCCAATACTACGCAACCATCAACCGATGTTTTAACCAAAAGGTGCTAAAGGTCCTCAGAGTTGATGACCCTAATGAAAGCAACTGAGCACACACGTCAAGGACTTGACGGTTGTCAGTATTCTCATCAGAATCTACTCCAAGTGAGATTTTCGTATCGACAACCCACGAGAGTGGTTCTCTCGGGAGCCCATACTACACAACCTCGCTAACTTATGTTTGTACTCGAAAGCCCGGGTATAGAGCCTTTTCCCTCAAGTTTCTTTTGCAAAGTATCGATCCAAATTATAGTACCAAGGAGCCACAAGATATATAAAATGGAATGCGATAAAGAAAGCAATAAAAATAAACAAGCAAGGCATAAAAGCAAACATCCAAACAAACGCAGGAACCTAGACTAGGCTTGACTCGCATAGGGGTGAACCACTCCCCAGCAGAGTAGCCAGCTGTCGTACCCCGAAAAATACGACCTTACGCGATCCGAATGAACGGAGCCGCGCGCCGGACGGACTGAAGAGCCGCCACCTAATTCTATTTATTCCCGAAGAGGGAAAGGGAAGATATAGATACAACCCGGGAGGAAAAGGATGAGGACAAAGGTCAACGGAACCATTGCCTGGGTTTGGGAGTCGGTTATGCAGGGGGAAGGTATTAGCACCCCCTACATCCATCGTACTCGATGGGAACCATCTAAGTTAACACGCGCGAAAGGATGTTTATGCTTAAACGAATTGTTTGCTAGAGGGAAATGAGTTGAATTATAAGTTAGATTGAACCTAGGTGCTCGGCAAGGATTCAAATCCTTGTGCCTACGTACTCCCGTGTGCAATGGGAAAGTCAGAGCCTCGTAGTTCGGCCTACTAAGGGTAATGGTTGTTTGATTTTATTACCTTTCGTCGATGAAAGGGTTTAGGAGTTGAAATGCACTAAAGACTATGGATAGTTTATCTCGCCCAACAAGACGAGCGTCTTGCGTCGAAAATAATCGGAGCGAGTAACGAGAGCTCGTTATCGTCCTTTCTACCGCTTAAGGCTCGTGGCGTACAGTTCTTCTCGTATTATTAATGTATTTTATTTCCTAAGACCACTTGACGTTGGATCAAGGGTTTGGATCTAATCGAAACGTTTTAGTTTTTTGAGGTTAGAGGGTAAATGCAAATGGAGTTTGATTTTTGTAGTTTGTTAACGAGGCACGAAGCGCTCGGCTCGCAAGGTAAGGTGGATCCTAATAAACGAAACAAGATAAAAACGTGCGAGTGTGCAAGTGCAATCGCTTGGCGTTGGACCAAGGATTCAGAATTAAATAAAAATACTGAAAATAAAATGCGTACAAATTAATGGGAAAGGGATACAAAATAAATACATGGGATTGCGCGAAATAAAGAGGTCTCGTTGTAGTTAGCCCAAGAGAAAGCGTGTGTGCAGTGTTTTTGAACTATTCGAAGGCGTTCGGCCTTTTTAATCGGGACACAACTATTCAAAGGCGTTGGACCTTTTAATCAAGCGCAACTAATCGAAGGCGTTGGACCTTTTTCGGGACGCGACAAAATTTAGTTCGTGAACTACCTTAGAATCGATTCAAAATCGGAATCATTCTATAAGGAGTCGAAACGTAATTTGAAATGCGAAATTAAATAAATTAAATAAATTGAATGGCTAGAATTGAATTAAAATAAAGAATATAAATGATACATAAATCAAAAAATATCAAGAATAAATAAAATAAATTAAATTAAATTACATGTTTGTTTGTCGAAATAAAATAATAAAAAATTAATTACAAGAAAAGTCTCATATTGACCGAAGATCACCGATTTAGATCGGGCGAAAAATCGTCCTTTTAATATATCATTGGCCCCAAAACAATCGAAAAAATTGAGAAGAAACACAAAATATCTAATGAAATTATTAAATAGCAAATAAATTATTAGACATTAGAACCTAAAATAAATAAATCAAATTTTTTTATAAAAAAAAATAAAGGGGAGAGAGGTACAGACTGTTGGTCTATGTGTGTGGATAAAAAAAACAAATGGGCTTGAAGCCCAACAAAAACCATGAATCAAAAAGAACAAACTATATGCTAGGCATGGATGTGTAAGAAGCAAGTTAAAAATGGTCCAAGCCCACAAACTAAAAATCATAAAAACTTATAAAATAAATAAATAAAATAGAAAATAAAAACAAATAGTAATAATATAATATATATAAAAAAGAGTGGATGCAAACCTAAAAAGGGAATACCCTCACTTCTCCTTCCCACGACTCTGTGAAATCAAAAACGAAACTCACTCTCAAAAAATGTTCACAGCGGCGGCTTATAGTTTTTGGACGCAGCAGTTTTGAACGGGAATGGCGGCGATTTAAGGTTTGGATAGGGTGATTGGAGGTTGAGCGACGGTGGCCGGTGAAGGAAATCGCGGCGGGCTGTGATGGCTTTCGCTTTTGATTCGCGGAGGAGTGTTTGAGAGGTTTACCGGCGGCTTAATGGTCAGACGCAGTGAGGTTTCATTTGTTTGATGTATTCCTGCGGTGTTGAAAGGGGAAGGGTGAAGGCGGTTAACGGCGGCTCTGGGTTGTTTCGTTTCAACGGTCCATTCGTGTCACGTTCGGTTTGTGCGTGGCAGCTTAGTCTGCGCGTGGCCGCTGCGTTTCAGTGGGTGTGGGCGGTTTCGTTTGTTGTTTGAAACGGTGATTTGGCTCGCGGATAAGGCTTGCAGCGTGAAGATACGGTTTGGGATGGAAAGGGTTCTTGTGTGATGGCCGACGCGGGTGGCTTCACTGTGTTTCTGTTTTGAGGATTTTTCCGGTGTTTCTATGTTGGTTTTGTTTGCAGGCTTTGAATGTGTATTGCGGGTCTTGGTTCGCGGAATGGTTTATGACGGAACGGAAGAGAAAGAAAAAAGGTTGCTGTGATGGTTTGTCGCGGTTGCGGAAAGGTTTCGGTTGAGTTTGTTTTGTGATTCCTCTTTCTCTCTCACGGTTTTTCGATTTCCATGGTGATGGTGTTATGGTTATTACTGTGTTCTAAAAAGAAAGAGAAAGGTTGGTTGAAGTGTTTGAGTGGAAGATGAACGAGGGATAATGGTGGAAGAAAGGTGTTGTTATGGAAATTGCTGTGAGATGTTTAATGGTGATGGATTATATTGGAAGAAGGTTTATGGAGCATGTAGTTTGTAAGAGGTGAAGGAGAGTTAGAAAAGGGTGAGAGAGATTCTGAGTTTTTTCTTCTGTGTATGAGAGTGAGTAGTGAAATATGAGGAAATTTTTCTATATAGAGCCTTGTGAGTGGTGGCGTGAGAGAGGGAGTGTAATGAGGTGGGTATTGTGTACGTTAGATGCTGAGTGGAAAGAAAAGCTGCGGATAACTAACTATTGGAATCAAAATAACCTGTACACATCAATTGCAAATGGAAATCAAAATACACATATTGACAACTAGACAATGTTAAATTGTTTTCTTTTAAGACATAATAATAATAATAATAATAATAATAATAATAATAATAATAATAATAATAATAATAATAATAATAATAGTATAATAATAATACTAATAATAAGAATAACAGTAATAACAATTGAATAATACTAATAATGATAAAAGAGAATAATTGATAATGATAAATTTTTGTAATTTTGGATTTTTTATAAATGGATCTTTAAAAATAATGGTCTTGAATTTGAACAACAATAATAATAAAATAATAAGAATTAAGAAGAAATAATGGTAAAAGTATAAATAATAGTAATAATAAAAATAATAAACATAATAATAGAAATAGTAATAAATATTAAAATATTAGAAAATAATGGGATAAAAAAAACGAATAATAGATATGGATAGAAACCGAAAAAATGGACCCAAAACCTCCGTAAAACACACTGACTTTAAATACTGCACATATGCACCGACTGACTCGATTTTTTTTTTTTTGCACAAAAGGAAATGACATATTTTTTGGATTTTTTTTTGAATAAAAAATTAAACGAAAATGAAATGGTAGGACAAATTTGGGGTATGGCAGATATGAACCGAGAAATGTAGTTCAACCTCCCTAAAAACCTGCGCACTTCTTTTTCAGTCTTCGGTGCAGACATATCTTGAATAGCTTTTACTTTAGCAGGATCTACCTCAATTCCTCTTTGACTAACAATGAAACCCAGAAGTTTCCCAGAACGCACTTCGAAAGTGCACTTGTTCGGATTCAACCTCAGCTTGTACTTGATCAGTCTATCAAATAGCTTCTTCAGGTTGACCAGATGCTCTTCTTCATCTCGGGACTTAGCAATCATATCGTCCACATAACATTCAATCTCCTTGTGGATCATGTCATGGAACAATGTGACCATCGCCCGTTGATAAGTTGCCCCGACGTTCTTCAAACCAAAGGGCATGACCTTATAGAAGAATGTACCCCACGGGGTAATGAACATTGTCTTCTCCATGTCTTCCGGCGCCATCTTAATCTGATTATATCCGGAGAAGCCATCCATGAAGGAAAAGACCGAGAATTGAGCAGTATTGTCTACCAACACGTCAATGTGTGGCAACGGAAAATCATCCTTTGGGCTTTCTCTATTTAAATCCCGGTAGTCAACGCACATCCGGACCTTGCCGTCCTTCTTCGGTACAGGTACAATGTTAGCTACCCAAGGTGGGTAACTAGTCACAGCAAGGAAACCGGCATCCCATTGCTTCTGAACCTCCTCTTTGATCTTCATCGCCATGTCAGGACGAGTTCTTCTCAATTTCTACTTCACAAGAGGACAGTCCTCTCTCAGAGGTAGCTTATGCATCACGATGTCGGTATCCAACCCTGGCATATCTTGATATGACCAAGCAAAGATATCCACATACTCTTTTAGCATACTGATCAGCTCTTTCTTGACATCGGCCTGCAGACTGGCCCCGATCTTGATTTCCTTCTTTGCATCTTCACTGCCAATGTTGATGATCTCAATCTCCTCTTGATGAGGCTGAATAACCCGTTCCTCTTGTTTCAACAATCTGACCAATTCTTCAGGGAGGTCACAGTCTTCCTCAACCCCTTCATCAGATTGGTAGACTGGATTATCAAAGTCATGCATGGTCATAGCAGGAACGTTATCCGTGGAATCCGGATGATCAACACTGCATAGATGATGTGCTTATTCAGAATCTGCTTATTTTGAAAAAGAGACGCTAACACAAAACAAAAAGGAAAACACATTGCCATTTTTATATTTTTTGTGAAAAAGTTTAAAAACAAAGACAGGGAACACAGTTTGTCTTAAAATGTCCTTTTATTTCATAGCAAAATAACGATGCAATACAAAGCATGGTGGCCCAATACAATGGATCCAAGCATCTTGGGCAGAATGCTGGATTTGATAATGCAGTATGCTAATAAAAGGAAACAAAATAATTACTCTGAGAGCCAGGTGACTTGAACAATGTCTTCTGCAGACCAGTTTTCTAGCTCCTCGCCGGGCACACACGGGTGGATCCAATTGTCCCAGTCACCGTCATCGTCCCCATCTTGGCTTGCTGTACAGATATGATTGTGGTCGAGCAACCCAGCACTTGTAAACGTGATAGCCTTACCACTTGGAGTAGGTCCACCAGGCTGATACCCTAAGCCAAACTTATCATCTTTCTTTTCCAGCTCCAATAGCTTGCCCCAGCCTTAGGCACTGCCTGATTGAACAACCTCTTTTGCTTCCCTGTAGGAATGGATGGATGTACCCTCCTTCTCATTGCTCTTCTCCACAGGAGTCAGGATGCTGACGTTGACTGCTTCAAAGGCTTGGCATAAAGTCTCATGGATTTCTCCATCCATCTCTACGTACTTGAACGTCGACAAATGGCTGACGAATATGTCCTCCTCGACACAAACTGTGATGACCTGGCCGTCCACCACGTATTTAAGCTTCTGGTGCAGGGTTGAAGTAACGGCTCCAGTAGCATGTATCCAAGGCCTTCCCAACAAACAGCTATATGCAGGCTGGATATCCATAACATAGAAAACACTTTTGAAGACTTGAGAGCCTATCTTGACGGGCAGCTCAACCTCTCCAAAAACTGATCTTCTCGAACCATCGAAAGCCTTGACAACCAGATCACTCGGTCTTAGGACTATCTCATCAACATTAAGCTTCATCAACGCCTTCTTCGGAAGCACATTCAGGGAAGAGCCTGTGTCTACAAGAACATGAGACAACACAGCGCCCTTGCACTCCATAGTGATATGTAGTGCTTTGTTGTGGTTTCTGCCCTCCGACGTGAGGTCTCTGTCTGTAAAGCCTAAGCCATGGCTTGCATTGACACTTCCTACAACAGCTTTGATTTGGTTGACCGTGATCTCCTGAGGAACGTAGGCCATTTGCAGGAATTTTAATAAGGCCTCTCGGTGTGCGGGAGAACACATCAGCAGTGACAAGATGGAAATCTTGGAAGGTCTCTGGTTCAGTTGATCAACCACCTTATAGTCACTCTTTTTAATAATCCTCATGAATTCCTCAACCTCTTTTTCAAACGTACCCTGCCCGGCCATAGGAGTAGTTGACTCATCATTCACAGCTTGCTTTCCTTTGGCTTTGGACGAAGCCTCAGCCTCAGGGTCCCCTCTCAGCACAGGGGGAGCAAATAAACGACCATTTCGAGTGAAACCCCCAACTCCTCCGACATTCTCTATAGTCGGGTCCACAGCAACATATCTGCTCTCAATCTTCTGTCCGGCTACATAAACATCTGAGCCATAATGCCAGGGAATGGCTTTATCGTCCGTGTACGGAACAGGCCCAGGTACGGTGATAGTCACGGGACTAATCTGAGGAGCATAGATTGTAACCTGCTCTCTTCTGACAGGCATGTCAGCTTCATCATAGAAAATAGTAATGGTTGACACATCATCAGCCTTATCATTACCAACTTTACTGAACTGTAAGGATCCATCATCAATCAAACCCTGAAAACCCATCTTCAACTCCTCACAGCCATTCTCAGCATTTGAACAGTCTTCACAATCAAAACAGCAACCAGGAAACACTTGACCCTTCAGCAGTCTCTCTTTCACTACCCTCAGAGGAGTCTCCACTTCATCAATACTCAGCACAAGACTCAACTTGTCACCATCCTCAACAGCATTAACTCTTGCCCCTCCATGATTCGGCATGGGGTTCGAGTTAACATTTGGCGGTGGTGCAAAGTTGATTGCTTTAGAGTCTACAAGATCTTGAACCTTGTGATGCAAAGCCCTGCACTTCTCAGTTGAGTGCCCGGGTGCTCCAGAGTGGAAAGCGCATCGTGCTTTGACATCATAACCAACTGGAAGCTCTCCAGGAGGTGGTGGTGCCAAAGTTCTCAGTTGAATCATATTCAAATCTAACAGTCTTGGAAGTAAGGCAGCAAACGTCATAGGGATAGCCTCAATCGCCCTATTAGCCGGGAGAGTTTGCCTCGGCTGATACGGTCTCTGCTGATAGATGTTTCTGGGTTGTTGTTGTTGTTGATGTTGTTGTGGAGGAGGTAGCATCTGTTGCACTAGAGCAGCAGGAATTGTGACAGCTGCCACATGTTCGTAGGGTCTTCTATAACCACGGCCCCGGCCTCGGCCAAATACAACGTTTGTCTCTCCCTCTCGTCTTCTAGGAGGTCCACTAAAAGCTTTCCTCGCTCCATTTGAGCTGCTAGCACTAGGGTCTTGTATCTTCCCCATCTTCAGCACTGTCTCAACTCTTTCACCAGCAATAACAGTATCATTGAATTTAGTGGCAGAACTGGACGCCAGTCTTTCAAGAAATACACCCTGTAGAGTACCCATACGCATGTCGGCCATTTTGTTCTCTAGCAGCGGTGGTTGCACCCTGGCAGCGAGCTGGCGCCACCTCTGGGCATATTCTTTGAAACCTTCTTTAGTCGTCTGAGCCATGTGCTGCAACTGCGTGCTGTTCGGAGCCATGTCCAAGTTATATTGATATTGCCTCACAAAGGCTTCAGCTAGATCCTTCCAACTCTTGATATTAACTCTGCTAAGCTTCATGTACCATTCCAGTGAAGCTCCCACCAAGCTGTCTTGAAAATAATACATCCAGAGTTTCTCATCATCCGTGTGAGCAGCAATTCTCCCAACAAATGATTGAAGATGGGTCTTCGGGCATGCAGTGCCATTATACTTCTCAAAGGTTGGAACTTTGAACTTGTATGGGATCCTGACCCCAGGAACCAAGCCCAAATCTGTTATGTCGAATCCCAAGGAACTCTAGGACTGAATAGCTTTGATTTGCTCAGCCATCTCTTCGAACCTCTTGTTCATCTCAGCTCCTTGACCCTCAGCTTCATCCAGGAGAGTGAACTGGTCGTCATGATTATCCATCTGAATATTATTCAACCCATCATTGATTATAGTCACTCTCGACTGTGTAACAGGAGCTTCAACCTGACGTGCACCCGCACCGGTACGATTATCAGCAGTAGCAGCAGCAGCAGTGTTCCTGATCTGATTCTCAATCATCTCCCGCAGACGCTCTTGGTTCTGCCCCATGCCGGTCATCAGTGTCATAAAGTTATCCATTCTCAGTCTCAGATCTGCCAAGTCCGCTTGCATCTGGTCCATGGCTCGTTCTCTGTTAATCTTGGTTGGATATTTGTGTACACCTGGTTGTTCCCGGACTTTTCGGGGAGCTATAGTGCCTGAAACACAAAACACGTTAGTAACTGAGACATTACCTGCAAAACAAACAAACAGGTTATATGGATGCAATGTAGTTGTTTATGTTTCCAATCCCAGGTCATTCATGCCCGGGTTCCGGTATTTAGCAAAGAAAACCAGATGGGCACTGATCCTCAACTTTCAAAAACCTTCGCAAGAAACCACATTCAAATCATAACAGCAGGCAAACCAAGAAATGGTGAAAAAGAGCATAACATAAATCAGCCCATTAGAAACAGAATTACCCGTAGGGTACAAGTTCTTACAAAGGAAAAACAAACAGCTAGGACTCCTACAACATGCCTGTAGGTAATCCAGATACAAAGAAACAAACTAAGAAGCAAAACCACTGCCCAAGGACCCTGAAGCTCCTTCACTAAACCCCACATCAGACCTGGCCTTCTTGACTTCAGCCCTCAACTTGAGGTCTTCAATCTCTTTAAGTGCTGCTTCGAGAGCTTGCTGACTATCTGCTAGCTGCTGAGTCTTCTCTCTGCGAATCTTGTGGACTTGCTCCACCTCTTCCTTTTTGTAAGCCATCTGAACTTCAAAGAAATCTTCTTTTTCCTTATATTGCTTCAACTCTTGCTCTCTTTGTCCCTGCAACCAGACAATAGACTGATGAGCATCTTTGAGGGTCTTTGAATTCTTCTTGCGTTCAGCTTCACTTTGGGCTTCCATCATCCCTAACCTGTGGAAATGGGCTTCTCTACCAGCAAAGTCCTTCTCCTTGGCCTCCAAGGTAGTCTGCATCTTCAGCAACTTCTCTTCAGCTTCAATCTTGGCCCTGTTGGCATAATGGTACATGCTTACCATCTCAATATTTTCAACTCTAACTGCATGTAGCTGGGCTTCCAACTTCTTGAACTCCTCTAGAGACATAGTATCAATGGACTCAGCAACCGGAGAAACTGGTGATGAGAATGGTAACAAAACTCTTCTAGCTCTGTCTTTCAACCAAGCTTCATACTCTAGGAATGTCTGATTGTTGCACTTTCCAAAGCTAGTTATCCTTTCTCCCTTAATGCACTTCCAAGCCCCAGCAACCTTCATCACTAAAGGCATATTATCTTTCACTGGGAAGTAGAAAATAGGGGTCAACTTCAGTTCTTCTGGCACCTCTCTCAAGGCTTATCCCAATTGTCTTCTTAACAACATTGGATTGTAATTAATCCCTCCAGTTACTCCCAACAAAGGTACACTAAGATAACTTCCGCAGCTAGTGATGAAACGTGCACCTTGCAGCCTTTGAGTAAACCACCTGACATCCTTGGCAAGCAACTTTTCCAGCTTCTGAGCCCATACCAAGGTGTGGTCACTAAACACTCCAGTACTAGGCAGATGCCTCATGAACCACATGTGAAACAAAGGAGCGCAGCAACGAACCAAACCTCCCCTCTTCTTCTCAGTCTTGTAGTGCACTGAATAATACAAGTCTCCGAGCAAGGTAGGCACAAGATTCTTCAGCAAAAAGAGATGTATGGCATTCATATCTATGAATTTCTCCATATCAGCAAACAAGATAATGCCATAGATAGAAAGAGCCAAGATAGCACAGACATCATCCCATTCTTCCTCAACAGCTAACTCTTCCACCTTCTTTACCAAAGCCTCCAAAGAAAATCCAGGTACACCTCCTTTAATGATGGTCAAAGAATTCACAGCAGAAGTGCTCAAATAAAGAGCCTTAGAAATAGCCTCGGGTGCAGGTCTACTCATCTCAGAATTGAACGGAACTTGGTCTCGAACCGGCACACCCAAGATCAGAGCATACTCCTCCGGCAAAGGGCCTAGCTGAAAATCAGGAAATGTGAAGCAACGGAGCTGAGGGTTATAATACTGAAGCAAGGTATGAATGGCACTCCTCTCAGAAGGATCTAGCTCTATCACCACATCAAGAATACCCCCGTAAGCTTTTCTGAATCTCTCCACATGGTTGGGTGTAATCTGTTTTACCATCTTCTTCAACAAGCCCACCTTGGTGTCAAAGAACTTGAAGTGAATAATCTGCTTGCGAGGATCTTCCATCTCTGAAGAGGATACCGGAACCGGAAGCAAAGATATGAACCTGTGAATGAAAACAAAACAATGATTAATGATGCAATGATGCAATGCAGATGCAAATGCAAAGACATATGGTCATCTGGGACTGTCCGGAATCTGGATATCAAGGCCTCATGATCAGAAATCCCAAATCCTCTAGATATCAGCCCATAAATACTCAGATAAGCTCAGATACTCTCAATCAAAGACCAGAGAAACTCAAGAACTCTGGAACCAAAGTAACTGAATCAGAACATGAACTGTACTGGTAACAAGGGTATGATGAGGTCAAGGGTTCCTGCAAACCTGTAAACCCATTCCCAATCTCACAGGTGTGCTCCGGGTCAAACATCACGGACTCTCAAAGCCGAATAGCAATAATACTTTCACCATTTCCGAGAAATGGCTCATGACCAAATCAGGGAATCGGTTAGGCATTATGTACTACGCAGGGAGGCCTCAGCTGAGTCTGGGAAAAACAAGCATCCCTTATAAGTCCCCAGCTTCAAGCGCTAAAATCGAGAAACAATAGTACATTCAGCCCGTAGAATACAGTACTAATGTCATACGACCAGATGCTTTGACTGAGTTCCTATAAGAGAACCAGGCCATCCTATGCGAGTCCCCAGTGGACCCTCGGGTGCGAATGGGTTTGCCACAAAATGTGGTCTGCCACTGCCACCACTGGAGAGGGTTGTTTCCACAAAGGTTCTCAATGATCGGTCCCCAGATGCACATAACTATCAAGGTCCTATCCCGAAGTGAAGGAAATCCCCACACAAGATATTTCCAAGACGGTCGCAATCTGGGCGTGAAACACACTGCCACTCATCATGTCACATGTGAGTACAATATGTCCACTCTAGTCCTACAGTGCACTCAAGCCGGGTACTTGGCTTATCTCTCCGAAACAGTATCACCCGAGCCCACCAAACAGAAAACCAGTCCAGACAGTCCAGTATGATATATATGATGCGGAAAATAAATACTGAAAACTGTAAATAAAGCTGTAAATAAAGCTGTAAATAAACAACAATACAATACAACAAGGAACAACAAACAAACATCACCCAATGAAACAGAAACACACAAGCGCTAGGAGAGACTCACAGGGGAACCAGAGATCTCTGGAGTGCTTTCCCCAGCAGAGTCGCCAGCTGTTGTTCCCCGGATTTCCATCCTGGTACAAACGCGAAAGTGGCGCGGAAAAAGAATAGAGTCGCCAGCCAGGCATTTTTATCCCGAAGAAAGGGAATGGTAATGCTGCACAAACCAGAAGAAAGAAAGAGGAAGGACACAGGTCCTGCGAACCAAAGAGACTGAGCTCGGGAGTCGGTTACGAATTGGGAAGGTATTAGCACCCAGATCGTCCGCCGTACCCGACGGGATCCACGCTTGCAAAGATAACTGTTTCAAAGGGTGAGGGTATGAAAACTGCAGCAAAAGAAATGAAAATGAAAAGAAACTGGAACTGGAAAAGAACTGAATAAGAAATAAAGAGAAAAATGTAGGGAAAATAAAGATTGCTCGAACGGGCCCTACCCCGCTGCCTACGTACCTCATCAGGATAATGAGGATCAGAGACGCCGTAGTTCCCCTAACTAGGGGTGACAAGGAAATTGCTTGTGAATTAAGGCTTGAACTGCCTACGCCATTGCTCAGGTGTTGCAGACTCGGACGACGAGTGCGTAACCGTCTTGCAAAGTGACAAGTAGGAGCAAGTTCGCGTACGGAGAGAATGAGATGAGAGAAGAATTCTCGAAGGAAAGACGCTTATTGTTTGTTTGGTGTTTTTTAGAAGCTTTTATAAGTGAAAGTTTGCATAGGTAAGTGTACCTACGTCTTACTCAATGGGATGTGTACATCTCACATCATCCCGAAATGGAATGCGCAAGAGGCACACCTATCTATGGAGGAAATCCCCAAAGCTAGTCCCACAAGTGAAGGCTTAAGCACACTGGCCTATTACCATTATTAAGTATTTTTGTGGTTTTTTGGTTAAGAAGTGTTTTTTTAGCTTTTTCTTTGTGAGGTACTCATGGTAAGACCTATCCACCACGAGTGATGACTCACACCTCGCCCCGAAACGGAACGCGTGCAAGCATCTCATAGCAAAGTCTCATGTCACATGAAAGTACTCAACCTTTATTAAGTGAATTAGAATTAAGTTTGAAGATGAGAAGAGAGAGCACCAAAGGATCTCAAAGGAAAAATTCTAAAGGGGACTAAAATGATCCTAAGTGTTAACATGCATGGATGTCCTAAGGGTTAGTGAGGTTTCTATCCTAATGAAGAAGGAAATAAGAAGAAGAAGATAAAAGAAGGGATGAGAAAGGCCTAAGCCCAACAACAAAGGGTTAGTTCAGATAAACATAAGAGGAAGAGATGAGAATTGGAGATGTGGAACTCAATTCCCACATCTCACACTTACCATAGCCCCTGCAAGGTTAGTATGCACATAAATGAAACAAAATGAGAAAGATAACATGCTACCATCAAACAAACAGAAGTGACATGATATGAACAAATGTACAATGCAAATGCAACTCAAATAAATGAGGAGAAGAAACTTTATGAGCAAAAGATGCAACATGAAACACTTATGAGAACTTATGCACACTTATGAAATATGCAAAGCAAAATGCACAAAATAAAAACCCAAGACTCACAACCAGAACCAAAACAAGATGAAGAATGGCTTAGGAAGCCAACAAGATGAAGATAAGCAAGATACAAGACAAAACAATGCCAAATGGAAGCCAAAAGAAACCAAAAGATGAAGTTAAAACACTTAAAGAAGCAAATGACTTAAAGAAGAAGCAAACACAAAAATCCAGAAGACACAAGACCTATCCTAGGACCAGGAAGGCACCCATACCCCAAAGGAACCCCAAATGAGAAGAAAAAAGAGGGCACAAGTTCCTTTCTAGGCTTATGAGAGACTTAAAGGTTCAAAGGAAGCAAAACGGGACAAGGTTCAAGATAAAATCCGCAATAAAACAAACAGCCATCTAAAAATTCCACAATTGAACCCAAATGATCCTTAAACATGTTATATCAACTAGCCAAAAGGATTTGCAAAGGTTCAGAAGTGAACTAAGTTAAATGGAGGCAAGAACACAAGTTAGGACAGCAAACTTACATCACAAGTTACTAGACCAAGACTCAAGAAATAAATTTCCAAAAATCCAGAGAAAAATCACATGAAAATTAAAATGAATTAGGAACACAAAGCAAAAAGAATAGGATCAAAAATCAAAATATTGAAGTCTATGGAAAATGAACAAGGCAGACTGGTCAAGAAAGACTTAAAAAGAAGCTATGTACAATGGAGAATTAATTCTGACACGTGGATCATTGAAAAAAATAAAATAAAAATCTGATAAAAAACTAGAGATACAAAAGAAGGTCCATGATTTTTTTGGAAATTTTTAAGTGATTAGAACTATTTTAAATGAATTAACACCAAACTGAATAAAAAGAAGAAATTAAAATGAAGAAAAGAAATTGAAGAATTGAAGGGTGGTGTATGTAGTAACTGTTGTGTGTGGGTTAACTGAATTAAAATAATAACAAAATGGAAAAAGGCTGGACCGCGAGATGGATCTGAAGGCTATGGAAGACCACCTCATTAAATGAGGTGGCAATATGCTGCAAGGTAATTGGTGAGCTCGCGGAATGTTCTATGGACATGTCCACACGCGGAATTAAAATGAAACCAGTATTATAACATGAGTTTTGGACAAAAATAGGGCTATGTGGCATCATTATATGCGTTGGATTTGAGATCCAATGGCTATTGTTCATCTTCTTCCCTTAGAAACCCTAGGATGAGCAAAACAAATTCCGGTGACCGGAGCTAGGGCTCCGGCACCGGAGACCAAACCAGATCCAAAAATTCACCAAAAAATGAAAATGAATAGTCCAGATTGATTAATTCCACATCACTGAATTCAAATATGACCTCAAAACAGGCTAAATCTCAACGGATTGGACGGGTCGAACAAAATAAAGTGTGACCTTGAAACTTTAAATGCACATATCTTTCACTACAATGCACTAAAATCAAATCTACAAAGTGCATCATGATCAGGGAAGAACAAGGAACACAAATCAACCATAAAATTCCATTTCCAGAACATGAAGTTTCAAGCCATACCTGAGATGGAGACCTTGAAATATTGAGATAGAAAACCAAATAATCCGTGCAAATCACTCCTCTTGCTCCTTAGATGCAAAATAAATGCATCTAAGGTCTTGAAATAGCTTGTATCTGAGATTTCAACACAAGAGGCTTTGAAATGGCAAGCTTCCAATTCTGTGCTTTAAGCTTGAATGAATGGATGATTCTTGATCTATGTGATCCACTGATCAAGAATATGGAAGAAGTTTGTGGAGAATGTAAAGGAATCAAGAGATATGAAGAAAAATGCAAGAATGCAAGAAGGTTGAGAATGAGAGAATGAGAGAGAATTCAGATCTGGTTTTTGCTTAATTCTCTTTGTTATGATGTAAAAAGTGAGTGCTGAAAGTGTGAAAGAAAGTGCACGAAAATTGAATGAGAAAAGTGTGAAAATGCATCATATGCACATAGTGGAATAAGCATGCCATGCTCATGCTCTCTTGGGCCTCTCAGCATGTGTGAGTTTCATTCTCCACCCTTGATCCAAATCCATTCATTCCTGGCCCTTAGATTTAGGTGTCACACTTATTTCATGAATTTTGCAAAATTGCATGTTTTGGAGGGAGTTTTTTAAAGTGCACGAAATTGGAAAATTCTCTTGAGCAAAATGGTCCTTATGCAATGCATTTTAAGTTAGAAACAATTTTGGGCATGTACCAATTCACAAAAATCAAGTTGGAGCCTTCTTGCACTTGGTGCATTTTTGGAAAAGTGATTTTTGCCCTAATATAGAGGAATTTTCGAATGGCCTTCTGGGAGATCTGGGAATCCGGTGAAAATGTACTTGTACTTTTTGAAAATGGAAGCCCTTACTCTCCAACTTTCATGTTTGACTTTGGTTCATTTGAAGAATTTTTTATCATGTTAAGGCCACTTGAAAAATAGGGCCAAAGTTGACAAATTTGCAAAACTTCAAAAACCAACTTTGTACCATTTTTGCAAAACCCCTCAAATCTACATGATTCATAAACCTTAGGCATTCCAAACCTCTTATAACATTTTAAGGACCCCTATTGGCCAAATAATTTGGGTTGGACCCCCTGAAATTGCACAGTTGACTTTTTCTGGGCTCTGTTGACTTTCTGCTTCATCTGTAAGCAACTGAGGCACTGACTGACTTTCACATGGAATTTTCTCATGAAATTTGACACATAGGATACTCTTAACATATAGAATACTTGGATCACAAGAAATGGCCAAAGTTGTGAGATCTTGGTACTTGAATCCCAAACCCTAATTTGGGTGCACTACATAGGAGCTTTGCCTTATCCTGAGATCTCTGATGATCATGCAATCTTCTGAGCTTTTGCCAAGGGACTTGATCTTGTAAATGTGATATAGACTCACCATAGAACTTGTAAAAACTCATTGGGACCCTTGTCATGGATTGAAAGGCTTCAAGGAACTCCCCAGATGACCATATGCTTGATGCTAGGACATGAGGGATGTTATGCTTCATCTTTCCATGATATGATGCTGATAAAATGATATGAGTATGGTGAATATGATATGATATGATGCTTAAAATGAAGAGGGAAAATTTGGGGTGTTACACAATGGCATAGGCAGTTCAAGCTTTAATTTACAAGTAATTTCTTTTCTACCCCTAGTTAGGGGAACTACGACGTCTTTGATCCTCATTGTCCTGATGAGGTACGTAGGCAGCGGGGTGGGGCCCGTTCGAGCACAATATTTACTTTCCCTACGTTTTTTCTCTTTGTTTTCTCATTCATTTCCTTTCTCAGTTTTCTTTTCCAGTTCATTTTCTTTTCTTTTGCAGCAGTTTTCATACCCTCACCCTTTGAAACATTTTCTTTGCAAGCGTGGATCCCGTCAGGTACGGCGGACAATCTGGGTGCTAATACCTTCCCAGGTCGTAACCGACTCCCGAACTCAGTCTCTTTGGTTCGTAGGACCCGTGTCCTTCCTTTTCTTTTCTTCTGGTTTGTGCAGCATTACCATTCCCGTTCCTTCGAGATAAAAATGCCTGGCTGGCGACTCTATTCTTTTCCACGCCACTTTCGCGTTTGTACCAGGATGGAAATCCGGGGAGCAACAGACGGAATCGAAAGAAACGAGATCATCGTACTTAGATGATAACTCGGCCGGGGACAACAAGTATTGACTGGCAAGAGTAATAATGATGAGGAATTAACTTGGCATTCTTTGTGGGGATACTTCGGTCTGATTGAAGAAATAATGTTTTGGGCTTCCGTGCAAGGTACCAAAACTAGCTTATGCTTCGTATGCATATGTTTAGATTTTTCCATGGTGTAATGCTCCATAACAATGAAATTCTACACCTTAAGAGGATGCAAATGTAATGATGATTACTAAATGAAAATTCAAGAGGATCTCCTGATGAGGAGATAACAGGTCTCTCCAGCCACTTTGTTGGGGAAGAAATAATCATTGCATTGATTCAATGAATCCTTGTGGGGAAGAGAAACTTTGCAGGGGATATTGTTAACGATACACTAGCTCTAAACTGCCGTCTTTGCCAAAAATAAATTGGACTTTGAGATAGAATGAAGATCCTGGTGGCAAGAATCTTAATTGGATTGAACTTGATTGGGGGTATGCCAGCCGTAGAACTCTGTTGAGGAAGTAATAAGCTTCTGACCTAGCTGAGGGAAGGGTATGATCATTCTCTGTTGAGGAAACAATCTGCTGTGAATCCTTCGGGTGCAAAGTCTTTTGTCTGGGGAAAAGATGCCAATAAGGATTGGACTTTGCTTGGTGACTTCACTAGGGGAGACTGCAAACAATGTTGTGCAAGAAGGAAAACCATATGACTTCTTGCTATCTTCACAACTTCTAGGGAATAATGACTCTTCATGTACTGCTGGGAATGAGAAGACTCTGGTGGTTAATACCTCCCTTTCAGCGAAGGAAAACTCTATGCTTGGGGAGAACATCATTAACCTTATGTTGTTTTGCTGGGGAAAATTCAACCTCCAACTCTATTAAGGAGATTTCTCATAACTCTGACTCTGTGGAGGGAACAAGGCATTCAACTGCCTGCTGGGAGTACTTCACCGTAAAGGGAATAGGTCCTATTAGGGACTACCACATGCTTAATCAATCCTACTCTGACTTAGCTAGGGAAGATTTCAATCCTTAACTCCACTGGGGATGCTGAAGATAAGAATTTTAGATTGTCTCTTGCCGAGGATAAGAGATGTAAAGTGTCTCATGCTGGGGATGAGAGAACATAAAGCATCTCATGCTGGAGATGTTGCCCACTGAGACTTGTTGAGGAATATTTCTCGATGGAGCCCGCCGAGAAAAGGCTCCTTGATACCTTGTGCTGATAATGGCTTTGTTTCTATGTACCTCCATATTATTGAACACACAGATAATTCCTGCAAAAGAGAAATTTAGACAAGCCTGCATGCCCCAGGTTCACGGTCTGAATTGACCATCCCTGTTACTTAACATTTAAGATGCATGTCAAGTGTTTTACCCTTAAGCATGCATTTATAAAGCATCAATGTATTCGCAATGCAATATTTATCACAATTTGTCAGACGTTTTTGCAATCAATCAATGGCAGATAAAAACAAAAACAAATGAGCTAATTGGATAAAAATACATTTTATTTATTTGGAAAATGGTCGTGAATAGGCATTACAATGGGAAGAAATCCCTAAAGAGAGGAAATTTCACAAAAGGAAAAATAAACTATCCTAATGGAAATGTGAAATTGGATCTCATCAGGTTCCAATTCGGCTATGACCCGTATGTCCTAGAAGCTTTCTGTGTACTTCGCTTTTGAGGAAGATGATTGGACTGACTCTTAACCCTCGGGTTATCCATGATTGTAGATGGTGAGTCACAGATCTCGCGGATCGCAGTTGTTCGTATCAATCCCTCTTTTGCGTGGATCGCCCTTTCGGGTTTTCGATCCACCGGGATACCCTTTTTTGCTTGAGTTGTCAAATGTGGCTTTTCAACTCAGAAGGTGTACATTTTTGTTTATTTCACTAACTTTTTCCCGAGCCTTTTATTCTGTTTTTGGCTCGCCGGGATGCCCTTTTTTGCCTGGACCTTTATTCCATTTTTGTCCAGCGGGTCTTTTTTATATGAAGTATTTTCTAACCGCATCTGCATCGACAGGGGATGAGAAGTCTTATCCATCCATGGTGGTTAGCATTAAGGCTCCACCTGAGAAAACCTTTTTAACCATAAATGGTCCTTCATAGTTGCCTGTCCACTTGCACCTGTGATCTGTTTGAGGAGGACATATCCTCTTCAGCACCAAGTCACTAGGTATGTAACATCAAGGTCGCACCTTCTGGAGCCATCCATCTTCATCAAGCTTGACATCCATCATTATCCTCAAAGAGGGAATCTCGACTTCCACTAGTTGGACTGCCTCCATACTGTACACTAGTGAGAATGGGATTGCCCCTGTTGAGGTGCATACAAATGTTCGGTACCCATGCAATGCGAATGGAAAAATTTCATGCCACTCTTTATATGTCACAACCATCTCTTATATTATCTTCTCGATGTTCTTGTTGGCCGTTTCGACGGTGCCATTCATCTTCGGGCGGTACGGAGAAGAGTTGTGATGCTCGCTTTTGAAATCCTGACACAGATCTGCCATCATCTTGTTATTGAGGTTAGAACCATTATCAGTAATGATTCTTTCAGGTATTCCGTATCGACAAATGATATCCCTCTTTATGAATCGGGCCATGACCTGCTTGGTAACATTTGCATATGACGCCGCTTCTACCCACTTGGTGAAGTAGTCAATGGCAACCAGGATGAAGCAATGACTGTTAGAAGCGGTAGGCTCGATCTTTCCAATCATATAGATGCCCCACATGGCGAAGGGCCAAGGTGAAGACATGACATTTAGTGGATTAGGAGGCACATGCCCCTTATCAACATAGATTTGACACTTATGGCATTTACGGGAGTACTTGTAGCAATCAGATTCCATGGTTATCCAATAATACCCCGATCTCAAGAATTTCTTCAACATGGTATGCCCGCCTGAATGGGTACCGAAGGATCCCTCGTGAACTTACTAGATTAACATGTCTGCTTCGTGTCTATCCACGCATCTGAGAAAAAGCATGTCTAAGTTCCTTTTGTAAAGCACGTCATCCTGATTCAAGAAGAACCTGTCTGCCAACCTCCTCAAGGTCTTCTTATCTTTTCTAGATGCCCTCTACGATATTCCTGACATTTCAGGAAACACTTGATATCATAGTACCAAGGCTTATCATTGTTACCATCGTCAGCTGCAAAACACATACGCTGACCTTCCGAGGCGAGACACCATGATTCTGGGCACATAGTTCCATTGTTGAAATTTAATCATGGAGGATAAGGTTGCCAGAGCATCAACGAATTGATTCTCTTTACGAGGCACATAATGAAGCTTTATCGTCGTGAAGAAAGTCAACAACCTCCTGGTGTAATCCTTGTAGGGAACCAAATGTGGTTGATGAACAAGCCACCTTCTGTTAACTTGATTGATGACCAAAGCTGAGTCACCGAATATATCGAGGGTCTTAATTTGCAAATTAATCGCCTCCTTAATCCCCATTATACAAGCTTCGTACTCTGTCTCATTTTTTGTGCACTCAAATGTCAATCGGGCAGTGAAGGGCATGTGAACTCCTTCCGGTGTGATGATGACAACACCAACTCCACTATCATTTGTATTAACGTCCCCATCAAAGATCAGACTCCATTTAGATTCAGGGTCTAGACCCTCTGTAACACGGTGGGAGAACTGACTTTAAGTAATGTTGCGGATAGCAAGAGTCGCCACCGACTTTTATTTTATCCAAAAAGGAAAGGGTATAAAAGAACAGGAAAGACCTTAGAGAATGTTTTGGGTCCGGGGGGTAGGTTATGTAAAGGGAAGGTGTTAGCACCCTTTACATCCATGGTTATCCATGGGCTCTTAGTTACTTAGCTCACTTTTGAATTGTTTTTGAAAGTGTAGTGTGTGAATAAGAAAATTTTCAGAATAGTTAATAATAATCCATGTACGGATATGTAAAAACTTGTTTTTGAAAATTTGTTTGAAATTGTTAAGTGTGAAAAGTTTTTTGAAGTGAGCAAGCAACTAGGAGGTACCTACCCTAAAATTTAAAGTCTTTTTTATTCTTTATCCTTTCCTTGGTAAGACTATCCCTACTATTAAGGAGTAGGTAGTCATTACCTTGGATGTTAAGGGACATGTGAGGGACAATCTGGTTATGAAGGCAACTGTGGGGTGTAATAAGCATATATGAGGGACTATCATCATTTATTCGAAGGGACTCGATTCGTAAAGGCAACCATGAGGGACTTGATGATTTTTCTTTTAAGGGACTTGCTTTATACACCCCACTTGACTATTATTCGTAGGCAACCTGAGGGATAACCTTAGAAAGTGAGACGGCGATTAAAAATCGACTTACGTGTGTATGAGTGTTTAATTTAATTATCTTATGATTAAAGTGATCTAAGTTAATTTTTAAACAAAATACATATTTTCACTCCCTAATTACTAACCATAACAATAATAATTAAATAATTACAAAATTACATCCAGGAAACAATTACAAGAAATTATAATAATAAACAATTTAAAATAAATGGCAAAAAAGCATAAATATAAATAATAAGTAACAATATAATAGGCAATAAATGAATAATTAAAGGGTTAGTAATAATAAAAAATTAAGAAATAGGATTAGTAAAATATATTAAGAATAAATAAAGTTAGTAATAAAAAAAAGAGGTTAGTGAATAATAAAAATTAATGCAATAATAATAATATAAAATTGATAAAGCAAAATAAATAATATGGTTAGTAGTAATAATAATAAAAATTAATCAAAATATTATAAGAATAAGAAATTAACAAATTTTAATATGAACAATTATATTTAGAAACAAATATGAACAAACAATTATTTTAATTTACAAATTATTAAGTTATTATTTTTTTAAATGTATTATAATTATAAAATTAAAATATTATAGGCTCAATTTAGAACTATTTACATATAATTTAGATTATGAACAAAAATATTTACATATTATGATGAAAATACATTTTAAATAAACAATAATCATATTCACAAAATTTTATATTAAGTATTTATAAGATTTAATTTTATTTACAAAAAAAAAAAGTTATAATAGGTACATACTAACTATATTAAGAATTAGAAATAAAAATTATTTGGAAAAATAAGATTAGGTTTGATTAAAGTTTATTTAGAAAATATTTTAAGGTTTGGAAAATTAGGGTTTATATTTTTTAGGGTTTATTTATATACAAAAAAAAATGTTAAACAAACATACATCCTACAATTTAATTATATAACATAGAAAATAATTTGGAAAAATAACAATTTGAATTTTTTTAGAAAACATATTAGGGTATTTTAAATATATATACATGCATATTTTATTTTTAATTAAAATTACTAAGACAATTAAGTTAATTACATAAAGAAATAAAAATAGAAATAATAGTAAAAGAAAACTTACCTGGGCTGGATTTGAACCCAAGTCAGTCTGCCTGCAAGCATCAACACTTTCCACCAGGCCAGTCAAACACAGGTGCTAGAGAATGAGCTTCACTTGGTTTTGTGCCTTATTTTGAAAAATTCAGAAAAAACAATGAAAAAACAAAAGGCCTGGGGTGGTTTTGAACCCAGGACCTTATAGTTAAACATGCGCACGCTTTACCACCTGGCTGGGAGAGCCTTCCTGTTAGCTGAATGGCATTGAATCATAATATATTAAGTCTTCTATTATCCTGAAAAATAAAACAAAAATAATGGCCCAAGCAGGATTCGAACCCTGGCCTTTCCATCAAACGCATACGCATCCTTCCACTGGGACAACTCAATGGTTGTGATATACAAACAACAAAACAACATAAAATAAATTATCATTATTTGAATTTCTGGGCGCGCGGCAAACTTCATCTTCAACCTCCTGAGCTGCGAATTTTCTTACGAAAATACTTGCAAAGTTTCCTGCGAAAAACCATTCCCAGCAAAACCTACGAATATCAACAAGCAACAAAACTGTACAATTTTACAAAATTGAAGCCAGCATTATGATCCAGACATTCACACGATTAGTTCTATGTTTTTAGAATCAATTTATATTTGCTAAATCAAAAGTCCCTAAACCTAAGTCCAAACCCTAATAATGGCATCTGGTGAATTAGGTACGGGTTCTTGAGTTTTCCTGCCCAGAATCAAGCTACACATCATCATAAACAACATTAGACAATCAAAATCCATTTAAATGCAATGAATCATTAGAATCGAAAAAAATTTATTCAAGAACAAATTGGCTTCGGGTTGCTCATATATGCATGCTATAGATGCGTATGGGCATTGGTTTTGCATCATGGAAGATCAAGGAACATCTCTATGATCATAGTTTACCTTCTAAAGTCTTGAATCTCCAAATCTGAATCTCACTTTTTGCTTGAAATTTTGAACAATGAAGCTTACCTTTGGCTGCTGGATTTCGTGACTTGAGGCTAGGGTTATGCTTAGTATATATGTGAGAATGATTTAGGTCAGAAACATGGATGGGTTGTGTGAAGATTTGGTCCAAAAAATACTGAAAAAGATCATGTTGTAAAATTCAAATATTTGATCATGAAGACTTGCTATCTTTGGAGATTTTTCATAATTTTTGTATCAATCACACTTAAATATGATTTAAGATTTTCTAGAAATAAAATTAAAATTTATTTTCATGATTTTATATTTTATTTGAATTTAAAATGACTTTTTAATATAAAAATCATAATAAATAAAAATAAAATAAATAAAATTATGAATAAATTAAATTAATTTCGTGCAAGCTATTATGAAATGGATTGGGTCACAATTTGGGCAGCCCATTTGGAAAGAAATGATTTTAAACCTCCATTTTCAACATAAACCATCACAAAATTTCCCAACTTTGCAAAGGCACATCTCCCTCAATTTTAAGGGTATGAGGGTGTTCTTGGACTTTTTGGAAAGCTTGAAGAGTCCTCTAAACAACCCCATTGGTTTCAGGTCCATATCATTTACCAATCTCAAGTTATGCCCTTTTGAAGTTGTTGACTTTTTGTTGACTTTTGAAATGACCTATAATGTCTTAGATCATATCTTTCAAATGAAGCATTTTTGGGCTTAACCTTCAACATCAAAGTTGTAGAGAATTCAATTTCCTTCAAAATGCGATTTGGATGGAGACTTGGTGATGAAGTATGTGAAAGTTATGGCTGGTCAAAGTTCAGTTGACTTTTACTGAGGAAACCCTAATTTAGAAACTCCTGATTATTGATAATCTGGAATCTCCTTGATGAATCATGATCAACCCTTGATCAAATGATGAATTTTACTTCATATACTTGATGTTGGCAAAAAATCATGAAGTTTGACTTTGGTTTGACCACAGTTGACCTCAGTTTGACTTTTTAACTGCACTGACTGATTTTGACTTATCTGATCATCTGACTGAGCAAACTTTTGAGAAAAGTCTTGAAATTTGTCATGGGGGTTCTTACACACATATAAGATGTTATGAAACTCACTTGAGGTATTGGAAGTCCATTTAGCCTGATTAAAGTCAAAACCCTAGTTTTGGATGCACTGCTTAGGAGGTGCATTGTCTGAGGGAATTGTCAGCTTCTTTGACCAATTGTGAACTTTGTGAACCTTGTGAATCTTCATAAGATGTCTTGTGATACTCATGGGAGGTATTGTGAAGCTTGTGAACCTTGTGAACCTCATGAAGTGGTTTTGTAGACCTCATGAACCTCAGGAGAGCTTTGTAATCATTGTGAATCTTGTGAACCTTGTGAACCTTCATAAAGTAACTTGTAGACTTCATGAACCTCATGAAAGGTCTTGAAGATGTTGAGAAACTTGTGAACCTTGTGAACCTTCATAAAGTAACTTGTAGACTTCATGAACCTCATGAAAGGTTATGCAAGTGTTGAAAGCATTATGGAACTTGTGAACCTTGTGAACCTTCTTAGCACACAAAGTCTTGTATTGTGAGGGCAAATTTTGGGGTGCAACAGCTGCCCCTGTTCAATTTTCTGAAACCTGAGGGGTTAGATTGGTATATTTGCCAATCGTGACTTGGAAGGTTGAAGGGGATTGAACACAAAAGCCCAAAAATTTGCACTCACCAGTGCATTAGAGTGATACAGATGACTAGTTGAATATGATTGAGTGGGCTTAAAGATGCCACTAGGGGAAAGCAGTCCAAAATATGGATGTATAATGAAAGCTGTCAGGAGTCTAGAGCAGTCCTGAGGTACTGATGATATGCTTTCAGGATACTGGAGTAATAATGATGTAGCAGCATGTCTTCATGAGGATAGAGCAATCAATAATGATAACCCTAAAGCAGTCTTGAAGTAATGATATGATTTCAGGAGGATAGAGCAATGAATAGCTCTAAAGCAGTCTTGAAGAAGTAATATGATTTCAGGAGGATAGAGCAATGAATAGCTCTAAAGCAGTCTTGAAGAAGTAATATGATTTCAGGAGGATAGAGCAATGAATAGCTCTAAAGCAGTCTTGAAATAATAAGATGGCTTCAGGAGGATAGAGCAATCAATAGCTCTAAAGCAGTCTTGAAGTAGTGATATGATTTCAGGAGGATAGAGCAATGAATAGCTCTAAAGCAGTCTTGAAGTAGTAATATGATTTCAGGAGGATAGAGCAATCAATAGCTCTAAAGCAGTCTTGAAATAATAAGATGGCTTCAGGAGGATAGAGCAATCAATAGCTCTAAAGCAGTCTTGAAGTAGTGATTTCAGGAGGATAGAGCCATCAATAATGATAACTCTAAAGCAGTCTTGAAATAATAATATGCTTTCAGGAGGATAGAGCCATCAATAATGATAACTCTAAAGCAGTCTTGAAGTCACGAGAAGTTATCAGGAGGATAAAGTAACCCTGAGGTGACAATAAAGCAGTCCCAACGTAATAAGAAGCTCATCAGGAGGATAAAGTAACCCTGAGGTTACAATAAAGCAGTCCCAAAATAATAAGAAGCTCATCAGGAGGATAAAGTAACCCTGAGGTTACAATAAAGCAGTCCCAAAGATCATAAGTTTGTTTGTTGGATAATTAACCTGTAATCAAGGTAGCATTCTGTATAAATAGTATTAGTTCATGCATTATGTATGCATGTATGATATGATGCACTTAGGTAATGTACTATATGTCTATGGATATATATGCTATGGTATGATGTAAATGATGTATGTATGATATGATACTGCCGGAAGCATCTGGATATCTTGTATAACAACTGCTGGCCAGGGAAAATAAATCCCGATTTGTTGTTGAAGAATATATAACCCTCTGTCTGCTGGGGATAGGAAGGTATATATAATCTCCCGTATGCTGGGGATAGTAAGGTATATATAATCTCCCGTATGCTGGGGATAGTAAGGTATATATAACCTCCCGTCTTCGTTTGATAGTAGGATAAGTATAACATCCCGTCTTCGTTCGTCGTACCCTTATTGGAAATTAATTTCCCGTATATCCGTATGAGGATAAAAGAGATGGATATAAATTCCAGGGGAGATAAGACTTTATGAAGATGGATTTGTCCCACTGAGGGTTTTGTAACTGTCTTGTAAATGTGAACCGGCGAAGCTTCATTGAAATCCTTCCCTCGTTCGTCCTTAGTAAATACTATTACTGCATTTTCATGCATTTCTGGTAAACATCAATCATATTAAAAAGCATACATGCCTTTTTGGTAAACATTAATCATATTCAAAAGCATACATACATTCAAACACAACCAATGGACGTTTCGCTTATGTAAATAGGGTAAAAGTAAATCTGGATTCAAAAGATGGAATTTATTTATATCAAAAAGTGACCCATACACGGGTAAGTTTGTACAAGGAGACATAAACCCTAGTAAGAGGATTTTGCCATAAAGTTTTTACAAAACAGAGAATCAGCTATGTGGGAAACAATCCTATTGAGTTTCAATTCTACTATTGCCACTCAAGTATCTCATCTTCTTGCTGTCGAGACGGAAATGATTGAATTGAGCTTTTATCTGTTCGAGCTTGAATAAGTAGTACAACTGGTTGCAGTTTCATGGGTGATCCAAACGAGACATAGTCATACGCTTTAATCCCTAACTTTTGCCTGGATTGCCCTTTCAGGTTTTCAATCCACCGGGATACCCTTTTTTGCCCAAGCCGCCTTTTCAGGTTTTCGACTTGCCGGGTGTACATCTTTTTATATATATCCCTAATTTTTGCCCAAACCCTTTTGGTTTGCCGGGATGCCCTTATTTTTGCCTAGGCCTGTCAACCTAGCGGGTCTCTTTTTATGCGTAGTATTTTTTAACTATGTCTGCGTTTACAGGCTGTGGGAAGTCTTCACCATCCATTGTAGTCAGTATCATGGCACCTCCTGAGAACACTGTCTTGACTACGAATGGTCCTTCATATGTTGGAGTCCACTTGCCCCTAGGATCACCCTGTGGTAATATGATACGCTTGATTACCAAATCACCAGCCTGATATACCTTTGGTTTAACCTTCTTGTTAAAAGCTTTGATCATCCGTCTCTGGTACATCTGGCCATGACAAACTGCTGCTAACCTCTTCTCATCAATCAAATTTATCTGGTCCAATCGAGTCTGAATCCACTCATCTTCATCCAAGCCTGCATCCTTCATAATTCTCAAGGAGGGAATCTGAACTTCAATGGGCAGAACTGCTTCCATACCATAGACTAAGGAGAATGGGGTTGCCCCTGTTGAGGTACGTATTGTGGTACGATAACCATGAAGAGCAAATGGTAACATCTCATGCCAATCCTTGTAAGTAACAGTCATCTTCTGTACAATCTTCTTAATGTTCTTATTAGCAGCTTCAACTGCCCCATTCATCTTTGGACGATACGGAGAAGAGTTGTGATGCTTAATCTTGAACTGCGTGCAGAGATCAGTAATCATAGTGTTGTTCAGATTAGAGCCATTGTCAGTGATAATCCTTTCAGGGATGCCATACCTACATATGAGATTATTCTTAATGAACCGAGCCACAACATTTTTAGTCACAGATGCATATGAAGCTGCCTCTACCCACTTCGTAAAATAATCAATAGCCACCAAGATGAAACGATGCCCATTAGAAGCAGTAGGTTTGATCTCACCAATCATATCAATGCCCCACATGGCAAAAGGCCAAGGAGCAGTCAACACATTCAATGGTGATGGAGGTACATGGACTTTATCAGCATAGATTTGACACTTGTGACAAGTTCTGGAGTGTTGATAGCAATCAGCTTCCATGGTAGACCAATAGTAACCTGCTCTCAATATCTTCTTTGCCATAGTGTGACCACTGGAATGAGTGCCAAAGGTCCCATCATGCATCTCTTCCATAATCTCAGTTGCTTCTTTCTTATCCACACAACGGAGCATAGTTGAATCATGATTGCGCTTGTACAGAATCCCATTACTCAAAAAGAACTTAGCAGCAAACCTCCTCAGGAACTTCCTATTTTTGACAGATGCCCCTTCAGGGAATTCCTGAGCTTCAAGATATCTTTTCACCTCATAGAACCAAGGCTTCTCCTCTGCCCCTTCAGTGTCAATCTCATTGCAGTATGCAGGCTTTTCAAATCTATCAATAGTAATCTTGGGAGCTTCATCATCCCAACTGATCTCAAACATAGATGCCATGGTGGCCAATGCATCTGCCAACTGATTCTCTCTTCGTGGAATGTGTCCAAAGGTAATCTCTTTGAAATGTGGGATCAAAGACAACACATGCTCTCTGTAAGGAATGAGGTTATCATGCTTGGTATCCCAATCTCCTTTAATCTGACTTACTACCAGGGCTGAATCTCCATACACATCAAGGAACCGAATCTTCATATCAATAGCAGCTTTAATACCCAGGATACATGCCTCATATTCAGCCATGTTATTGGTACAATGGAAACAAAGTCTGGCAGTAATCGGGGTATGACAGCCTTCAGGGGAACTAATCACAACACCAACACCATTACCAAGTGCATTAGAGGCACCATCAAAAACCATAGTCCAACGGGATCCTTGTTCAGGTCCGCCATATTGTCCAGGTTCTTTGGTAATAATCATGATATCTTCATCAGGGAATTCAAAATTCATTGACTGGTAATCATCCACTGCTTGATGAGCCAAATGATCAGCAACAACACTTCCCTTGATGGCCTTCTGAGTAGTATACTGTATGTCATATTCTGTCAAGATCATTTGCCATCTTGCAATTCTTCCGGAGAGAGCAGGTTTTTCGAATATGTACTTGATTGGATCCATCTTAGAAATCAATAAGGTAGTATGGGTCAACATATACTGTCTTAGTCGGCGAGCAGCCCATGCCAAAGCGCAGCAAGTTTTCTCGAGCAGTGAGTATCTTGTTTCACAGTCGGTAAACTTTTTGCTAAGGTAGTATATTGCCTGCTCTTTTCGACCAGACTCGTCATGTTGTCCCAACACACACCTCATTGAGTTGTCTAACACTGTTAAGTACATGATCAAGGGTCTTCCATCAACTGGTGGCATCAAAATTGGTGGCTCTAGCAGATATCTCTTAATTTCATCAAAGGCAGTCTGGCACTCATCATTCCATTCCATCACCTGATCTTTCTTCAACAACTTGAAGATTGGCTCGCAGATGGTAGTTAATTGGGAAATAAATCTTGCAATGTAGTTCAATCGTCCCAAGAAACCTCTAACCTCCTTCTCAGTACGGGGAGCTGGCATCTCTCGTATAGCTTTCACTTTTGCAGGATCCACTTCAATACCTTTTCCACTGACAATGAAACCCAGGAGCTTTCCGGATCTAACTCCAAAAGTACACTTGTTTGGATTCAATCTCAACTTGTATTTCTTCAACCTCTCAAACAACTTGTGCAGATGATCAAGATGTTGTTCTTCATTCTGAGACCTGGCTATCATATCATCTACATATACCTCTATCTCATGATGAATCATATCATGAAACAAAGCCACCATTGCACGCTGATATGTTGCCCCTGCATTCTTCAAACCAAATGGCATCACCTTATAGCAAAAAGTGCCCCACTGTGTCACAAATGTCGTCTTCTCCATATCTTCAGGTGCCATCTTGATTTGATTATAACCAGAGAAACCATCCATAAAAGAGAATACTTTATGCTGAGCAGTGTTGTCTACCAGAATATCAATATGAGGGAGTGGAAAGTCATCTTTGGGGCTAGCTTTGTTCAAATCTCTGTAGTCCACGCACATACGTACCTTACCATCTTTCTTTGGAACTGGTACCACATTTGCAACCCACTGAGGATAAGAAGTCACTGCTAAGAACCCTGCATTGAACTGTTTCATTACCTCTGCCTTGATCTTTTCTGACATTTCAGGACGCATACGACGAACCTTCTGCTTCTTTAGACGACAATCTTCTTTCACTGGCAAACGGTGAACCACAATGTCTGTATCCAACCCTGGCATATCTTCATAAGACCAAGCAAAGATCTCCACATAGTCACATAACATCTGAATCAAGCTGCTCTTGACACTGTCCTCTAAATCAGCCCCTATCTTGACCTCTTTTCTGTTTTCTTCAGTTCCCAGATTCACAACTTCGACTGGCTCTTCATGTGGCTGTATAGCTTTCTCTTCTTGTTGTAACAACCTAGCAAGCTCTACAGGTATTTCACAATCGTCCTCATTTCCGTCTTCAGCTTGATAGATCGGATTCTCGAAATTATAATTGGCAATAGTAGAACTGTTATCAACAGGATCCAGAGTGGATGAGGATCTGCATTTAGTGATGTGGGTGTGTGTAAGAACACATAGCTGATAAAGCAAAAATAAAAAGAAAAGAAAGACAAGGAACACAATATTTACGAAACGAAACGTCCACTGATTTTATTGAATGAAGTATGCAAATGAAATGACAACCCGTAACAAGCACACCATTGTGCCCCGGGTAAGGCACATGGCTTGAAAGTTTTATTGTTCAAGAAATTACAAACTTAAAAAAATAACACAGTAATAGTATTTACTCCTGACTAAAGGAGATAGGGATAACATCTTCAGCTTTCCAATTATTGAGTCCAGCACCCACAGTAGGAAAAATCCATGCATCCAAGTTGTAGTCTTCATCTTGATCTCCCACAACATTAATCTGTTCCTTCACAACCCCTTGATTAGTGACACGGGCGGCACGAGCACGACGAACAGCCTTCTGGGACTCTGCAGTGAAACCCAAACCAAACTTGTCAGACTTGTATGGAATATCAGGAAGCTGACCCCAAATAGTACAACCACCTTCATCCACCACAGCTCTAGCATCATTGAGGGAGGCCATTGCCATTGTTGGAGGCTTTCTGGTGACCACAGGAACTTTCTTCACTACAGGAGGAGCTACATAATCATTAACCCAAGGAACCACTTCAAATGTCTGACACGGAGTCTCAATGTATTCACCCTCCATTTCCAGATACTTGAAGGTATTGACATGGCTGACAAAGTACTCCTCTTCTCCATAGACCGTAACAACCTTTCCATTCACTGGGTATCTCAACTTTTGGTGCAGTGTAGAGGTCACAGCTCCTGCCCCATGGATCCAGGGACGACCAAGCAGACAAGAGTACGAAGGACGAATATCCATCACATAAAATGTAGCAGTAAACATCTGGGAACCAACTTGGATTGGAAGATCAATTTCCCCATGCACTACTCTTCTAGAACCATCAAAAGCCTTTACCACAATATTACTGGGCTTTAGCACAGCATCTTCAGGACTCAGCTTATTCAGGACTTCCTTGGGCAACACATTCAAAGAGGAACCATTGTCTATCAGCACATGAGACAGGGTAGTGCCCCTGCATTCAATTGAAATATGCAAGGCCCTGTTATGATCTCTCTTGGCAGGGGTCAAGTCAGCATCAGAAAATCCTAACCCATTGTCGTAGGTCAGGTGGGCAACACAGTTTTCAAATTGGTCAACAGAAATTGCACTGGGTACATGAGCCATCTTAAGAAACTTGATCAATGACTTGGCATGAGCCTCAGAACATAATAATAGGGAGAGCATAGAAATCTTTGAGGGAGTATGCCCCAACTGATCAACAATGTCATAATCACTCTTGCGAATGATTTTCAATACTTCTTCCATCTGCTTAGAGAGGTCATCAGCAGCTGGCACATCAGTAGATACAGGCTCAATAACAGGACCTTTTCCCCGAGCATCAGTGGTGGAAGTAGCAGCAGGAGTAACTGCATTCTTAGAAGCAACTGGAGGAGAGAAGACTCTTCCACTACGAGTGATCTTGCTAGATCCAGCAATATTATCAATGTCAACAGGCACATCAGGTAAAGGCTCCTGCTTAACACCATGGATGTAAACATCAGACCCATAGTGCCAAGGCACAGCTTTGTCAGATGTATAAGGAATAGGACCAGGAGTAGTAATGATCAAAGGAACCACTCTGGCTTCAACAACTTTCACAGGACCTTCAGCAGTAATCTTGATTGGACCCTGATGAGTGATTTTAATGGGACCCTTTGAAGTGATTCTTACCGGTACTTTGTCAACCATATCAACCTCTTCAATCTTCTTACCCCGAGTCAGATGATCCACCATACTTTCTACAGAAGATGGCCTCCTTTCAAATACAATGGTGTAATTATCCATGAGACGCTGAATTCCATCCTTCAACCGGAAGCACTTCTCTGGATTATACTCACAATAAACACAATCTTCATGACAACCCGGAAAGAACCCAGCTTGCACTAACTTCTTTCTGATGACAGACAATGGTGTGGTCAACTCCGCAACTGAATAGACATGTAGGTCTTCATCAATGGCATTGACAGTCTTCTCGTGATTTGGCATTGGAGCTGTAATCACATTTGGAGTACCTGGTGGATCAAACTCAATCTCTCCAGCATCAATCATATCTTGAATTTTATTCTTCAAGACCCAGCAGTTATTAGTATCATGTCCTGGACAGTTTGAATGATATGCACATCGTGCATTGGGATTGTACTTGGGAGAGGTAACATTGGGATTCTGAGGAGCCTCCCTTAGAGTAATAAGTTCAGCCTTCAACAAGTGTTGCAATGCGTGAGCCATTGACATGTTGATCTTCGTGAACTGTCTTCTAGCCCTCTGTTGGTTGCCTTGAGGCTGCTCTGTTGTTGCAGGAGTTGGATTTGAAATATGAACTGCACTAACAGACTGATGCCTTCTGTTACGATCAGGTTGACCATAAACAGCATTGGATTCTTTCTTCCCAGTGGGGGGCTTCTTTGCAGCACCTGATGAAGAAGTGCCCACTTGGATCTTACCACTCTTGATACCATTCTCTACCCGCTCTCCTGTCATGATCAACTCAGTGAAGCCAGATGATGAGCTTCCAATGAGATGACTGTAAAACGGACCATTCAGCGTACACATGAACATATCAACCAGCTCCCTGTCAGTCAAAGGGGGTTGAACTCTTCCAGCTAAATCTCTCCATTTCTGAGCATACTCTTTAAAACTTTCTTTGGCACCCATAGACATGCTCTGAAGCTGCATGCGAGTGGGGGCTAAGTCAGCATTGTATTGGTACTGCTTATAGAAAGCTTCAGCAAGATCATTCCAGTCTCTGATGTTGACACTCTCCAACTGATAATACCACTCCAGCTGAGCTCCAGATAAGCTCTCTTGAAAGAAATGGATCCACAGCTTCTTATCAGCAGTGTGAGGTTGAATTCTTCTGACATAAGACCTCAGATGCAGCTTGGGACAAGAGACCCCATCATAAACAACAAAGGTAGGAACCTTGAAACCAATGGGTATGACTACCCCAGATATCAGACTCAAATCCTCAAAATCCAGCCCAGATGACTTCTGCAACTCCATGGCATCCATCCTATCCACCAGCATCTTGAATTTGTCTTCATTAGACTCATGGTAGTAATTAGCCTCAGAATCAGAGTCCCCCATTGTGTGGTGGAGACTGCCTACCTCTTGCTCAGATTCCTCAGATTCATAGTCTTCAACTGGTTCCTTGGTCTTGGCAAGACCTTTGAACCTTCTTCCCATGTTGATCAACCCAGCAGACCTTCTAGTCTTCTTAGTCTTCTTGGCCAGCAGTGTCTTCAATTCATCCTGCCCCTTGGATAGGTTCAAGATCAGCTCTTGGAACTGTGCATTCTGTGCCTGAAGATCCTTAACTGATTGTTCAAGAGCCATTGCTGAAATAAACAGCGAGAAGATGAGAAACCTGTGCACAATTATAAACCTGTGATGCGATGAAATGTTATGGTAATGCATATGCAATGTTTTCAAGGACCGTAGGATTTAAATTTGCTTAGACAAACAAGAAAGTAACTTTTTATTAGTAATAACTTGTTTTGCCTTTTAGGCTTACAAAAAATGAAAGTGAAATAAGTACAAAAGATGGGGTTTTAAGTCTCCCATGGACGTTTACTCTTTGTATTGAGGTATGAGTTGAGGTTTCGTTCCTCATGAAGTTGCTTTGTTAGCTCCAGAATTCTTTCCTGACTTACTTTGTAGTGAGGCTCTTACAAAGTTGGTCCTGATAGTGTTTCTACGAGCAGAAGCCATTCCCTACAACAAAGAACAAAGATAAATCCCTTGGTCCTTGAAATGGTTAGGGAAAATGATATGCTCATGATGCATGATGATGTCATGATATTATGCTCAATCACAAACATGTGGCACACACAAACAAGTCACACCATAGCCCTAGGTTTAAAGGCTTGCATGAGGTTTAAGGTAAGTACCCTCCCCTGAAGTTAGATGGTTCATCATGTCCTAAAAAAGTAACCAGGTTCTAAGGGATCTCAATATCATTGATCCTTCACAAGGGTGGTTGTTCAGTAGGCAACTTACTTGCCAACCAAAACCCTCCAAGTTTAGAATCTCAATGAGCGTAGTATCGAGTGTCAACCAACTTCAGTCTGCACCAAAGCCGGTTACCTCACTACCTTCTAAAGGCCAAGATGAGTCAACTAGGGTTCTAAAAGTTAGTTAGTGCATTGACAACATATGGCAGCCTCATATTATCCTCAACTTGACTTAAGGAACATAAGCACCAACCAAGAAGTCACACTAACTATGGCCACCAGATCAACCGTATCGATATACGTCGTACAGTTTCCTTGGTCTATTGCCATTTACCTAAGGTACACTAGATCCGGGTTAGGACCTTTCACACATAAGAGCACCCCAACAAGTAATATAAAACAAACAAGGAAAACAATTCAAAGTGATCTTAATTCCTAAGGGTACCCCTCTTAAATAGATCCCCAGCAGAGTCGCCAGTTCTGTAACACGGTGGGAGAACTGACTTTAAGTAATGTTGCGGATAGCAAGAGTCGCCACCGACTTTTATTTTATCCAAAAAGGAAACGGTATAAAAGAACAGGAAAGACCTTAGAGAATGTTTTGGGTCCGGGGGGTAGGTTATGTAAAGGGAAGGTGTTAGCACCCTTTACATCCATGGTTATCCATGGGCTCTTAGTTACTTAGCTCACTTTTGAATTGTTTTTGAAAGTGTAGTGTGTGAATAAGAAAATTTTCAGAATAGTTAATAATAATCCATGTACGGATATGTAAAAACTTGTTTTTGAAAATTTGTTTGAAATTGTTAAGTGTGAAAAGTTTTTTGAAGTGAGCAAGCAACTAGGAGGTACCTACCCTAAAATTTAAAGTCTTTTTTATTCTTTATCCTTTCCTTGGTAAGACTATCCCTACTATTAAGGAGTAGGTAGTCATTACCTTGGATGTTAAGGGACATGTGAGGGACAATCTGGTTATGAAGGCAACTGTGGGGTGTAATAAGCATATATGAGGGACTATCATCATTTATTCGAAGGGACTCGATTCGTAAAGGCAACCATGAGGGACTTGATGATTTTTCTTTTAAGGGACTTGCTTTATACACCCCACTTGACTATTATTCGTAGGCAACCTGAGGGATAACCTTAGAAAGTGAGACGGCGATTAAAAATCGACTTACGTGTGTATGAGTGTTTAATTTAATTATCTTATGATTAAAGTGATCTAAGTTAATTTTTAAACAAAATACATATTTTCACTCCCTAATTACTAACCATAACAATAATAATTAAATAATTACAAAATTACATCCAGGAAACAATTACAAGAAATTATAATAATAAACAATTTAAAATAAATGGCAAAAAAGCATAAATATAAATAATAAGTAACAATATAATAGGCAATAAATGAATAATTAAAGGGTTAGTAATAATAAAAAATTAAGAAATAGGATTAGTAAAATATATTAAGAATAAATAAAGTTAGTAATAAAAAAAAGAGGTTAGTGAATAATAAAAATTAATGCAATAATAATAATATAAAATTGATAAAGCAAAATAAATAATATGGTTAGTAGTAATAATAATAAAAATTAATCAAAATATTATAAGAATAAGAAATTAACAAATTTTAATATGAACAATTATATTTAGAAACAAATATGAACAAACAATTATTTTAATTTACAAATTATTAAGTTATTATTTTTTTAAATGTATTATAATTATAAAATTAAAATATTATAGGCTCAATTTAGAACTATTTACATATAATTTAGATTATGAACAAAAATATTTACATATTATGATGAAAATACATTTTAAATAAACAATAATCATATTCACAAAATTTTATATTAAGTATTTATAAGATTTAATTTTATTTACAAAAAAAAAAAAGTTATAATAGGTACATACTAACTATATTAAGAATTAGAAATAAAAATTATTTGGAAAAATAAGATTAGGTTTGATTAAAGTTTATTTAGAAAATATTTTAAGGTTTGGAAAATTAGGGTTTATATTTTTTAGGGTTTATTTATATACAAAAAAAAATGTTAAACAAACATACATCCTACAATTTAATTATATAACATAGAAAATAATTTGGAAAAATAACAATTTGAATTTTTTTAGAAAACATATTAGGGTATTTTAAATATATATACATGCATATTTTATTTTTAATTAAAATTACTAAGACAATTAAGTTAATTACATAAAGAAATAAAAATAGAAATAATAGTAAAAGAAAACTTACCTGGGCTGGATTTGAACCCAAGTCAGTCTGCCTGCAAGCATCAACACTTTCCACCAGGCCAGTCAAACACAGGTGCTAGAGAATGAGCTTCACTTGGTTTTGTGCCTTATTTTGAAAAATTCAGAAAAAACAATGAAAAAACAAAAGGCCTGGGGTGGTTTTGAACCCAGGACCTTATAGTTAAACATGCGCACGCTTTACCACCTGGCTGGGAGAGCCTTCCTGTTAGCTGAATGGCATTGAATCATAATATATTAAGTCTTCTATTATCCTGAAAAATAAAACAAAAATAATGGCCCAAGCAGGATTCGAACCCTGGCCTTTCCATCAAACGCATACGCATCCTTCCACTGGGACAACTCAATGGTTGTGATATACAAACAACAAAACAACATAAAATAAATTATCATTATTTGAATTTCTGGGCGCGCGGCAAACTTCATCTTCAACCTCCTGAGCTGCGAATTTTCTTACGAAAATACTTGCAAAGTTTCCTGCGAAAAACCATTCCCAGCAAAACCTACGAATATCAACAAGCAACAAAACTGTACAATTTTACAAAATTGAAGCCAGCATTATGATCCAGACATTCACACGATTAGTTCTATGTTTTTAGAATCAATTTATATTTGCTAAATCAAAAGTCCCTAAACCTAAGTCCAAACCCTAATAATGGCATCTGGTGAATTAGGTACGGGTTCTTGAGTTTTCCTGCCCAGAATCAAGCTACACATCATCATAAACAACATTAGACAATCAAAATCCATTTAAATGCAATGAATCATTAGAATCGAAAAAAATTTATTCAAGAACAAATTGGCTTCGGGTTGCTCATATATGCATGCTATAGATGCGTATGGGCATTGGTTTTGCATCATGGAAGATCAAGGAACATCTCTATGATCATAGTTTACCTTCTAAAGTCTTGAATCTCCAAATCCGAATCTCACTTTTTGCTTGAAATTTTGAACAATGAAGCTTACCTTTGGCTGCTGGATTTCGTGACTTGAGGCTAGGGTTATGCTTAGTATATATGTGAGAATGATTTAGGTCAGAAACATGGATGGGTTGTGTGAAGATTTGGTCCAAAAAATACTGAAAAAGATCATGTTGTAAAATTCAAATATTTGATCATGAAGACTTGCTATCTTTGGAGATTTTTCATAATTTTTGTATCAATCACACTTAAATATGATTTAAGATTTTCTAGAAATAAAATTAAAATTTATTTTCATGATTTTATATTTTATTTGAATTTAAAATGACTTTTTAATATAAAAATCATAATAAATAAAAATAAAATAAATAAAATTATGAATAAATTAAATTAATTTCGTGCAAGCTATTATGAAATGGATTGGGTCACAATTTGGGCAGCCCATTTGGAAAGAAATGATTTTAAACCTCCATTTTCAACATAAACCATCACAAAATTTCCCAACTTTGCAAAGGCACATCTCCCTCAATTTTAAGGGTATGAGGGTGTTCTTGGACTTTTTGGAAAGCTTGAAGAGTCCTCTAAACAACCCCATTGGTTTCAGGTCCATATCATTTACCAATCTCAAGTTATGCCCTTTTGAAGTTGTTGACTTTTTGTTGACTTTTGAAATGACCTATAATGTCTTAGATCATATCTTTCAAATGAAGCATTTTTGGGCTTAACCTTCAACATCAAAGTTGTAGAGAATTCAATTTCCTTCAAAATGCGATTTGGATGGAGACTTGGTGATGAAGTATGTGAAAGTTATGGCTGGTCAAAGTTCAGTTGACTTTTACTGAGGAAACCCTAATTTAGAAACTCCTGATTATTGATAATCTGGAATCTCCTTGATGAATCATGATCAACCCTTGATCAAATGATGAATTTTACTTCATATACTTGATGTTGGCAAAAAATCATGAAGTTTGACTTTGGTTTGACCACAGTTGACCTCAGTTTGACTTTTTAACTGCACTGACTGATTTTGACTTATCTGATCATCTGACTGAGCAAACTTTTGAGAAAAGTCTTGAAATTTGTCATGGGGGTTCTTACACACATATAAGATGTTATGAAACTCACTTGAGGTATTGGAAGTCCATTTAGCCTGATTAAAGTCAAAACCCTAGTTTTGGATGCACTGCTTAGGAGGTGCATTGTCTGAGGGAATTGTCAACTTCTTTGACCAATTGTGAACTTTGTGAACCTTGTGAATCTTCATAAGATGTCTTGTGATACTCATGGGAGGTATTGTGAAGCTTGTGAACCTTGTGAACCTCATGAAGTGGTTTTGTAGACCTCATGAACCTCAGGAGAGCTTTGTAATCATTGTGAATCTTGTGAACCTTGTGAACCTTCATAAAGTAACTTGTAGACTTCATGAACCTCATGAAAGGTCTTGAAGATGTTGAGAAACTTGTGAACCTTGTGAACCTTCATAAAGTAACTTGTAGACTTCATGAACCTCATGAAAGGTTATGCAAGTGTTGAAAGCATTATGGAACTTGTGAACCTTGTGAACCTTCTTAGCACACAAAGTCTTGTATTGTGAGGGCAAATTTTGGGGTGCAACAGCTGCCCCTGTTCAATTTTCTGAAACCTGAGGGGTTAGATTGGTATATTTGCCAATCGTGACTTGGAAGGTTGAAGGGGATTGAACACAAAAGCCCAAAAATTTGCACTCACCAGTGCATTAGAGTGATACAGATGACTAGTTGAATATGATTGAGTGGGCTTAAAGATGCCACTAGGGGAAAGCAGTCCAAAATATGGATGTATAATGAAAGCTGTCAGGAGTCTAGAGCAGTCCTGAGGTACTGATGATATGCTTTCAGGATACTGGAGTAATAATGATGTAGCAGCATGTCTTCATGAGGATAGAGCAATCAATAATGATAACCCTAAAGAAGTCTTGAAGTAATGATATGATTTCAGGAGGATAGAGCAATGAATAGCTCTAAAGCAGTCTTGAAGAAGTAATATGATTTCAGGAGGATAGAGCAATGAATAGCTCTAAAGCAGTCTTGAAGAAGTAATATGATTTCAGGAGGATAGAGCAATGAATAGCTCTAAAGCAGTCTTGAAATAATAAGATGGCTTCAGGAGGATAGAGCAATCAATAGCTCTAAAGCAGTCTTGAAGTAGTGATATGATTTCAGGAGGATAGAGCAATGAATAGCTCTAAAGCAGTCTTGAAGTAGTAATATGATTTCAGGAGGATAGAGCAATCAATAGCTCTAAAGCAGTCTTGAAATAATAAGATGGCTTCAGGAGGATAGAGCAATCAATAGCTCTAAAGCAGTCTTGAAGTAGTGATTTCAGGAGGATAGAGCCATCAATAATGATAACTCTAAAGCAGTCTTGAAATAATAATATGCTTTCAGGAGGATAGAGCCATCAATAATGATAACTCTAAAGCAGTCTTGAAGTCACGAGAAGTTATCAGGAGGATAAAGTAACCCTGAGGTGACAATAAAGCAGTCCCAACGTAATAAGAAGCTCATCAGGAGGATAAAGTAACCCTGAGGTTACAATAAAGCAGTCCCAAAATAATAAGAAGCTCATCAGGAGGATAAAGTAACCCTGAGGTTACAATAAAGCAGTCCCAAAGATCATAAGTTTGTTTGTTGGATAATTAACCTGTAATCAAGGTAGCATTCTGTATAAATAGTATTAGTTCATGCATTATGTATGCATGTATGATATGATGCACTTAGGTAATGTACTATATGTTTATGGATATATATGCTATGGTATGATGTAAATGATGTATGTATGATATGATACTGCCGGAAGCATCTGGATATCTTGTATAACAACTGCTGGCCAGGGAAAATAAATCCCGATTTGTTGTTGAAGAATATATAACCCTCTGTCTGCTGGGGATAGGAAGGTATATATAATCTCCCGTATGCTGGGGATAGTAAGGTATATATAATCTCCCGTATGCTGGGGATAGTAAGGTATATATAACCTCCCGTCTTCGTTTGATAGTAGGATAAGTATAACATCCCGTCTTCGTTCGTCGTACCCTTATTGGAAATTAATTTCCCGTATATCCGTATGAGGATAAAAGAGATGGATATAAATTCCAGGGGAGATAAGACTTTATGAAGATGGATTTGTCCCACTGAGGGTTTTGTAACTGTCTTGTAAAGGTGAACCGGCGAAGCTTCATTGAAATCCTTCCCTCGTTCGTCCTTAGTAAATACTATTACTGCATTTTCATGCATTTCTGGTAAACATCAATCATATTAAAAAGCATACATGCCTTTTTGGTAAACATTAATCATATTCAAAAGCATACATACATTCAAACACAACCAATGGACGTTTCGCTTATGTAAATAGGGTAAAAGTAAATCTGGATTCAAAAGATGGAATTTATTTATATCAAAAAGTGACCCATACACGGGTAAGTTTGTACAAGGAGACATAAACCCTAGTAAGAGGATTTTGCCATAAAGTTTTTACAAAACAGAGAATCAGCTATGTGGGAAACAATCCTATTGAGTTTCAATTCTACTATTGCCACTCAAGTATCTCATCTTCTTGCTGTCGAGACGGAAATGATTGAATTGAGCTTTTATCTGTTCGAGCTTGAATAAGTAGTACAACTGGTTGCAGTTTCATGGGTGATCCAAACGAGACATAGTCATACGCTTTAATCCCTAACTTTTGCCTGGATTGCCCTTTCAGGTTTTCAATCCACCGGGATACCCTTTTTTGCCCAAGCCGCCTTTTCAGGTTTTCGACTTGTCGGGTGTACATCTTTTTATATATATCCCTAATTTTTGCCCAAACCCTTTTGGTTTGCCGGGATGCCCTTATTTTTGCCTAGGCCTGTCAACCTAGCGGGTCTCTTTTTATGCGTAGTATTTTTTAACTATGTCTGCGTTTACAGGCTGTGGGAAGTCTTCACCATCCATTGTAGTCAGTATCATGGCACCTCCTGAGAACACTGTCTTGACTACGAATGGTCCTTCATATGTTGGAGTCCACTTGCCCCTAGGATCACCCTGTGGTAATATGATACGCTTGATTACCAAATCACCAGCCTGATATACCTTTGGTTTAACCTTCTTGTTAAAAGCTTTGATCATCCGTCTCTGGTACATCTGGCCATGACAAACTGCTGCTAACCTCTTCTCATCAATCAAATTTATCTGGTCCAATCGAGTCTGAATCCACTCATCTTCATCCAAGCCTGCATCCTTCATAATTCTCAAGGAGGGAATCTGAACTTCAATGGGCAGAACTGCTTCCATACCATAGACTAAGGAGAATGGGGTTGCCCCTGTTGAGGTACGTATTGTGGTACGATAACCATGAAGAGCAAATGGTAACATCTCATGCCAATCCTTGTAAGTAACAGTCATCTTCTGTACAATCTTCTTAATGTTCTTACTAGCAGCTTCAACTGCCCCATTCATCTTTGGACGATACGGAGAAGAGTTGTGATGCTTAATCTTGAACTGCGTGCAGAGATCAGTAATCATAGTGTTGTTCAGATTAGAGCCATTGTCAGTGATAATCCTTTCAGGGATGCCATACCTACATATGAGATTATTCTTAATGAACCGAGCCACAACATTTTTAGTCACAGATGCATATGAAGCTGCCTCTACCCACTTCGTAAAATAATCAATAGCCACCAAGATGAAACGATGCCCATTAGAAGCAGTAGGTTTGATCTCACCAATCATATCAATGCCCCACATGGCAAAAGGCCAAGGAGCAGTCAACACATTCAATGGTGATGGAGGTACATGGACTTTATCAGCATAGATTTGACACTTGTGACAAGTTCTGGAGTGTTGATAGCAATCAGCTTCCATGGTAGACCAATAGTAACCTGCTCTCAATATCTTCTTTGCCATAGTGTGACCACTGGAATGAGTGCCAAAGGTCCCATCATGCATCTCTTCCATAATCTCAGTTGCTTCTTTCTTATCCACACAACGGAGCATAGTTGAATCATGATTGCGCTTGTACAGAATCCCATTACTCAAAAAGAACTTAGCAGCAAACCTCCTCAGGAACTTCCTATTTTTGACAGATGCCCCTTCAGGGAATTCCTGAGCTTCAAGATATCTTTTCACCTCATAGAACCAAGGCTTCTCCTCTGCCCCTTCAGTGTCAATCTCATTGCAGTATGCAGGCTTTTCAAATCTATCAATAGTAATCTTGGGAGCTTCATCATCCCAACTGATCTCAAACATAGATGCCATGGTGGCCAATGCATCTGCCAACTGATTCTCTCTTCGTGGAATGTGTCCAAAGGTAATCTCTTTGAAATGTGGGATCAAAGACAACACATGCTCTCTGTAAGGAATGAGGTTATCATGCTTGGTATCCCAATCTCCTTTAATCTGACTTACTACCAGGGCTGAATCTCCATACACATCAAGGAACCGAATCTTCATATCAATAGCAGCTTTAATACCCAGGATACATGCCTCATATTCAGCCATGTTATTGGTACAATGGAAACAAAGTCTGGCAGTAATCGGGGTATGACAGCCTTCAGGGGAACTAATCACAACACCAACACCATTACCAAGTGCATTAGAGGCACCATCAAAAACCATAGTCCAACGGGATCCTTGTTCAGGTCCGCCATATTGTCCAGGTTCTTTGGTAATAATCATGATATCTTCATCAGGGAATTCAAAATTCATTGACTGGTAATCATCCACTGCTTGATGAGCCAAATGATCAGCAACAACACTTCCCTTGATGGCCTTCTGAGTAGTATACTGTATGTCATATTCTGTCAAGATCATTTGCCATCTTGCAATTCTTCCGGAGAGAGCAGGTTTTTCGAATATGTACTTGATTGGATCCATCTTAGAAATCAATAAGGTAGTATGGGTCAACATATACTGTCTTAGTCGGCGAGCAGCCCATGCCAAAGCGCAGCAAGTTTTCTCGAGCAGTGAGTATCTTGTTTCACAGTCGGTAAACTTTTTGCTAAGGTAGTATATTGCCTGCTCTTTTCGACCAGACTCGTCATGTTGTCCCAACACACACCTCATTGAGTTGTCTAACACTGTTAAGTACATGATCAAGGGTCTTCCATCAACTGGTGGCATCAAAATTGGTGGCTCTAGCAGATATCTCTTAATTTCATCAAAGGCAGTCTGGCACTCATCATTCCATTCCATCACCTGATCTTTCTTCAACAACTTGAAGATTGGCTCGCAGATGGTAGTTAATTGGGAAATAAATCTTGCAATGTAGTTCAATCGTCCCAAGAAACCTCTAACCTCCTTCTCAGTACGGGGAGCTGGCATCTCTCGTATAGCTTTCACTTTTGCAGGATCCACTTCAATACCTTTTCCACTAACAATGAAACCCAGGAGCTTTCCGGATCTAACTCCAAAAGTACACTTGTTTGGATTCAATCTCAACTTGTATTTCTTCAACCTCTCAAACAACTTGTGCAGATGATCAAGATGTTGTTCTTCATTCTGAGACCTGGCTATCATATCATCTACATATACCTCTATCTCATGATGAATCATATCATGAAACAAAGCCACCATTGCACGCTGATATGTTGCCCCTGCATTCTTCAAACCAAATGGCATCACCTTATAGCAAAAAGTGCCCCACTGTGTCACAAATGTCGTCTTCTCCATATCTTCAGGTGCCATCTTGATTTGATTATAACCAGAGAAACCATCCATAAAAGAGAATACTTTATGCTGAGCAGTGTTGTCTACCAGAATATCAATATGAGGGAGTGGAAAGTCATCTTTGGGGCTAGCTTTGTTCAAATCTCTGTAGTCCACGCACATACGTACCTTACCATCTTTCTTTGGAACTGGTACCACATTTGCAACCCACTGAGGATAAGAAGTCACTGCTAAGAACCCTGCATTGAACTGTTTCATTACCTCTGCCTTGATCTTTTCTGACATTTCAGGACGCATACGACGAACCTTCTGCTTCTTTAGACGACAATCTTCTTTCACTGGCAAACGGTGAACCACAATGTCTGTATCCAACCCTGGCATATCTTCATAAGACCAAGCAAAGATCTCCACATAGTCACATAACATCTGAATCAACCTGCTCTTGACACTGTCCTCTAAATCAGCCCCTATCTTGACCTCTTTTCTGTTTTCTTCAGTTCCCAGATTCACAACTTCGACTGGCTCTTCATGTGGCTGTATAGCTTTCTCTTCTTGTTGTAACAACCTAGCAAGCTCTACAGGTATTTCACAATCGTCCTCATTTCCGTCTTCAGCTTGATAGATCGGATTCTCGAAATTATAATTGGCAATAGTAGAACTGTTATCAACAGGATCCAGAGTGGATGAGGATCTGCATTTAGTGATGTGGGTGTGTGTAAGAACACATAGCTGATAAAGCAAAAATAAAAAGAAAAGAAAGACAAGGAACACAATATTTACGAAACGAAACGTCCACTGATTTTATTGAATGAAGTATGCAAATGAAATGACAGCCCGTAACAAGCACACCATTGTGCCCCGGGTAAGGCACATGGCTTGAAAGTTTTATTGTTCAAGAAATTACAAACTTAAAAAAATAACACAGTAATAGTATTTACTCCTGACTAAAGGAGATAGGGATAACATCTTCAGCTTTCCAATTATTGAGTCCAGCACCCACAGTAGGGAAAATCCATGCATCCAAGTTGTAGTCTTCATCTTGATCTCCCACAACATTAATCTGGTCCTTCACAACCCCTTGATTAGTGACACGGGCGGCACGAGCACGATGAACAGCCTTCTGGGACTCTGCAGTGAAACCCAAACCAAACTTGTCAGACTTGTATGGAATATCAGGAAGCTGACCCCAAATAGTACAACCACCTTCATCCACCACAGCTCTAGCATCATTGAGGGAGGCCATTGCCATTGTTGGAGGCTTTCTGGTGACCACAGGAACTTTCTTCACTACAGGAGGAGCTACATAATCATTAACCCAAGGAACCACTTCAAATGTCTGACACGGAGTCTCAATGTATTCACCCTCCATTTCCAGATACTTGAAGGTATTGACATGGCTAACAAAGTACTCCTCTTCTCCATAGACCGTAACAACCTTTCCATTCACTGGGTATCTCAACTTTTGGTGCAGTGTAGAGGTCACAGCTCCTGCCCCATGGATCCAGGGACGACCAAGCAGACAAGAGTACGAAGGACGAATATCCATCACATAAAATGTAGCAGTAAACATCTGGGAACCAACTTGGATTGGAAGATCAATTTCCCCATGCACTACTCTTCTAGAACCATCAAAAGCCTTTACCACAATATTACTGGGCTTTAGCACAGCATCTTCAGGACTCAGCTTATTCAGGACTTCCTTGGGCAACACATTCAAAGAGGAACCATTGTCTATCAGCACATGAGACAGGGTAGTGCCCCTGCATTCAATTGAAATATGCAAGGCCCTGTTATGATCTCTCTTGGCAGGGGTCAAGTCAGCATCAGAAAATCCTAACCCATTGTCGTAGGTCAGGTGGGCAACACAGTTTTCAAATTGGTCAACAGAAATTGCACTGGGTACATGAGCCATCTTAAGAAACTTGATCAATGACTTGGCATGAGCCTCAGAACATAATAATAGGGAGAGCATAGAAATCTTTGAGGGAGTATGCCCCAACTGATCAACAATGTCATAATCACTCTTGCGAATGATTTTCAATACTTCTTCCATCTGCTTAGAGAGGTCATCAGCAGCTGGCACATCAGTAGATACAGGCTCAATAACAGGACCTTTTCCCCGAGCATCAGTGGTGGAAGTAGCAGCAGGAGTAACTGCATTCTTAGAAGCAACTGGAGGAGAGAAGACTCTTCCACTACGAGTGATCTTGCTAGATCCAGCAATATTATCAATGTCAACAGGCACATCAGGTAAAGGCTCCTGCTTAACACCATGGATGTAAACATCAGACCCATAGTGCCAAGGCACAGCTTTGTCAGATGTATAAGGAATAGGACCAGGAGTAGTAATGATCAAAGGAACCACTCTGGCTTCAACAACTTTCACAGGACCTTCAGCAGTAATCTTGATTGGACCCTGATGAGTGATTTTAATGGGACCCTTTGAAGTGATTCTTACCGGTACTTTGTCAACCATATCAACCTCTTCAATCTTCTTACCCCGAGTCAGATGATCCACCATACTTTCTACAGAAGATGGCCTCCTTTCAAATACAATGGTGTAATTATCCATGAGACGCTGAATTCCATCCTTCAACCGGAAGCACTTCTCTGGATTATACTCACAATAAACACAATCTTCATGACAACCCGGAAAGAACCCAGCTTGCACTAACTTCTTTCTGATGACAGACAATGGTGTGGTCAACTCCGCAACTGAATAGACATGTAGGTCTTCATCAATGGCATTGACAGTCTTCTCGTGATTTGGCATTGGAGCTGTAATCACATTTGGAGTACCTGGTGGATCAAACTCAATCTCTCCAGCATCAATCATATCTTGAATTTTATTCTTCAAGACCCAACAGTTATTAGTATCATGTCCTGGACAGTTTGAATGATATGCACATCGTGCATTGGGATTGTACTTGGGAGAGGTAACATTGGGATTCTGAGGAGCCTCCCTTAGAGTAATAAGTTCAGCCTTCAACAAGTGTTGCAATGCGTGAGCCATTGACATGTTGATCTTCGTGAACTGTCTTCTAGCCCTCTGTTGGTTGCCTTGAGGCTGCTCTGTTGTTGCAGGAGTTGGATTTGAAATATGAACTGCACTAACAGACTGATGCCTTCTGTTACGATCAGGTTGACCATAAACAGCATTGGATTCTTTCTTCCCAGTGGGGGGCTTCTTTGCAGCACCTGATGAAGAAGTGCCCACTTGGATCTTACCACTCTTGATACCATTCTCTACCCGCTCTCCTGTCATGATCAACTCAGTGAAGCCAGATGATGAGCTTCCAATGAGATGACTGTAAAACGGACCATTCAGCGTACACATGAACATATCAACCAGCTCCCTGTCAGTCAAAGGGGGTTGAACTCTTCCAGCTAAATCTCTCCATTTCTGAGCATACTCTTTAAAACTTTCTTTGGCACCCATAGACATGCTCTGAAGCTGCATGCGAGTGGGGGCTAAGTCAGCATTGTATTGGTACTGCTTATAGAAAGCTTCAGCAAGATCATTCCAGTCTCTGATGTTGACACTCTCCAACTGATAATACCACTCCAGCTGAGCTCCAGATAAGCTCTCTTGAAAGAAATGGATCCACAGCTTCTTATCAGCAGTGTGAGGTTGAATTCTTCTGACATAAGACCTCAGATGCAGCTTGGGACAAGAGACCCCATCATAAACAACAAAGGTAGGAACCTTGAAACCAATGGGTATGACTACCCCAGATATCAGACTCAAATCCTCAAAATCCAGCCCAGATGACTTCTGCAACTCCATGGCATCCATCCTATCCACCAGCATCTTGAATTTGTCTTCATTAGACTCATGGTAGTAATTAGCCTCAGAATCAGAGTCCCCCATTGTGTGGTGGAGACTGCCTACCTCTTGCTCAGATTCCTCAGATTCATAGTCTTCAACTGGTTCCTTGGTCTTGGCAAGACCTTTGAACCTTCTTCCCATGTTGATCAACCCAGCAGACCTTCTAGTCTTCTTAGTCTTCTTGGCCAGCAGTGTCTTCAATTCATCCTGCCCCTTGGATAGGTTCAAGATCAGCTCTTGGAACTGTGCATTCTGTGCCTGAAGATCCTTAACTGATTGTTCAAGAGCCATTGCTGAAATAAACAGCGAGAAGATGAGAAACCTGTGCACAATTATAAACCTGTGATGCGATGAAATGTTATGGTAATGCATATGCAATGTTTTCAAGGACCGTAGGATTTAAATTTGCTTAGACAAACAAGAAAGTAACTTTTTATTAGTAATAACTTGTTTTGCCTTTTAGGCTTACAAAAAATGAAAGTGAAATAAGTACAAAAGATGGGGTTTTAAGTCTCCCATGGACGTTTACTCTTTGTATTGAGGTATGAGTTGAGGTTTCGTTCCTCATGAAGTTGCTTTGTTAGCTCCAGAATTCTTTCCTGACTTACTTTGTAGTGAGGCTCTTACAAAGTTGGTCCTGATAGTGTTTCTACGAGCAGAAGCCATTCCCTACAACAAAGAACAAAGATAAATCCCTTGGTCCTTGAAATGGTTAGGGAAAATGATATGCTCATGATGCATGATGATGTCATGATATTATGCTCAATCACAAACATGTGGCACACACAAACAAGTCACACCATAGCCCTAGGTTTAAAGGCTTGCATGAGGTTTAAGGTAAGTACCCTCCCCTGAAGTTAGATGGTTCATCATGTCCTACAAAAGTAACCAGGTTCTAAGGGATCTCAATATCATTGATCCTTCACAAGGGTGGTTGTTCAGTAGGCAACTTACTTGCCAACCAAAACCCTCCAAGTTTAGAATCTCAATGAGCGTAGTATCGAGTGTCAACCAACTTCAGTCTGCACCAAAGCCGGTTACCTCACTACCTTCTAAAGGCCAAGATGAGTCAACTAGGGTTCTAAAAGTTAGTTAGTGCATTGACAACATATGGCAGCCTCATATTATCCTCAACTTGACTTAAGGAACATAAGCACCAACCAAGAAGTCACACTAACTATGGCCACCAGATCAACCGTATCGATATACGTCGTACAGTTTCCTTGGTCTATTGCCATTTACCTAAGGTACACTAGATCCGGGTTAGGACCTTTCACACATAAGAGCACCCCAACAAGTAATATAAAACAAACAAGGCAAACAATTCAAAGTGATCTTAATTCCTAAGGGTACCCCTCTTAAATAGATCCCCAGCAGAGTCGCCAGTTCTGTAACACGGTGGGAGAACTGACTTTAAGTAATGTTGCGGATAGCAAGAGTCGCCACCGACTTTTATTTTATCCAAAAAGGAAACGGTATAAAAGAACAGGAAAGACCTTAGAGAATGTTTTGGGTCCGGGGGGTAGGTTATGTAAAGGGAAGGTGTTAGCACCCTTTACATCCATGGTTATCCATGGGCTCTTAGTTACTTAGCTCACTTTTGAATTGTTTTTGAAAGTGTAGTGTGTGAATAAGAAAATTTTCAGAATAGTTAATAATAATCCATGTACGGATATGTAAAAACTTGTTTTTGAAAATTTGTTTGAAATTGTTAAGTGTGAAAAGTTTTTTGAAGTGTCCAAGCAACTAGGAGGTACCTACCCTAAAATTTAAAGTCTTTCTTATTCTTTATCCTTTCCTTGGTAAGACTATCCCTACTATTAAGGAGTAGGTAGTCATTACCTTGGATGTTAAGGGACATGTGAGGGACAATCTGGTTATGAAGGCAACTGTGGGGTGTAATAAGCATATATGAGGGACTATCATCATTTATTCGAAGGGACTCGATTCGTAAAGGCAACCATGAGGGACTTGATGATTTTTCTTTTAAGGGACTTGCTTTATACACCCCACTTGACTATTATTCGTAGGCAACCTGAGGGATAACCTTAGAAAGTGAGACGGCGATTAAAAATCGACTTACGTGTGTATGAGTGTTTAATTTAATTATCTTATGATTAAAGTGATCTAAGTTAATTTTTAAACAAAATACATATTTTCACTCCCTAATTACTAACCATAACAATAATAATTAAATAATTACAAAATTACATCCAGGAAACAATTACAAGAAATTATAATAATAAACAATTTAAAATAAATGGCAAAAAAGCATAAATATAAATAATAAGTAACAATATAATAGGCAATAAATGAATAATTAAAGGGTTAGTAATAATAAAAAATTAAGAAATAGGATTAGTAAAATATATTAAGAATAAATAAAGTTAGTAATAAAAAAAAGAGGTTAGTGAATAATAAAAATTAATGCAATAATAATAATATAAAATTGATAAAGCAAAATAAATAATATGGTTAGTAGTAATAATAATAAAAATTAATCAAAATATTATAAGAATAAGAAATTAACAAATTTTAATATGAACAATTATATTTAGAAACAAATATGAACAAACAATTATTTTAATTTACAAATTATTAAGTTATTATTTTTTTAAATGTATTATAATTATAAAATTAAAATATTATAGGCTCAATTTAGAACTATTTACATATAATTTAGATTATGAACAAAAATATTTACATATTATGATGAAAATACATTTTAAATAAACAATAATCATATTCACAAAATTTTATATTAAGTATTTATAAGATTTAATTTTATTTACAAAAAAAAAAAGTTATAATAGGTACATACTAACTATATTAAGAATTAGAAATAAAAATTATTTGGAAAAATAAGATTAGGTTTGATTAAAGTTTATTTAGAAAATATTTTAAGGTTTGGAAAATTAGGGTTTATATTTTTTAGGGTTTATTTATATACAAAAAAAAATGTTAAACAAACATACATCCTACAATTTAATTATATAACATAGAAAATAATTTGGAAAAATAACAATTTGAATTTTTTTAGAAAACATATTAGGGTATTTTAAATATATATACATGCATATTTTATTTTTAATTAAAATTACTAAGACAATTAAGTTAATTACATAAAGAAATAAAAATAGAAATAATAGTAAAAGAAAACTTACCTGGGCTGGATTTGAACCCAAGTCAGTCTGCCTGCAAGCATCAACACTTTCCACCAGGCCAGTCAAACACAGGTGCTAGAGAATGAGCTTCACTTGGTTTTGTGCCTTATTTTGAAAAATTCAGAAAAAACAATGAAAAAACAAAAGGCCTGGGGTGGTTTTGAACCCAGGACCTTATAGTTAAACATGCGCACGCTTTACCACCTGGCTGGGAGAGCCTTCCTGTTAGCTGAATGGCATTGAATCATAATATATTAAGTCTTCTATTATCCTGAAAAATAAAACAAAAATAATGGCCCAAGCAGGATTCGAACCCTGGCCTTTCCATCAAACGCATACGCATCCTTCCACTGGGACAACTCAATGGTTGTGATATACAAACAACAAAACAACATAAAATAAATTATCATTATTTGAATTTCTGGGCGCGCGGCAAACTTCATCTTCAACCTCCTGAGCTGCGAATTTTCTTACGAAAATACTTGCAAAGTTTCCTGCGAAAAACCATTCCCAGCAAAACCTACGAATATCAACAAGCAACAAAACTGTACAATTTTACAAAATTGAAGCCAGCATTATGATCCAGACATTCACACGATTAGTTCTATGTTTTTAGAATCAATTTATATTTGCTAAATCAAAAGTCCCTAAACCTAAGTCCAAACCCTAATAATGGCATCTGGTGAATTAGGTACGGGTTCTTGAGTTTTCCTGCCCAGAATCAAGCTACACATCATCATAAACAACATTAGACAATCAAAATCCATTTAAATGCAATGAATCATTAGAATCGAAAAAAATTTATTCAAGAACAAATTGGCTTCGGGTTGCTCATATATGCATGCTATAGATGCGTATGGGCATTGGTTTTGCATCATGGAAGATCAAGGAACATCTCTATGATCATAGTTTACCTTCTAAAGTCTTGAATCTCCAAATCCGAATCTCACTTTTTGCTTGAAATTTTGAACAATGAAGCTTACCTTTGGCTGCTGGATTTCGTGACTTGAGGCTAGGGTTATGCTTAGTATATATGTGAGAATGATTTAGGTCAGAAACATGGATGGGTTGTGTGAAGATTTGGTCCAAAAAATACTGAAAAAGATCATGTTGTAAAATTCAAATATTTGATCATGAAGACTTGCTATCTTTGGAGATTTTTCATAATTTTTGTATCAATCACACTTAAATATGATTTAAGATTTTCTAGAAATAAAATTAAAATTTATTTTCATGATTTTATATTTTATTTGAATTTAAAATGACTTTTTAATATAAAAATCATAATAAATAAAAATAAAATAAATAAAATTATGAATAAATTAAATTAATTTCGTGCAAGCTATTATGAAATGGATTGGGTCACAATTTGGGCAGCCCATTTGGAAAGAAATGATTTTAAACCTCCATTTTCAACATAAACCATCACAAAATTTCCCAACTTTGCAAAGGCACATCTCCCTCAATTTTAAGGGTATGAGGGTGTTCTTGGACTTTTTGGAAAGCTTGAAGAGTCCTCTAAACAACCCCATTGGTTTCAGGTCCATATCATTTACCAATCTCAAGTTATGCCCTTTTGAAGTTGTTGACTTTTTGTTGACTTTTGAAATGACCTATAATGTCTTAGATCATATCTTTCAAATGAAGCATTTTTGGGCTTAACCTTCAACATCAAAGTTGTAGAGAATTCAATTTCCTTCAAAATGCGATTTGGATGGAGACTTGGTGATGAAGTATGTGAAAGTTATGGCTGGTCAAAGTTCAGTTGACTTTTACTGAGGAAACCCTAATTTAGAAACTCCTGATTATTGATAATCTGGAATCTCCTTGATGAATCATGATCAACCCTTGATCAAATGATGAATTTTACTTCATATACTTGATGTTGGCAAAAAATCATGAAGTTTGACTTTGGTTTGACCACAGTTGACCTCAGTTTGACTTTTTAACTGCACTGACTGATTTTGACTTATCTGATCATCTGACTGAGCAAACTTTTGAGAAAAGTCTTGAAATTTGTCATGGGGGTTCTTACACACATATAAGATGTTATGAAACTCACTTGAGGTATTGGAAGTCCATTTAGCCTGATTAAAGTCAAAACCCTAGTTTTGGATGCACTGCTTAGGAGGTGCATTGTCTGAGGGAATTGTCAACTTCTTTGACCAATTGTGAACTTTGTGAACCTTGTGAATCTTCATAAGATGTCTTGTGATACTCATGGGAGGTATTGTGAAGCTTGTGAACCTTGTGAACCTCATGAAGTGGTTTTGTAGACCTCATGAACCTCAGGAGAGCTTTGTAATCATTGTGAATCTTGTGAACCTTGTGAACCTTCATAAAGTAACTTGTAGACTTCATGAACCTCATGAAAGGTCTTGAAGATGTTGAGAAACTTGTGAACCTTGTGAACCTTCATAAAGTAACTTGTAGACTTCATGAACCTCATGAAAGGTTATGCAAGTGTTGAAAGCATTATGGAACTTGTGAACCTTGTGAACCAGGTTTACGATCTCAATGACCTTCTAATGTGGCTGAATCTCCCTCTCCTCTTGCTTCAGCAATCTTGCTAACTCTTCGGGTAATTCACAATTTTCTTCACCTTCCTCGTCAGCTTGGTAAATCAGATTGTCGAAGTCATAGCGAGCCATAGAAAGATTGTTATCGATGAGACCCAATGGGATGCATCTGAATGAATGATGATTCATGCTTGATTTTAGAGAGCGGGAAAGACATGAAAATGAAAATTCACATTGCCATTTATTGCAAAAAATAAAATAAAATGAAAGACAGGGAACACCATGAATGAATGCAAAAACGTCTATTTTATTGATGATTAATATTGCAAAATTGAAAAAATGAAGCCCTCATAATGAGCTATTATGCCTTGGGAAAGACATAGAGCTTTCATACAAGGATAAAATCACAAAAAAATTACTCTTTGTACTTGATAACAGTGATGATTTCTTCTGATGACCAATTATTGAGTTCCACTTCTGGGGCACTCGGCTTGATCCAATCGTCAATTTCGCAGTTTCTATCAATTATGTATTCATCAATAACACAGATATTGTTGTGGTCCACCCATCAAGCGCTAGATAAAGTGATCGGGCCTTCACGACCCCTGGCACGTTGAGCTGATGTTGATTGAGCAGGGTTGTAACTGATTCCGAACATGTCCTCCTTCTTGGGGACCTCTATCATCTTTCCCCAACCTTCATTATCCCCTGATTCCACCACCTTCAAAGCTTGCTTATAAGATGCGATAGATACACCCTTCTTCTTCTCTTCCACAAAGGACGCTGCTGAGAACGATGCGACTTCAGTATTGACTGGCTCAAAAGCCTGACAAGGTGTCTCATATATCTCACCTTCCATCTCCACGTATTTGAAGGACGATAAATGGCTAATGAAGATGTCCCCCTCTCCGCACATTGTGACAATCTGCCCTTCCCAGATAAACTTTAGCTTCTGATGGAGAGTCGAGGATATTGCCCCGACTGCATGAATCCAGGGACGCCTGAGTAAATAAATGTATGTTGGCTGGATGTCCATGATATAAAAGGTCGTGTTAAACACCTGTGAGCTTACCTTGATTGGTAATTCCACCTCTCCAAAAACTGACCTTTTGGAACCATCAAACTCTCTGACTACCAAGTCACTTGGCCTGAGCACCACTCCATCATAGTCCAACTTGATTAACGTGTTATTTAGAATCACATTTAGGGAGGACCCCTTATCAACAAGCACATGCGAAAGGACATCCCCTTTGCATTCTATCGAAATGTGCAAAGCCCTATTGTGGCCACGTCCCTCGGCAATTATATCAAGATCTGTGAATCCTAACCCGTGACTGGCGTTCACGCTTGCGACAACCGTCTTGAGTTGGTGCACCGATATTTCTTGTGGTACATAGGCATTATTTATAATTCTTACCAACGCCATTCTGTAGGATTCAAAACACATTAATAGCAACAAGATCAAGATCTTGGAGGGAGTCTGTTGCATATGGTCGACTATCTTGTAGTCGCTCTACTTTATGATCCTCAAGAATTCCTCAATTTCTTTGTCAAAGACAGTGTCGGGATCTGAAATAGGAACATCATTTTTCACAACTTGCTTGCCCTTAGCCTTATCCTGGGCATCAACATTATCACTTGATGGCACTACGTCGTTCCTCAAGGTTTGTGGCGCGAACAATCTTCCACTCCTCGTGAATCCTCCGACTCCTACACTTTCGACCTGATGTTGAGATGTGCTGGAGGTGGTTACATCTTGTTTCTGACTGTTGTAATAAACCTCTTCCCCATAATGCCATGGGACAGCGTTTTCACTTTGATACGGCATAGACCCTGGAGTGGTGAACGTGACTGGTGCTACTCTGGTTGGCACCGGAATTTTGATTGGGGTATAATAGATGGTAACCATAGAAACTTCATCTTCTTTGATAATCCTGTCAAACTGAATGCTTTCGTTATCAATCATATTCTGAACTCCTGATTTCAACCTGTTACATCCATTGGTAGATTCTTCGTATTCTAGGCAAACCTTCCCACATCCTGGGAATAGACCTTTATTTGCCAAATAGCCCTTTACTGCTATTAATGGAGTCTTCAAGGAATTAACGTCATAAACCAAATTCAAAGTGTCACCGTCATCAATGGCTCCCATTGTCCTTCCATGCGGAGGCATGGGGTTTTTCAAGACATTGGGAGTAGGAGCAAAGTTGATAGCCTTGGATTCCAACATATCCTGGACTAGATGCTTGAAAGCCTTGCAATTATCTACGGCCCGGAGCTCCAGAATGAAACTCGCAGTGGGCATTGGCATCATATCCTTTAGGGACCTGTCCAGGCTTTGGTGGTTGCAAAGTCCTCAGCTGAATCATCTACAGCTGACGTAGGTTCTGTAAGAGTTAAGAGTACGACATCGATGGTGTTTCGATGGGCATATCCTTTGGTCTGGGCGGATAGTACGATCTAGAAGCTCTTTGTTGTTGATAATTTTGCTGACGTTGTTGCGGTGGTTGTTGTTGTTGATTAGTGGCAGTAGGTGTAACACCCATAATTTTCCCTCTCATTTTCGTAGCATTTAGCATATCATTTTCATATTTCGCATTGCATATGCATAGAAAAATGAAGCATAACATTCATTGTTGAAGCATAGCATGGATCATGGCAGTGACTTCAGTTCAGTGTGGTTGTTCAGTTCACGATTCGATTCAGAGGAACGTTTGACCCAATCTTGGTCGAACTATCGATGGATTATCTCAACTGCAAGTCATCTGCGTTGGTGGTTATTTCTCAGGCAACGCGTTTCAAGGACCGGTCATGTTGTGCGCAGATGTTATCAGTTTGCCAGACAGTGGTTCATGAGATGGTTTTGGATTCAATGATTCAGGCTAGTCATGATTATATATTCAATTGTGTGCATCTGCGGATTTATTTTCCCAGGGAATGTTTCAGATTAATTTGAAGTGATTCCGGTCAGAGGCTTAGAGGATGATTTATTCAGATGATCGTCGTCTTAATCACGAATTGTGCAATAATCAGTGGTATTTGTGGAAGCAGTGCAAGTTTGGTTTTGGGTTGAAAATTGAAGTTCGTGGCTATGTGTAGTGGTGGCTGATTCATTTATTAAAACCCACAATTTCTTTTTTTCTATTATCCATATTCTAATATCCATTTTCCGAATTCGATTTCTTTTCAATTTCACATTAAACCGAAATAAACCACCCAAAAATCTACTCTAATCAAATCTCTAATTAAAACCATTTCATCTCAATAACCATGTCCATTTAGACTTCACTTTAACATCGAAATCCATTTAGTCCTTTTTATGATGACCATTGTCATTTTCTCATATCTGTTCATTATTGAAAACCATTAGTCATAATCCATATTCATAATTTCAAATTCATTATCCAAATTATTTATTTCCTTTTTTTTAACTTTCCAAACTTCATATTAATTCCTATATATTTTTTTAGTTTCTAATTTCTTTTCATAAAGCCCATGGGCCCATTTATTATTTCTTCATACAACATAAATAAAAAAAGGGGAAGAATCATGAAGTGATCCACTTTCAGCTACACACACGTCAGCTCATAGCATCTTTTAGCTTCACACTTCACGAGCCAGCTCCCAAGAATGCGTCCGTTTCCGTCACGCCTTCAGCATACAAAACTCACACAGGGCACATGCTTTCCTTGAGAAGAGGCAAAACAAAAAAATTGAGAAAAAGTAAAAAAAAAATAACAAAAGAAAATAACAGATTTATAGGGAGGGAGAGGAACTCTAACAAACTCATCAGTGGGCCACTCCAAAATGGATTTTCATCATTCACTCATCAGCAATAACAAAACTCAATGCTCTCCTTCATCACACAAAAAACAACAAAAAAATTTGTTAGAAGAAGAAAAAAGAAGAAATAATTCTGTTTTCTCCCATCACACCAAAATCAAAACCAAATTAATCTCTTCTTCATCATGAAATCAAAACAAAATTCAATCTTCTCCTTCACAGAATCAACACACGAAATCGTTCCTCTCTCGTTAATACCCTCTCTGGATTCAATTCTCATAACATCATTCAATCCTCCACAAAATAATACTCATAAATCTGAACCATAAACCTCTCTATTTTGACCTCTCAACCTCAAACCATTTTCCCTATAAGCCGACACCACATCCTTCAAATTTTTCTTTCGATTTCAACAATAACAACACATTGAGACTGAAACCGAAAGCAAAAGGTCACTCGACATCATCATCATCAACCAAATCTCAGTTAGAGCTCACCGAAATAGAAATTCACTATCGAAGCAGAACTGAAGCTCATCATCACGTTCCTTTGAAGAAAAAAAACGAAGAAGCTTCTCCGAGAATTCATCATCGCTCATCATCGCTTACATCAACCAATCGAGCCGACATCCTCATCAGCTTCATCGGACGGCGACAAAATCAAACAACATCACGCTTCTTCATCGTAGTTGTGTCGTCGGTTTACAGGTATAGCTTTAAACTCTCACAAAATGTGATTTGTTATGGCGTAGACTATTCGATCTGTGAGTTTTGGTTTAATTTTTTCTAAGTTTGCGTTTGGATACAGATTAAGGTTGAAGATTAGGGAGTATTTGTGTTGATGTTCTCGTGTTGGCGTGGTCGACGAAGAGGATGAGGGTGACGGTGGCTAGGTTGAATCGGAGAAGAAGAAGTTGGAAACGGATGAGCCTCATAGAGAGAGAGGATCGTGATTGAGTTGTCTTTGTTTACTTCTTTTGTTTATTTTTATAAATTGTTAATAAGAGATTTGTAAAGTTTGTTAATAAATAATATTAAAGTTTCATAAAGAAATAAGAGATTTGATGAGGAATTGATGATAACGAGGTCAAGAGATAAGGCTTAGGGATTTTTGTGATTCTGTCCATACCGACGGTGACACTTGTCACCGTCCGGTAGGATCTCCTTTTTCACTTCCATGCGCGCAGCCCCACCGTAACAATCATAAGCTTGCATTTTTCAACCGTTTGATGAGATGACCTTTGCAAGTCCTTTGATCATGCGCTTCTTATTCAGTCAAAAGGTTGACCGCATCACCACCGTACTCCCTCTCTCTTTGCTGCGTTTGGGCCCTCTTCTCTTTGCTTCCAGCACCCCCCTCCTGGGCCCATTCCATTTTTTTTAATTGATTTTTGTTACTGTTTGCACCCCTCCCTTATTGTTTTATTTTTATTTTATTTTCCATATAGTTTAATTTTAATTCATTTAAAATAATAAATCAATTTATAAAATCACATAAAAAATATTTTTAGTTTCATAATTCATTTTAGAATTTTTTTCTTTTTTTTCTTTTCTGTTTTTTTATTATTTTCTCATTTTATTTCGAATTTTCTTTTATTTCCATTTCATTTAATTTCCATAAATAACGCGCTAACTTGTAGAATTTATTTCTTTCGCTTCGATTAACATTTTAACTCCGTTCTTTTTGCATTATTTCATAGACTCATAAAAGTACATAAAAATAATTTTGTATTATTTTTAATTCCATTTTATCCATAGTTTTGTAAGTCATATTTGTGCGATTTCGTTAATTGTTCCTAAGCGGTTTTGTGCGATTATTTGGTAGAGTTTCATTGTGAATTTTTTAGAGTTATTTTGACACATTATTGGTTGCTGGTTGTTGACTTTAGAGATTTAATTTCATAATTTTCTCATGTCCTTTGGTATTTGTTTGGTGTTTTGTTTCTTAGGTAGCGTTTTGTGCCTCTTTCTTCCTTCTTTCTAACATAGTTTGAGGAAGGCATGTATGCCATCCTATTAGGATTTATTGGTCTTTGTTTTAGGTCAACTATATGGTTTAGGTACTGACTTTTTGATTGGTTTGGTTTGTGACCTTTATTTGGTTTGCGTATTGTTTGAATATTCTCATTTTCATCGTATGCTTATGTGGTTCGCTAACCTTTCCTTTCAGGGGCTCATGGTAAGTGAAGTGTGGATGATATCCACATTTCAAATCTTCTTCTCATCCTTTATTTTTGATTTCTCATTTGTCTTTGTGATGTGCCTTATGCCATCTTGTGAATAACTTCATTTCTCCCCTCTTAGAAACAACTTAACTTCTTTAGCGAAGTAAGTTATCTTCTAGCGTTTTCCGCTTCTTTCTTCTTCTTTCTTTTCTTTCCTTCTTCTTCATTAGGATAGATTTCAAACCACACTAACCTAGGACTCCCATGCATGATAACATTAGGAGTAGTCTTCTCCATTAGATTTTACCTTTGAGATCCTTTTGGTGCTCTTTCTTCTTACCTTCAAACTTAACTTCAAATCACTTTAATAAATGGCGAGTCTTCTCATGTGACACGAGACTTTGCTATGAGATACTTGCACGCGTTCCATTTCGGGGCGAAGTGTAGGATATCCCTCGTGGTGGATAGGTCTTAGCATGAGATTACTTCACAAAGAAAATATAAAAAACAGTTCTTAACCAAAAATTACAAAAACACTTAATAAACTCAACGAGTTAGTGAGCTTAGGCCCTAATCTCTGGAAACAAGTTTTGGGGATCTTCTCCTTACTTGAGTGTGCTTGTTCTATTATTCCATCTTGGAATGTAGTAGCAAGTACACATTCCATGGAAAAGAGCTTGGGTTCAATTCCTTGTGCCACACTCATAGAAAACTCATAAAAAAACACTGGACAAACAATAAGCGTCTCTCCTTCGGGACTTCTTTTCTCATCCCACTCACTCCTTACATACGAACTTGCTACTACTTGTCACTTTGCAAGACGGTAACGCACTCGTCGCCCGAGCCTGCAACACCTGAGCATTGACATAGGCAGTTCAAGCCTTAAGACACAAGCAATATTTTCCACCCCTAGTTAGGGGAACTACGGAGATCTGATCCTCATTGTCCAGATGAGGTATGTAGGCAGCGGGGTAGGGCCCGTTCGAGCACACTCTTTTATTTTCCCTACATTTTCCCCCTTTCTTTTCTTTTCTTTTCCAGTTCCAGTCTCATTTTTGCAGCAGCTTTCATTTCTTCACCCTTTGAAACAGTTTCTTTGCAAGTGTGGATCCCGTCGGGTACGGCGGACGATCTGGGGTGCTAATACCTTCCCAGGTCGTAACCGACTCCCGAAACTCAATCTCTTTGGTTCGCAGGACCCGTGTCCTTCCTTTTCTTTTCTTCTGGTTTGTGCAGCATTACCATTCCTGTTTCTTCGGGATAAAAATGTCTGGCTGGCGACTCTACCTCTTTCCGCGCCACTTTCGCGTTTGTACCAGGATGGAAATCCAGGGAGTGACAGCTGGCGACTCTGCTGGGGACCTCCTAACTAGAGTATCTCTGGTTCCCTTGAGAGTTTCTCCTAGCGCTTGTGTGTTTCTGTTTCTTTGTGTGTTGATTGTTTGTCGTTGCGTGTTTATTTTACTGTTGTTTATTTACAGTTTATTTACAGCTTTATTTACAGTTTTCAGTATTTATTTTCATGCATCATATATGTACTGGACTGTCTGGACTGGATTTTTTCTATTTGGTGGGACTTGGGTGATACTTTTACTGTGAGATGAGCTCATTACCAAGGCTCGAGTGCACCTTAGGACTTAGAGTGGTTCCCCTTTGGCCTCATGAGATCTTGTCATGGGGGTAGTAGTGAGTTCCACGCTCAGATTTGCGACCGTCTTGGAAATGTCTTGATTTGGGGATCTTCCTCTTTCATTTCATAACCTTGATAGTTATGTGCAGCTGGGGACCGATCATTGAGAACCTTGTGGAAACATCCCTCTTTAGTGGTGACAGTGGCAGACCACATTCTGTGGCAAACCCATTCGCACCCGAGGGTCGACTGGGGACTCGCATAGGATGGCCTGGTTCTCTTATAGGAACTCAGTCAGAGCATCGGGTCGTATGACGATAGTATTGTACCCTTCGGGATGAATGTACTATTGTTTCTCGATTTCAGCGCTCGAAGCTGGGGACTTATAAGGGATGCTTGTTTTTCCCGGACTCAGCTGAGGCCTCCCTGAGTAGTACATAATGCTAAACCGATTCCCTGGTTTGGTCATGAGTCGTTCCTCGGAGATGGTGAACGTATTATTGCTATTCGGCTTTGAGAGTCCGTGATGTTTGACCCGGAGCACACCCGTGAGATTGGGAGGGGTTTAAAGGTTTGCAGGAACCCTTGACCTCAACATACCTTTCATCATCAATATGATCTTATGTTTTGGTCTGGTTATTATCATCCTGGAGTTCTTGATCCTTGGTTTTGAGTTCTTATCATATGGTTATTATTCAGAGGACATACATCATCAGATACTTGGTTCTCAGCTCAGTGTTCCGTATCCAGACAGACACTGGTTCTCGATCACTTGCCAGCTGCATACATGCCATCATAGCATTCTAGCATACATGTTCAATTATTTCCGAGGATCTCATATTTGAATTATTGTTGTTGGATTTTTTTTGTATCAAAATATGGATCAAAGCAGATAGATTCTTTGGAAGTAACCGAACATGGCATCCCATAGCATTTGCATTGCATATTTGTTTCACAGGCAGGGCTCATTCGTTCTTTGTTCGCCATCTACAGTTGAGATTCCAGCTCTTGTATCAGACTTGAAGTGACTCTTGGACAAATCATGGACCCTGGAGAGCAAGGCCAGTTTACAAGTGTTGGGTTGACGAGAGATCAGTGGGACCAACTTTTGGAGGCTATGACAACTTTGGCAAGGCAAGATAGCCACAATTCCGCTCAAGCTCAGCCCGCACAGATCCCTGTTGAGAACCTGGATGTTCGAGAGCGTCAGGTCGCCCGAAGTGGAAATTCTTCTTCTGTTGATGCTGCAGATTATCATAGTTTTGCTTTCACTATTCCAGGTTCCCAGGAGGCAATCCATGTGGTGAGAATCCAAGATCCACGAGTTGTGGAGAGGGAGGAAAGATTCCGTGTGTTGGAGGAAGGGATTAAATCCCTTCAAAGTCGTAATGTCATTGATCTAAGTGCTACGAACATGTGTCTGGTACACGGCCTTGTAATACCTCCAGAGTTCAAAGTACCGAAGTTTGAAAAATACAAAAGGGATAGTTGTCCAAGACAACATTTAGTGAAATTTTGCAGAAGGATGACCTCATATGAGCGTAATGACAAATTGATGATTCATTGTTTCCAATACAGTCTGAGTGAGGAATCATCGAGTTGGTATATGCAGTTAGAGAGCAGTCGTATCCAATCATGGTCAGACCTAGCCAATGCATTTTTGAAGCAGTATGACTACAATCTTGACAGGGCTCTTAGCCGCATGGATTTGCAAGTTTTATCCCAAGGAGATGGTGAATCGTTCAGAGAGTATGCCCAGAGGTGGAGAGAAGTAGCTGCTCGGGTGCAACCCCCGCTATCAGATAGAGAATTGGTTGATCTTTTCATAGAGACCTTACAGGGGCCGTACTTGGAAAGGTTGAGTGGCAGTGGAACTTCGAGTTTCTCGGACTTGGTGATAGTTGGAGAACACATTGAGAGCTTTATCAAGATGGGAAAGATCCAAGGCATTTCAGATAGCTCAGCTGAAGAGAATGAATCTTTTGTCAGTTCCCAAGGAAAGGATGTAATTGATACAATCGGGGAAGATCCTCCAACTCCATTGACTTATTCACAATACCCATGCATTTCAAATGCTCAGAGTCAGCAACCTTCTGAATTCGTATGTCAGATGTCAGTTAATAGTGAACCTCCTCAGTACCAACAATGACCATGCCAACAGAAGCGTACTCCGCAAAGGCATCATTAATACACGAAGAGACCAAAAAGGTATTTTGATCTATTGCCAGTGCCATACAGTCAGATACATCCATTCCTGATCGATAGTGGATTTTTAGTGCCGAAGAAATCGAGTCTGGTTCCTTTTCCATACCCACCAAGTTTTGATCCCAGTGTTCGATGTGGTTTCCACGGCAATGCACCAGGACATTCAGCTGAAGAATGCAAACCTCTCAGGGATAAGGTTCAGGATCTGATTGAATCTGGGTTAATTTCAGTGACGCCTCAAGGCATTCAAATCAACAATTCTTCGCTTGGTCATGTGAGTTCGTCAGCTCATGTTATGGAGGAAATTATCGGGGATAGGTGTGAAAGTGATTCTCAAATTGATTTTAAAGAGCGACTATGAGGATGGTTAGTTTATGTACTGCATTTTAATCCCTATTGAGGGGAACTACGTCGCTCTGATTCTTCATTGGTCTTTGGTCAATGGAGATACGTAGGCAGAAGATCGTCAGGTCTTTCCGAGCAAACTTATGTGGAAATTTCATCTCAGTGTCACTCTTTTCTTCAGACGTCTTGTGTCATTGTTTGAACGTCGAAAGCTTCAAGTCAGAATAATTGGGAATGAAGTATGGTGCTGACACGTGGTCATTTGAATGAAGACTGCAAATCACATCAGGAAAAAGATGCTGACTACTGAAAGTATTCAAGATTAACATGTCCAGACGGAGTCAAGTCTCCTCAACAATGGCATTGCTCAGTTTCTTTACTGCATTTTCATGTGTCACTTTTATTGTTTGTCTAAAAATTTGTATGCTTGCATGAAACTTGTTTTCTTTTTGAATGTTAATCATAATGAAATGCACATGTTTTTCTTGAAGTAATGCATTCGTATTTTACTTATAATTTTGTGTGTGCATTGCAATACCAACTGTTGTTCTTAAATTCTGTGATGGAGGATGACGAAATGAAAACGCAAAAGTCTTCATTTGTGTGCTCTTGAATAAGACCCTGTTGATGATGTACAGGCTTTGTTTCAAATTCCCAAACACCGGAGATATAAGGGAGATAAACCTTCGTTAACCCATTTGAGCCTTGAAGTAGGAGTTTCTTTTCACATGAAAAAAAAACCCACATTTAGCCCGGGGCAGGGTAAGTGTCAGCTAGTTGGACCAAGCGTTCAGACTTTCACAAATGAGTGTATTTGAGGATCCATTACCTTTCCTTCCAGCACATCAAGAGGTCCAAAGACCAGAAACCACAATGGGTATACCAATAAAGAGGTCTAAAGACCGGAAACCACAACGGTTATCCATCATCGACCAAAAAGTGAGACAGTCACAACCCTTACAAAACAATCAGGACAAACCTGTGTCACACGACTTGTTCGGGAAAAAAAAAGAGAAAAAAAAGAAACAAATAGCCCGCTAAGTCGAAACTTGAAAACAAGCGACTTAGGCAAAAATTAGGGCATCCCGCTGGACTCCAATTGCAAAAGATTCAAAAGGATAAGTCCAGGCAAAAGTTAGGGATAAAAAAAATGAAAGCGAAAAGACGAAAAGGATTACACAAGAAAGATCCTCAAACAAAAACAAGTCGTGTGATACAGACACAAAAAACAATAGGGGTGACTGACTCCCAGCAACAACCTCAATGGTGCTTAAACAGTTATTAGCATTGGTTCCTCAACCATCTAAAAATCCTTAGGAAAGGTGAGCGCTTGTGAAAGCTAGTTGAACATAGGATTGAAGGACATCATGAAGAGGGGTGGGCATAAATAAACTTCGAGCCTATATCCTTTGTTTCTATAACCGTGAGCCAACCCACGATACAACCCTTAAAAGTCCTAACTGAAACAGGGTTAATTCGAGAGTGTACTACCACAAGATAGCGTTCCTGACCCCCATGAGTTGGGCTAAAACATCTTTGTTGGTATTGCATGTGCATGTTTTCTATCAAAAAAATAATAATCCATGTCGTATCTTGACCAGTGAGTCACTCACAGAGGTTTGCAACATTTTTTTTCTATAAGAACTTCGAGATTAACATGTGTTGCATTAGAATTTTCATTCTCAGAATAAAACATTTTCTGCTTGCATACATTTGTTTGGCATCAAAGAAGTTCACATATAGAACCTCAGTATAGAAGCTTAATCTTGCCAAGTTGAGAAGGCGGAAACATCTGAAGGACATTCATTTCAAGGGGCATTTTTCCAAGAAACTCCGTTGAATAGGGACTTTTCCAACCAGTTGGGTTAAATGCAGCCAATCCGGGGCAATAACGTCGATTAATCTCTTTAAATTTCAGCCAAACTGAGGCAATCACTTCGAGATTTAAATCTCTCACAGAGCAGTTAGCCTGGGCGTTTTCTCCAAAGCAAGGCTCGTACTGGGGTAGGTCACCCTAGAAGCATTAGAAGTTACTCTCTCCGGAAGACGGTTAATTAGAGGCACCTACCCAAGGTTCATAATACTGGGGCAGAACACCTCATGATGATGCAAGATCTTGGATAAAATTCCTTCATGGACCATACAGTTTCAGGTGGTTACTTCGAGATATTCAAGAGTTTGAAAACACTGAAGTATTTCAGATGCCAGGTTTTCTGTAAAATCCTCTTGAGACAATCTTACAGTATGCAAGGCAGTTCCCAAAATGAACATCTGATGATTGATCCCAGTAGGGTGCTTCCCTAGTCAGAAAATTTCTCCTCAGACGTTATGGTTTCTTCATCTGATCATCATACATGGTTAAAGTCCAATCTTTGTTGGCATCTCCTCAACTATGACTAGTTGGCATCTATATGCGTTCAGCCTCTCACTTCAATTGAGTGTGGCAATCTTCGCTTTGGTTTTCTTCGACCCTTGAGTCGATTTTGGTGTTTGCTTCGACCCTTGAGTCGATATCATCGCTTCTGTTTCTCAACCCTTGAGTCGATACCGTCACCCTTGTTTCTCGACCTTTGAGCCGATACCATTGCTTTCATTGCCCCGACCCTTGAGTCGATGTCATTGTCTTTATTCTCTGGACCCTCGCGTCGATATCATGGTTATTTCCTCGAACCTCGATTTGATATTGTCATCTTGTGTCCTCAACCCTCGAGTTGATGTTGCTTTCATTTTCTCGACCCTCGAGTCGATATTGTCTTCTTGTTTCCTCAACCCTCGAGTTGATGTTGCTTTGTTTTCCTCGACCCTCGAGTCGATATTGTTATCTTATTTCCTCGACCCTTGAGTCGATGTTGCATTTATTTTCTCGACCCTCGAGTCGATGTTGATATTTTATTTCTTCAACCCTTGAGTTGATGTTTCTTTATTCTCCTCGACCCTCGAGTCGATGTTGCCACCTTTGTTACCTCGACCATTGAGTCGATATTGCTGTTTCTTACGACCTTTAAGTCGATGGCATAATCTTCACTTCTTCATCCCTTGAATTGATATCCAGTGAGTCTGACATAAAAACAAAGAAAAAAATCAAAATCATATCATCCTGGCTCAACCATACTTGGTTCGTTTCTGTCTGGGGCATGTGCGCATATCCTTTTGCTTACAGGTAACAGTCTACAACTAAGCTCAAAAGCGAGATTGAAGTTTCTTCAGGGAACTGAGGTGTTCTTTCCTCTTGACGTTTGATAAACCTATCCAAGGTTCGGAACACGGTGTGTAATATCTCATATGGGATATGAGGTTTTTCAGGAACCCTCGCGAGACAAATTCTTCCACAGTCCATGCAATATGGGGCAGTTATGTCAAGATTCGACGAATCTCTAAGAGTTTGAAAACACTGAAGCGTTTCGGATGCCATGTTTTCTGTAAAATCCTCTTGGATTGATCTTCAAGCAGTCAACTAGTCCAGAAAAAGCAAGATGTCACTAGATGATATTTCCCTGCAGAGTTGTTACTCTTTTCTCAAAATCAAAGCTTGGTTTGATCGCCTTGTCCCGTGTCAATGAACCTATTGGGGATGGATCGCTTGATACCATTCCCATGTCAGATCGCTTGATCTTGTTGAATTGTAAATCGCTTGATGTTACTCCTTGTTGTTTGAGTCATGCTCATGTCCTTGGTTATGGATCGCTCGATGCCATTTCCTTAGCAGATCGCTTGATCTTATCCAACACTCGGCCGTGTTGAAGAGGTTTGAAGTCCTGGAGGTGGAATTAAACGTCAAAATTTTTACTGGTCCTGGCGTAACATTTCTCCTGAAGAAGACTCGTTTGTCTCAAGCATTACATATCTACGCAAGATTTGTGAAGAGGGCTCGTCTGTCCTAATTACTTCTCACCCGACGTAACAGGTTTATTTGAGGAAGACTCGTCTGTCTAAGTTACCTCTCCATCTGGTATAACAGTTTAGTTTGGAGAGAGCTCGTTCGCTCCGTGTTACTGCAGCCTATGCAGAAGTTTGGGTTACTTTCTTCATTTGGATGGGTTTATTTCCCATCTATTTTCTTCTCCAGCAGAGTGCAAATTTCAGGGTTTTTTTTTTGGTATTCAACCACAGTTCATCTCGAACGGACGACAGTCGATGCTCTCGTCCTTTTCAGATTAACAGTTGCTTGAATAGGGGCAGCTGTAACACCCAAAATCTGCCCTCTCATTTTCGTAGCATTTAGCATATCATTTTCATATTTCGCATTGCATATGCATAGAAAAATGAAGCATAACATTCATTGTTGAAGCATAGCATAAATCATGGCAGTGACTTCAGTTCAATGTGGTTGTTCAGTTCGCGATTCGATTCAGAGGAACGTTTGACCCAATCTTGGTCGAACTATCGAGGGATTATCTCAACTGCAAGTCATCTGCGTTGGTGGTTATTTCTCAGGCAATGCGTTTAAAGGACCGGTCATGTTGTGCGCAGATGTTATCAGTTTGCCAGACAGTGGTTCATGAGATGGTTTTGGATTCAATGATTCAGGCTAGTCATGATTATATATTCAATTGCGTGCATCTGCGGATTTATTTTCCCAGGGAATGTTTCAGATTAATTTGAAGTGATTTCGGTCAGAGGCTTAGAGGATGATTTATTCAGATGATCGTCGTCTTAATCACGAATTGTGGAATAATCAGTGGTTTTTGTGGAAGCAGTGCAAGTTTGGTTTTGGGTTGAAAATTGAAATTTGTGGCTATATGTAGTGGTGGCTGATTCATTTATTAAAACCCATAATTTCTTTTTTTCGATTATCCATATTCTAATATCCATTTTTCGAATTCGATTTCTTTTCAATTTCACATTAAACCGAAATAAACCACCCAAAAATCCACTCTAATCAAATCTCTAATTAAAACCATTTCATCTCAAGAACCATGTCCATTTAGACTTCACTTTAACTTCGAAATCCATTTAGTCCTTTTTATGATGACCATTGTCATTTTCTCATATTTGTTCATTATTGAAAACCATTAGTCATAATCCATATTCATAATTTCAAATCCATTATCCAAATTATTCATTTCCTTTTTTTTTTAACTTTCCAAACTTCATATTAATTCCTATATTTTTTTTTTAGTTTCTAATTTCTTTTCATAAAGCCCATGGGCCCATTTATTATTTATTCATGCAACATAAATAAATAAAAAGGGGAAGAATCATGAAGTGGTCCACTTTCAGCTACACACATGTCAGCTCATAGCATCTTTTAGCTTCACACTTCACGAGCCAGCTCCCAAGAATGCGTCCGTTTCCGTCACGTCTTCAGCACACAAAACTCACACAGGGCACATGCTTTCCTTGAGAAGAGGCAAAACAAAAAAATTGAGAAAAAGCAAAAAAATAACAAAAGAAAATAACAAATTTATACGGAGGGAGAGAAACTCTAACAAACTCATCAGTGGGCCACTCCAAAACGGATTTTCATCATTCACTCATCAGCAATAACAAAACTCAATGCTCTCCTTCATCACACAAAAAACAACAAAAAATTCTGTTAGAAGAAGAAAAAAGAAGAAATAATTTTGTTTTCTCCCATCACACCAAAATTAAAACCAAATTAATCTCTTCTTCATCACGAAATCAAAACAAAATTCAATCTTCTCCTTCACAGAATCAACACACGAAATCATTCCCCTCTCGTTAATACCCTCTCTGGATTCAATTCTCATAACATCATTCAATCCTCCACAAAATAATACTCATAAATCTGAACCATAAACCTCTTTATTTTGACCTCTCAACCTCAAACCATTTTCCCTATAAGCCGACACCACATCCTTCAAATTTTTCTTTCGATTTCAACAATAACAACACATTGAGACTGAAACCGAAAGCAAAAGGTCACTCGACATCATCATCATCAACCAAATCTCAGTTAGAGCTCACCGAAATAGAAATTCACTATCGAAGCAAAACTGAAGCTCATCATCACGTTCCTTTGAAGAAGAAAAAAAGCGAGGAAGCTTCTCCGAGAATTCATCATCGCTTATCATCGCTTACATCAACCAATCGAGCCGGAATCCTCATCAGCTTCATCGGACGGCGACAAAATCAAACAGCTTCACGCTTCTTCATCGTAATTGTGTCGTCGGTTTACAGGTATAGCTTTAAAGTCTCACAAAATGTGATTTGTTATGGCGTAGACTATTCGATCTGTGAGTTTTGGTTTAATTTTTTCTAAGTTTGCGTTCGGATATAGATTAAGGTTGAAGATTAGGGAGTATTTGTGTTGATGTTCTCGTGTTTGCGTGGTCGACGAAGAGGATGAGGGAGGTGGCGGCTAGGTTAAATCGGAGAAGAAGAAGTTGGAAACGGATGAGCCTCACAGAGAGAGAGGATCGTGATTGAGTTGTCTTTGTTTACTTCTTTTGTTTATTTTTATAAATTGTTAATAAGAGATTTGTAAAGTTTGTTAATAAATAATATTAAAGTTTCATAAAGAAATAAGAGATTTGATGAGGAATTGATGATAACAAGGTCAAGAGATAAGGCTTGGGGATTTTTGTGATTCTGTCCATACCGGCGGTGACACTTGTCACCGTCCGGTAGGACCTCCCTTTTTCACTTCCATGCGCGCAGCCCCACCGTAACAATCATAAGCTTGCGTTTTTCAACCATTTGATGAGATGACCTTTGCAAGTCCTTTGATCATGCGCTTCTTATTCAATCAAAAGGTTGACCGCATCACCACTGTACTCCCTCTCTCTTTGCTGCGTTTGGGCCCTCTTCTCTTTGCTTCCAGCACCCCCCCTCCTGAGCCCATTCCATTTTTTTTAATTGATTTTTGTTACTGTTTGCACCCCTCCCTTATTGTTTTATTTTTATTTTCTTTTCCATATAGTTTAATTTTAATTCATTTAAAATAATAAATCAATTTATAAAATCACATAAAAAATATTTTTAGCTTCATAATTCATTTTAGAATTTTGTCATATTTTTATTTTCTATTTTTTTATTATTTTCTCATTTTATTTCGAATTTTCTTTTATTTCCATTTCATTTAATTTCCATAAATAACGCGCTTACTTGTAGAATTTATTTCTTTTGCTTCGATTAACATTTTAACTCTGTTCTTTTTGCATTATTTCATAGACTCATAAAAGTACATAAAAATAATTTTGTCTTATTTTTAATTCCATTTTATCCATAGTTTTGTAAGTCGTATTTGTGCGATTTCGTTAATTGTTCCTAAGCGGTTTTGTGCGATTATTTGGTAGAGTTTCATTGTGAATTTTTGAGAGTTATTTTGACATATTATTGGTTGCTGGTTGTTAACTTTAGAGATTTAATTTCATAATTTTCTCATGTCCTTTGGTATTTGTTTGGTGTTTTGTTTGGTCTTTGTTTTAGGTCACCTATAGGGTTTAGGTACTGACTTTTTGATTGGTTTGGTTTGTGACCTTTGTTTGGTTTGCATATTGTTTGAATATTCTCATTTTCATCGTATGCTTATGTGGTTCGCTAACCTTTCCTTTCAGGGGCTCATGGTAAGTGAAGTGTGGATGATATCCACATTTCAAATCTTCATCTCATCCTTTATTTTTGATTTCTCATTTGTCTTTGTGATGTGCCTTATGTCATCTTGTGAATAACTCCATTTCTCCCCTCTTAGAAACAACTTAACTTCTTTAGCGAAGTAAGTTGTCTTCTAGCGTTTTCCGCTCCTTTCTTCTTCTTTCTTTTCTTTCCTTCTTCTTCATTAGGATAGATTTCAAAACACACTAACCTAGGACTCCCATGCATGATAACATTAGGAGTAGTCTTCTCCATTAGATTTTACCTTTGAGATCCTTTTGGTGCTCTCTCTTCTTACCTTCAAACTTAACTTCAAATCACTTTAATAAATGGCGAGTCTTCTCATGTGACACGAGACTTTGCTATGAGATACTTGCACGCGTTCCATTTCGGGGCGAGGTGTAGGATATCCCTCGTGGTGGATAGGTCTTAGCATGATATTACTTCACAAAAAAAAATATAAAAAACAGTTTTTAACCAAAAATTACAAAAACACTTAATAAATTCAACGAGTTAGTGAGCTTAGGCCCTAATCTCTGGAACCAAGTTTTGGGGATATTCTCCTTACTTGAGTGTGCTTGTTCTATTATTCCATCTTGGAATGTAGTAGCAAGTACACATTCCATGGAAAAGAGCTTGGGTTCAATTCCTTGTGCCACACTCATAGAAAACTCATAAAAAAAACACTGGACAAACAATAAGCGTCTCTCCTTCGGGACTTCTTTTCTCATCCCAATCACTCCTTACGTACGAACTTGCTACTACTTGTCACTTTGCAAGATGATAACGCACTCGTCGTCCGAGCCTGCAACACCTGAGCATTGACATAGGCAATATTTTCCACCCCTAGTTAGGGGAACTACGGGGACTCTGATCCTCATTGTCCAGATGAGGTACGTAGGCAGCGGGGTAGGGCCCGTTCGAGCACACTCTTTTATTTTCCCTACATTTTCCCCTTTCTTTTCTTTTCTTTTCCAGTTCCAGTCTCATTTTTGCAGCAGCTTTCATTTCTTCACCCTTTGAAATAGTTTCTTTACAAGCGTGGATCCCGTCGGGGACGGCGGACGATATGGGGTGCTAATACCTTCCCAGGTCGTAACCGACTCCCGAACTCAGTCTCTTTGGTTCGCAGGACCCGTGTCCTTCCTTTTCTTTTCTTCTGGTTTGTGCAGCATTACCATTCCCTTTTCTTCGAGATAAAAATGCCTGGCTCGCGACTCTACCTCTTTCTGCGCCACTTTCGCGTTTGTAGCAGGATGGAAATCCAGGGAGCGATAGTAGGGATGGTGACAGATGCAACTTAATAGTAAGCAATCTGATTTCCCCTCTTTCTCTACGAGTACATTGCCCCAGTTTCCCCTTTCTTCTCTTTGCAAATGGCTTCTTGGTCCCTGAAGTAGAAGCTCCACCATTTTGGATTTTTCACTGTTTCATCCAATTTTCAACCCTCTCACTAGTCAGTAAGATATCGGAAAAACCACATGAAGAGCACCTTGATAGACGTTCCATGAAATTCCCCGGAAGGGTATCCATGAACAGATCCACCATTTCTCTTTCGAGCAGGGGTGGTTGTACTCTTGCTTCCAACTCGTGCAACCTTTACGTGTACTCTTTGAAGCTCTTAAAAATTTTCTGGGATAGGCTCTGCAAGTGAGTTCTGCTCGGGGTCATATCGATATTATTCTGGTATTTCTTGAGGAACGCCTCCCCCAGTTCCTTCCAGCTGCACACAGCGGTCCACTTTAACTTCATGTACCATTCAAGAGAACCTCCAGACAAGCTGTCCTGGAAGAAGTACATCCAGTGTTTTAAGTCTTTAGTATAGGAAGCTATCTTGCGATAGTAAGCCTGAAGGTGAGTCTTGGGACATGAGTTCCCGTTGTATTTGTCAAATCCAGGGGCCTTGAACTTCGGTGGGATGATCAAACCTTGCACCAATCCCATGTCAGAAACATCAATACCCAAGGTATCTTTGCATTCCAGAGCTCTGACCTTCTCTGCTAGCATGTGAAAGTCCTGATGATTACCCCCCATACCGAGTCCCAAGTCTTCGTTCAGAAAAGAGAACTGATCGGCTTTATTATCCTCCACATTATGAAGCGGAATATGAATACCCTATGGGGTAGGCCCATTAGCTCTTGTTACCCCCGCAACAACGTTAAATGGGTTGCCTTGCGCATCCAAATTAACTCCAACAACTTGCGGTTAATCCAACCTCTAAAAAGAAGCCCTCAACTCTTGTTGACCTAGGGCGACCCCCTGCATCATATTAATGAATTCATTCATGCGCGTACAAAGTTCAGTCAGCTCAGCTTGAATAGTGTCCATGATGTTTCTTAGATTGCGACAGGTGGCATACCAATGAAGACGGTGATTTGTAATCCTTCCTGAATAAACATATAAGTTAAGAAAACCCAGATAACCTACAAAGGAAAAAATGCAAAAATGATATGAATGCATACAATGTTGTGTTCTTTCATTCTCAAGGTTGTTCACATCCTCATTTCGGTATTCAAGAATAAGAAAACCCAGATGGCCTGTGAGAATTTTGACTCTCGGGAAGAGAATATCATATGAAGCTCAAATTAGCTAACTGTGAAGAAATAGTGTCTGGAAAACGTGTCAGTTCAACCATTGGCAATTTGAATCATGTCAGATAATTGGAAACATGATATTAATAAGGATCTCCCTGAAGGGCCCAAGTTTTTACAATAAGCACAACCACAGAAGTATAAAAGATTACAACAACAGGCCTATAGGTAATCCAAACAAAAGAATCTAAGTCCTATGAAACTCAACATCCTTTAGCCTCCAACTAAGACGTTTGATGTTCTCGAACAGATGAGCGATATCCGGATGGTTCGGATCTTCAAGGAGCTTTTGTATGAGCAAATCCCTATGATCGAAGGAAGCTTGGAGTTCACTGATCTGCTATAAGAAGATCTCTTCATTTCCCATGCTAGGACTAGGCTCAGACCTGGACTTCTTGACCTCTGCACGGACTTTGAGCTCTTCTACCTCCTTCTGAACATCCTCAATTTCTTGTTGTCCTTGAGTTATCTTCTGAATGTAGTCTCTACGCTTCTTGTGGGCTAGTTGGAGCTGCTCTTTCTGGTCACCTAATTGCTCTTAAAGGTCTTCAATTTGCTTCATATATTCAACCTCCACCTCCTTATGCTTATTCAGATTCGCCTCCCATTTTTCTTGCCAGAGATTTATTATTTCGTTGGCTTCAATAAAATATTTCTTGTCCTTTCGATGCTCGTTTGTCTTGCGGATCTCAGCCAAAACCTTTTTTCTTGAAATAACGCTCCCTTTCCTCAAAGTCTATCTGCTTGACCTTCACCATCTCTTCAGCTTTCTGAACCCTTTCCTCTAACTTTTGATTAAGGATCACCATCCTTTGATAGGAACTATGGGCTTCCTGATTCTCTACCATGAGTTGCAGAACCAAAGGTTCTAGCTTTTGGTACTCCTCCAGAGGCACATTAGCCTTAGGTTCAACTGCTGAGAGGGGAGCATCTGCAGAGAATGGCAACAGGACCGTCTGGGTTTTCTCCTTTAACCAGGCGTCGTACTCGGGAAACGTCTGGTTATTGCTTCTGCCCAAGCATATTATACCTCTCCTTTGGATAAGCTTCCAAGAGCCTGCAACTTTCCTCACCAATGGAAGATTGTCCTTTATTGGGAAGTAAAAGGTCTGTGCTAACTCTGACTCCTTATGAATATCTTTAAGCGTGTATCCCAATTGCATTCTCAAGAGAATCGAGTTATAGTTGATGCCCCCAGTTACTCCTAAGAGTGGCACATTGGGATAACTTCCACAACTAGTGATGAAATTCCTTCCTTTTAACCTCATGTTAAACCAGTTGATGTCGTTGGCAGATAGCATGCTTAACCTTTGGGCCCAGATCAGGTTGGGATCAGTGAAGGCTTCAGTACTTGGCAAGTGCCTCATGAACCACTTGTAAAACAAAGGGGCACAACACCGTTCCAAACCTCCTCACTTTTCTCATTCTTATAGTGCACTGAATAATAGAGGTCTCCCAAAAGAGTAGGTACCGGATTCTTAAGCACACAAAGATGAATAACATTCATGTCTACAAACTTGTCGATATTGGCGAACAGAATGATCCCATAGATAGAGAGGGTCAGGATAGCACAAACAGAGTTCCATTGAGCTTTCACAGCAAGCTCCTCAGCCTTCTTAACCAAGAATTCTAAAGAATAACCGGACATTCCCCCTTTGGTAGTACTCTGATTTGCAGATACAATAGACAGGCTCAAATAAAGAGCTTCAAAAATGTCAGCAGGCGTAGGTCTAGCCATCTCCGAGTTGAAAGGAACCTGATCCTGAAGAGGCACCCCTAAGATCAGAGCATACTCCTCCAGCAGAGGACCCAACTGGAAATCATGAAATGTAAAACATCTGAGTTGAGGGTCGTAATACGACAACAGTGTATGAATAACACTTCTCTTTGAACTATCCAGGTCTATCACCATATCCAGAATATCCCCGTAAGCCTTCCGAAAATCTTCAATATAATGTGGGGTGATTAGAGACACCATCTGGTTTATCATCACTATCTTAGTGTTAAAGAAATTATAATGAATATTCTTCTTCCTGAAGTCCTCCATTTCTGAACAAGAAATCCGATCGGAGCTGGGAGACAGTGAGTAAACCCTAAGAATGGAAAAGAACACAAATGAATAATGATGTCATGATGTTATACAATGCAAGGCATGTGATCAGTGATGTGTCTGTGTCGGTGTTGATCAGATAACCAAGTGTTTGTGAAGAGTCATAATAATATTATCTATGTACAGAAATTCCAGAATTCAAAATCAAAGGACCATATAGAACTAGTTCATATCACAAAGTAACATTGGCAAAGCGGGTATGTTGAAAGTTTAGGGTTCCTGCAAACCTGTAAGCCCCTCCCAATCTCACGGGTGTGCTACCTCGGGTCAACATCATGGACTCTCAAAGTCGAATAGAAATAATACGTTCACCATCTCCAAAAAATTGTGTATTACCATCTCAGGGAATCGGTTTAGCATTATGTACTACTCACGAAGGTCTTAGTTGAGTCCGGGAAAAACAAGCATCTCTTATAAGTTTCTAGCTTTAAGCACTGAATCGAGAAACAATAGTGCATTCAGGCCTTGGGATACAATACTATCATCATATGAATAGTTGTTTTGACTGAGTTCCTATGAGAGAACCAGACCATCTTATGCGAGTTGTCAGTGGGCCCTCAGATGCGAGTGGGTTTGCCAACAAATGTGGTATGCCACTGTCATCACTGGAGAGGGTTGTTTCTACTAAGGTCCTCAATGATCGGTCCCCAGATACACATAACTATCGAGGTCGTATCCTGAAGTGGAGGAAATCCCTACACAAAATATTTCCAAGACGGTTGCACTATGGGTGTAGAACACACCGCCACTCATCATCGTGAGATACCATGGAAGTACAATGTATGTCCACGCTAAAGTCTAGGGTGCACTCGAGCCTTGGCATTGGGCTCATCTCATAGTAACCCCATCCCGCCAAAAAAAACCAGCACAGTCCATACAGTCCAGTATATATATGATGTATGGAAAATAAAATACTGAAAGCGATAAATAAAGTTGTAAAGTAAAACCGTAAATAAAGAGGTAAACCTAAACTAAAACACACAGCAATAAACAACTAAACACCCATGGAAACAAAATAGACACGCAATATGAGTGACTCTCAAAGGGGAAACCATAGATTATGGGTTTGATCCCCAGTAGAGTCACCAACTGTTGCTCCCGGGATATTCATCCTAGTACAAACGTGAAAGTGGCGTAGAAAAGGTAGAGTCGCCATCCAGGCATTTTTATCCCGAATGTATGGGAAAGGTAATGTTACACAAATCAGAGAGAAAGGAAAGGACAAGGTTCTGCGAACCGAAGAACTGGGTTCGGGAGTCGGTTACGACCTGGGAAGGTATTAGCACCCCAGACCGTCCGTCGAACCTGACGGGATCCACTTTTGTTTGTTTGTTTCAAAAGGTAAGGAATAAAACTACTGCTGAATAAACACCGCTAACTAGAACTGAAATGAGAGAGAACTGGAAAAAGAGTACGAAAATTTATGGGAAAAATTAAGGGAAAATAAAGAGTGTGCTCGAATGGGCCCTACCCCACTACCTACGTATCTCATGGGAAATGAGAATCATAGTTGATGTAGTTCTCCTAACTAAGGCGGAAACTTTGTTTGTGTTTTTTTATGAATTGAACTGCTTATGCATATGCTCAAGTGTTGCAGGCTCGCCTCGAAGAGTGTGTTACCGTCTTGCAAAAAGACAAGTCGTAACAAGTTCTTTCATCAAAGTGAGGAGAAGAGAAGAGAATTCTTGCAGGAAGGACGTTTGTCATTGGTTTACTTTCTTTTAGAAGAAGTGTTTTTGATTTTGTTGTTTGTGAAACATTATCATGCTAAGACTTATTCATCATAATAGATATCCTACACCTCATCCCGAAATGGAATGCGTGCAAATACCCAATGGCAAAGTCTCCTGGCGCATGAGAAAGCTCGACCTTTATTAGGTGTTTTGATTTTTATTTGAGATGAGAAATAAGACTCAAATAGAGAAAGGACAAAAACTAAGGGAAACTAAGACTCACCCTAAGTTGTTGTGTTATGGAGATCCTATGGTTAATGAGGTTTCCTAATCCTAAAAATAAAAAGGAATCAAGTTCTAACTCACTTCAATGATTGAAGATGAGATTATACCTTAAAGGGAATGAAGAAAGTGAAATATCAAAAAAGCATCAAATGCTTATCGCAATCACACTTTGAACTTTAAAAGGATAGGGAAGAAGGTGTATGTGGGATACCCTCCCACACACATGACTTACCATAATCCCCTACAAAACAAAGGTTAGTAAAATAAATCCATAATGGATAAAAGGAAAGAGGTAATCAAGTATCAAACATATACTAGCATGATTATGACCTAAACTAGCCTCAAACCTAAGTCTAAGGATGCCTAAAAGCTAAGCAAAGCCTAAAGTCAGCAGCTACTACAGCTCTCTAACACACAATCAGCTACTAAATGCAACCAATCATGCAAATAGCCTATTACATCTACCAAATAACATGAAAATAGGTGTAAAAAGTGTCAAAACTCAACAATGCAACATACATTTTACAGCTTCTACTTCAAAATGCAGCAGTGAAAATATGGCAAATTTTAATCATTTTTCAAATACAAATACATGAATCATATTGCATGGATATGTAACATACTACAATCATTAATGAATGCAACATGGTTATTATGAGTGTGATCGTGTGAGCATGCAAACACTTATCCAAACTTTATTGCATTTCCCATACAAAATCAAACATATGCAAAATGGAACTTCAATGCAAATAATAAAATGGAATGAACATACATTTTAATGCTTCACAATCTGGAATGAACATCAACAATGGAATGCAACAAATAAACAATCAACAATGATTGCAAATATGTGAATTGTGCAATTTCAAACAATATGCAACATTCTCATTATGCGCACAAACATCCGAAACATGTGTGGATCGCAAATACAATGCAAAACAAAATTATAAACACACATTAACATGCTATCAATGAAGCTCAACCATGCAAACAACATTCACAACATTTTATGAACACAAATTCAACAATTATATCAAAAATCGGAACCAAATGAAATGTGTGTCGAAAGTTGTCGAAACTAACCGCACCTACACCTAAACATCTCCTAAAAATTTCCTAAAATCATATTCTAAATATCCATGATGATTGGAGGGAGAAGGGTTAACAAAAATACAAGAAAAAGCAATATTTTTTCATTCTGGTTTAGTGGTAACCGGTTACTACCTATGTAGTAACTGGTTACCAGTTCAAAAAAACTGGATTTCTGCAAAATTTAACACATGTAACCGGTTACTACCTATGTGGTAATCAGTTACTCTGAGACTAGAACAAAAAATTGCTGCATTTTCATATCAAAACCACTAGCAAATTATTCAAATAAGCTTTATCCTAATGCCTATCAATTAAGCACGAAAATTACACCTAAATGCAACTATCTAACACCAATTAACACCACTATCGCATCACGATTCTAACTTCTATGATCAAATCAATCAAAGTATCAAAAAGAGAGAGAAAACGCGAAGAATGCGCGAAGCGAGATGAAGAGGAATAATTTAAAATGAGAAGTGGTTACGGATTCACCAACCTACAAAGTGGAGGCTTGCTTTGGCAATTGTTGTAATGTCAAAATGGTATGCGAAAGAAGAGAAAACCGGAGATTCGAAGCTTCTATCCGCGAATGCTCAAAATAAATGTGGTTGATCATAATCTTTAAAAAGCACTTCCGAAAGGTGAAATAAACACCAAAACCGTAAAAAATTCTTCAATAATTCATACAATCGATGCAAATGGTGAAGGCTTAGCTTCGATTCTTCAAGTTTCAATGCAAAACTTGAAGAATCTTGATGATGATGAAGCTTTGGTGTGAGTTTGGGAATGGAGAAAATGAGAGAATTGAAAGAAGTTGTGAAAAAAATGGTGAAAAATGAAATCTCATTTCTAATCTTTTGAGGCTTGGAGTGAACAAGACTTATATAGGTGTTAGGTTTGGAGATAGGTTCGGGTTAAGTATGAGGCTAGGGCTTTAGGCTTGAGACCTAAGCTAAGGGTTAGTTAAAGTTAGTTGGGAATATTCCTAGAATATTCCATTGGCATATTCTTAGAATATTCCTTTGGTATATTCTTGGAATATTCCTTTGGAAGGTGGTAGAAGATTCTAGAATTGGGTAGCAATTGCAAAGCTAATGGAAATGGAAGGTGGTGGAACAAGCAACTAACTGATTTTTAAATTTTTGAATTTTTGAACAAAGTAACCTGGGTACTACCTATGCGGTAACGGTTACTTCAACCAAAATTTGAATTTTTATTCTTTTTGGTGGGAAGTCTTGGTTATCCGGTCTTGGTCATATTTTCTGAGATTATTTTTCTTCGGAGACCTGATAATTGCCAAATAACCCTTGATCACATGCCCCACACCTCGACCAATGATGCATGCTCTATTTTTTAATTATTTATTATCATGCAATGTAAGGATGAATATGTTAGATGACATGGGAACAAAGCATAAGCTACTTAGAACCGGTGATAAATGAGAGGGTAAATTTTGGGGTGTTACACTATCCCAAGACCCTTTTTGGTCCAGCCCATAAGCCCTCAACAAATCCTCTAAAGACTGGATAGTCCTCACTGTCTGACCGTACGTCTGTGGATGATATGCGTAACTCATCCTCAACTTAGTACCCAAAGCATCTTGCAAACTCTTTTGAAAACTCGATGTAAACCTCAAATCTCTATCTGACCCAATACTCGAAGGTATCCCATGCAACTTCACAATTTCCTTAATGTATATCTCGGATAACTTCTTCATAGAATGATTCATCTTAGTCAATAAGAAATGAGCCGGTTTTGTTAATCTATCCACAATCACCCAAATCGAATCATTCCCCCTTGTCATCTTCGGCAGACCCGACACAAAATCCATAGAAATATTGTCCCATTTCCATTATGGAATATTCAAAGATTGAATCATACCTAAGGGTTTCTGATGTTCAATCTTTGACTTCTGACAAGTCAAACACGCATACACAAATTCACCAATATCCTTATACATACCTGGCCACCAAAACAACTTTTGTAGATCCTGATACATCTTAGCACCATGATAGATACTCAGTCTACTTCGATGTCCCTCTTCAAGAATACTCTTCTTAATATCTGGAACATATGGCGCACACACTCTGGTTCTGAACCTCAACACAACATTCTCATCAATCTAGAATTTACCTCTGTTACCTTAGTTAATTAAGATCGACTGATCGACCAACTCCAAATCAGATTCTTATCCCACTTTGTTCTCTTCTAGAATATCGCTAGTCAGTCTCAACATTCCTAACTTCACACTGTCAGGCGTCTTCTCACACATTAAACTCATGTCTATGAACTGCTCGATCAATTCTAGTTCCTTCACCATAAGCATCGACATATGCAGGGACTTCCTGCTCAAAGCATCAACCATTACACTTGTTTTACTAGGGTGGTAACTCAAATCAAAATTATAATCCTTCAACAATTATAGCCACCTTCTCTGCCTCATATTTAACTCTTTCTGATCGAACAAATACTTCATACTCTTATGATCACTAAACACCTCAAATCTAGATCCAAAAAGACAGTGTCGCCAAATCTTTAACACGAACACCACATCTGCCAATTCTAGATCATGCGTAGGGTTCCTTTTATAAATTCTTATTTGTCTCAAAGCATAAGCAACAACCTGACCATTTTGCATCAACACCACACCAAGACCCATCTTCGACGCCTCATAATACACCACAAAAGATTCACATGGGTTAGGCATAATCAACACCGGAGCGGTCATTAATTCCTTCTTTAGTTCCATAAAATTTTATTCGTATGCAACATCCCACATATAAGCTTGCCCCTTTCGAGTCAGCTGAGTCAACGACAAGGCCAACTTAGAAAAACCTTTAATGAACTTGCGATAATAACCTACCAATCTAAGAAAACTTCGTATTTTTGTATCAGACTTCAGAATCTCGCACTATAACACATCATCAATATTAGAAGGATCGACGATAATTCCACCACTTGAAATTACATGGCCAAGGAAATTAACTTCCTTAAACCAAAACTCGCATTTCAATAATTTTGCATACAATTTCTTCTCTCTCAGTACTTACAACATGGTTCTCAAATGCTTAGAAGACTCTTCTTCTGATTTAGAATAGATCAGAATATCATCTATGAAAACCACAACAAACTTGTCCAGATACTCATGAAAGACTTGGTTCATATACTCCATGAACACATCTGGTGTGTTAGATACACCAAACATCATCATTATGTATTCATAGTGTCCATACCTCGTCCTGAAAGTCGTGCTCGAAATATCATCTAGTTTAACACGAATCTGATGATAACCAAACCTCAAGTCAACCTTGCTGAACACACAAGCACCTACTAGTTGATCCATCAAATCATCGATTCTTGGAAGTGGATATTTATTCTTAATAGTAACTTTATTCAACTTCTGATAATCAACACACAACTTCATGTTATTGTCTTTCTCTTTTACTAACAAGGAGCACCCCATGGAGAAACATTTGGTCGAACAAACATCTTCTCAAGTAATCCTTCTAAATATTTCTTCAATTCACTTAACTCATAATTGAACGTCCGATATAGATCCATTGAGACCGGACTCGTATCTGGTACCAAGTCCACTACAAGCACTACTTCACGTTTTGGAGGAAAATCACTTATGTCGTTTAGAAATACATATATAAATTCACAGACAATAGGTAATTCGACACTCGCTATTTCACGATCAACTTGTAACGACGCAAACATCACAAACATCAAGGCTCCATCTTATAAAAGTTCGTCCATTTTCTTAGTAGATAAAAACATCAACTCTCTATTAGCACCAAACTCAGGGAACTCCACAGTCTTATTGTAGTAATTAATATGAACATAGTTGAACTCCAATTAGTTCATTCCAAGAATGACGTCGATTTGGTGTAAGGGTAGACACACCAAATCTATCACGAAACTCTTCCCAAAAATAGTCAGAGGACATCTGATGGGCTTAAGACGTGATCTAATATGTGTCTAGCGGTATCTTAACTGCAAGCGCACAGCCTATCGAAGTAATATTTAAGATTATCGATCCCACAGGGACTTTATGATTACTTAGTGCTAGAGGGTTTACTAGTTTAGCTAAGGTGAATGGTTGTCACGATTTTTGGTTGTTTTTAAGGATTAAAGGCGGGAATTAAATTTTAGTTTAATAAAATAATAATAAGGCGGTCGGTATGTAATTATGTTAACTTAGGCGGGTCAATCTAACCTAGGCTTATAAGGATGGTTCACTTAATCTATTCTGTAGAGGTTATCAGTTTAAATATCTTTAACTCACACTCTCGTGGTCTTATCTCAGATCTTACTCCTAAAGCCATATGCCTGCTCTCGCTAGCCCATAAGTGTTTAGAAATAATTTTTGGAAACTTAATAAGTCTAATTCATTTTAAAGCGCTCTCGCCGTGTTTAAATTAAATGCCTAACTTTAGCTATCTGGTTAAAATCTCACACTCTCGTGGTCTCGACCTAACCTATTACACTTTCCTTACTCTCGTAACAAAAAGATTAATTTTATAATAAAAAGTCACAGCCATAATTTTAAGTTCTTAATTATTTTTAGCCTAGAATTGATTTTACCGATTCACTGTATTTTAATTACATACCGCCTAAAGTGTTTAGCTACTCATAATTGTTGTACCAGACAGATGCAGAAACAGAGGAATCCAAATTAAAATATGCATTATAAAGAAATAAAAATAAATTCTTAACATTAATATAAATGCGAATTAATTAAAAACCTGAATAACAAATATAATGTCAAACTCCTTCTTCCACAATCTGGCAAGCTCGGAGTGCAGACCGGAATCGGAAATAAAATTACAAAAACGAAATGCTGAAGGCTTGAAAGAAATTAAATAATAACAATTTCCTAATGTTGGAAATTGTTATTTGATTTGGTTGGGATATAGAAAATTAAAACAAGAACAGAACAATTGCTGGAAAAATAAATGAAATAGGGTAAAATGGAAATACGGCAGAGCTTCCGCAAGAAAAATTAAAATAAAACTCTGTGTTTCTACTTTGAAATAAAGCTATTTATAGGAAACAATATTTGGGCTTGGCAGTTGGAATAATGCGTGGGCTTCGTAGTTGCTGAGAGAATCCAGGGAAAAGTTGAGTTACTGGGTCTGCGGAAGAATAGGAAAATATTGACTTCACGTAGCACGTTCATTACCAATTCTCAGCAAGTAAACCTAATTTCCCCTTGTCACGTTCGTGACAAGGGTGTCACGTTCGTTACCCTTGTATTTAGCGCGTCACGGTCGTGAGTGATTAGTGACGAACGTGACTGCTCCTTTTAGCGTGTCACGGTCGTGACTCCTAGGTGACGGTCGTGACAATTGCAAATTATGCAGATTATGCAGAATTCCTCTCTTCTTCTTCTTTTCATGCTTGTTTTTGCTCATTTCACTTTTGGCTTATGATTTAGCTCTATAATTGATATACCTGCAAAATGACAAAGAAAACTCGAGGAATCGGGTGTTAATACGATAAATTTGCGATAAAACGTCATTGAAACATAGTAATAAAACGATACTTTTTCTCGTTATCAAACTTCCCCAAACTTAAACCTTTGCTTGTCCTCAAGCAAATAGTCGGTTGAAAAATGATCGGATAGGTTTCCATCGACGCACACACATAACAAACCATACGAGGAATCGTTTTGCCAGATAGACCGGTACTAGAATAAAACACTAACGATACACTAATGACACAAGCAACAAGCTAAGTCGTCGACTTCCCGTTAAACGAAACATTCGGTAATTGCGTTACGATTCCACCTAGAGTCTTTCGATCTTATTTCACCCGGTTTCATTCTAGCGCAATCACATTAAGCCCTTTGCCTTAGCACGCACGTAGTGGAGTAGCCGGTTAGTGACTTTGATCCTTTATAAGCACGGGGTCTGGTACACGAATGTGGCAACCCTACATATATTATCCGATTTGGAGGTTGTGGGGGATCGAGCCATAGCACGCCCTACCAAGTTCAGAACCAGGTACCTCTGAACCAACCCGTAATGGACTCCTTCTCATATTTCTCGTTTCTTATATGCGACCGTGTACTTTGGTGCAATTTCTTTTTATTGGCATCGAGATATGAAGGATCATTATAGATTTAGGCATCAAACACTTATGTTCATCGGCTCCCCACGTGGTTTGTGTTCAGACGGTGCTGACTGCTAGTATAAACTACTAGGGGTTACTTTTGAACTGAAACTTAAGGTGTAGTCGTAACAATTATCGGAACGGAATGCTTAAGTGCGAAGTCTAAGGTGTCAAGACTGTATTGATCTTGTTGAATCGTTCTCAGCTTCCTAGCTATGATTTCATAGGTAAGTCGGGTAATGCGAAGATAAATAAAAAAAATTTCGGTATGGCTAAATAAACGGGGAAAATTCGAAACTAAAGAAATAGCCTAAATATTACTTTGTTTCATTAAAATACGAAAGGGAAATACAACGGAATGGAAAGTGCGGAAAGGGAAATGCGGAAAAAGGAAAGGTATCTCTCCCACACTATATCAGACATTGTCCTCAATGTTGTGATATAATAGAGGGTAAAATACAATACAAACAACGGAAATGGAAAAACATAAACAAAAACATAAACTAAGGCTGCTGACGACCACGGCCTCGGCTTCTGGTGCGGGAGCGTCTGGTCGGAGTCGCTTCAGGATCAGAACCGGTGCCGGTGAGAGCAGTGATATCAATACGCAAAGCCTCTAGCTCACTAAAAATCTCTCCAAGCTTCTCATCAGTCGTCCTCTGGTTGGTGGCAACAGCTAAAAGTAGTGCATCATGTTGCTCTTTTTGCCTTCGCTCTAGTGCGGCATTCATCTGGTTCTGCTGATGAATCGCACGGAGGACGTCTTCAAGTGTGATGTCGGGTAAGGGTGGCTGCCTGGTGGAGGACTCAGGAATGTCCTGTACTGGCTCAGCGGCATCCATGGTATCCTGCATCTCGTCCACTGGTGGATCGACCTGTTCATCAATAATGGGGACATGGCCGGCAGCATCCGGTAAAGCAAATAGCCAGTTGGCTCGGTTGGACGGATCGATGCGGTCACGGCACGGCAAGGTGATGTGGTGATAAACGGTGCCTTGGATAACAGGGATGAACCTGCCATCCTCTCTCTGAGATATCAAGTGGGCGGACCTGCAATAGTTCTTTGTAAGCAACTTTGCGGCTCTGCGAGGCAAATGGATAATCAAGTCACCAAGCTCCAGCTGAATGGCGAGGGTGGTGACAATCCTGCCTATGTAGAAGGGGGTTGCGCCTCGTTGCACTACAGACTGGATATGGGATAAAAGGAATGGGGCAGCATTGATGCGCTCGTCATTTAAGGCACAGTGCAAGAACAAGAGCTCCTTGGAGTTAAGCTTGTGATTGCTCTCTCTTGCAAAAATATTATTGTAGATGATGCGATGAAAGTATCGGATCGCCGGGTTATGGATGTGGGTAGCGTTGAGACTCTGAAAGGCAGTAGCACGGGTGTTGGTGATGCCGTGCCATAAGGTGAAAACGGTTACGCTGAAGTTGTCTGTAACAGCCCGGGCCCCTCGCAAGGCAATCCCGGCACTGCCACCTCACGATCTTCTCTACCCCCCTCTCTAGTAGAGTTTTTGCCTTCCGTGGGAATCGAACTCTGTACCCTGGGGTTCAAGTACATGTTCATTCCATTCCCACTACCAATTGAGCTAGTAGCTCAAGTGGTAGTGGGAATGGAATGAACATGTACTTGAACCCCAGGGTACAGAGTTCGATTCCCACGGAAGGCAAAAACTCTACTAGAGAGGGGGGTAGAGAAGATCGTGAGGTGGCAGTGCCGGGATTGCCTTGCGAGGGGCCCGGGCTGTTACAAAAAAAAAGGCGCCTTTTTTTTTAACAGCCCGGGCCCCTCGCAAGGCAATCCCGGCACTGCCACCTCACGATCTTCTCTACTCCCCTCACTAGTAGAGTTTTTGCCTTCCGTGGGAATCGAACCCTGTACCCTGGGGTTCAAGTACATGTTCATTCCATTACCACTACCAATTGAGCTAGTAGCTCAATTGGTAGTGGGAATGGAATGAACATGTACTTGAACCCCAGGGTACAGGGTTCGATTCCCACGGAAGGCAAAAACTCTACTAGTGAGGGGAGTAGAGAAGATCGTGAGGTGGCAGTGCCGGGATTGCCTTGCGAGGGGCCTGGGCTATTACAAAAAAAGTAGCTCAATTGGTAGTGGGAATGGAATGAACATGTACTTGAACCCCAGGGTACAGAGTTCGATTCCCACGGAAGGCAAAAACTCTACTAGAGAGGGGGGTAGAGAAGATCGTGAGGTGGCAGTGCCGGGATTGCCTTGCGAGGGGCCCGGGCTGTTACAAAAAAAAAGGCGCCTTTTTTTGTAACAGCCCGGGCCCCTCGCAAGGCAATCCCGGCACTGCCACCTCATGATCTTCTCTACTCCCCTCACTAGTAGAGTTTTTGCCTTCCGTGGGAATCGAACCATGTACCCTGGGGTTCAAGTACATGTTCATTCCATTCCCACTACCACTTGAGCTACTAGCTCAATTGGTAGTGGGAATGGAATGAACATGTACTTGAACCCCAGGGTACATGGTTCGATTCCCACGGAAGGCAAAAACTCTACTAGTGAGGGGAGTAGAGAAGATCATGAGGTGGCAGTGCCGGGATTGCCTTGCGAGGGGCCCGGGTTGTTACATTGTCCGGCACGCGGAGATGAGCATCGTCGCCGTGATCGAAACCTAACAGTTCGGCGATCCTTGTTTGTGTAATTTAGAACTCTCGGCCGAGCATTCGGAACTTAGCAATGCCGGTGAGTTGACTTGATGAACCGGGAGGTGTAACATATTGAAACGAACTCAGAAATTCCAATGTGAGGAGTTCGAATGTCGGCTGTGGTTGACTGCACAAGTGCCACAAACCAACATGCCTAAGTAGGAGCTTCACGCCGTTGAGCAGTCCCAACTCCCTCAAGCAGTCAATGTCGACATACCGAGTGGGTTGGACGCCACGGTTCTGAAACCTGATGAACTTTTGTCTTTGAGTTTCTCCATGTTCACCATCTCTAAATTGAATTTCTTCCATTGCATGCAAGTACGGGAATGAGAGATGAGAGGTTTTTGAGTTTTGTGAGAAAAATGAAAAATGTGAAGAATTTGGTTATGATTATAGTGAAAGAAGTGAATGTGAGAGGTTTGGAATAAATGGAGAGGTTAATGGAATTTATTTAGGGTAATGGGAGGTTACGGGATAGTGAGGAGATAATGGGGGGTTTCTAATTTTTGTGGAAGTGGAAAAGAGGTTTCTGCGAAGAAGAACGGTTCTGTTTCTCAGAATTCGTATAACAGGGGTCGTCACGGTCGTGATGTGTGAGTGACGGTCGTGACGCGCTAATTAGCTGGTCACGATCTTGAGAGAATGATGACGACCGTGAGGGATTAAAATCTTATAATATTTTCTTCACAGAATGCATTATCTCACACGTTCAATGCAATTTTTCTTTTTATTATCAATTTCCAACACAAACAATATATATTATTTGATCAACATAAATTAGAGCAAATTTCATCACACGAGAAATAAAAATATTAATCAATTTAAATATAACAGTAACTAATGGAAATCATAGAAATTGATTAAATTGGAAAATGGTAAAACTAGAAGTGCTTTGCTTTTGATATAATTGAAGGAAAATTACATTAATAACAATAAGGTACGAAAATGTTTGCGAAATGTTAAAACTAACTAGAAAAAAATACAAGAAGTAAAATAAGTTAAATCACTACAGCATTTTTTTCAAAAGTGCTTCTTCAAATCTTCAATTGCGGAGTTTAGGTGGTAGAATTGCTCACACGTTATGTCAGTTAAACCTATAACGTCCAATCGCATGCTTTTAATCTCATCTTTAACAGTATTAATATCGGCTTGGTAAACTTCAAGAGTATTCATAATTTTCTTCAAGTTGTCAACATATTCTACTTGATTTACTTCAGGGGTTTCAATCACTTCATCAGTGTGTGCAATGTCATGGTAACCAGGAGGTGTCTCAGGGTCACTTTCTACATCGGTCATTATATCATCCCTTATCTTGTAAGATTGTGGTGTTTCGGGAGTGGATGGATAGTCAGGAGGGGTAAGCTCATAAAGCCAATTATCTTTATTATGAACACTGACTCTAGCATGGTTTGGTAGTGTGAACAGGGTTACTACTTCATTCCTGATTAGGTACTCGTAAGGTGGTTGTCCTAAATTTCTTATGATATGGCGGTTAAAGCAAAATTTCAGATTCATAGGACGGATGGTACCTAAATGGTTACACCTGTGTAATTGGTATCTAAGCCCTAAGGCATCAGCAATCATGGTGACAAGACCTCCTACCAATATGGGTAGATCAGGTTCTTCTTGGATTCGGGTGAAGGTTTGCATCATGAAAGGCACACCATTAACTGGATGTCCATTAGTCAGACATGACATAATGAATATCTAATCTTTAGATACTCCAGTGAGGTTTTCTTCTTTTCCAAAGAAGGTGTGGGCAAGGATCTTATGGAAATAGCGGATAGCAGGATTATGAATCTCATCATTGTTCATGTTATTTGGCTCAGGATGGTAATTTCCGGTTAAGGTTCCCCAAAAGAAGTCCAGCTCAATGTCCATCAATTCTACCTGTGTGGTAGTAAAAGCAAAGGGTCCACTAGGGAATCCTAATAAGTCAGCTAGTTCTTTATGGATAAAGTCATATTCTATTCCGAATAGTCGGAAACTGATAAATCCTTTCCTGAATCCAAAACCGCGCTCGGGTAAGTAAATTAAGGAGCTTAGGAACTCAAGAGTGAGTTCGCGGTAAGTCACAAACTTTTGTTTTATCAGTGCATTCTCCCATCCAAGTTGGTTAAACAAGTATAGGATGCTATCATGTATACATAAGGTTTCCATAGTCAGATCATCCGGGTACAGAGTCAAATTCATTGGTCTCTGTGATAACTCTTCAAATTTCATTCTTTGGTTCCTACCTCTAAATTTGGTTTCCATAATGTTTCTCGGTTGGTTAGCCATAGTTAGTGTAAATATGGAGGAAACAAATCAGGGGGAGAAGGAAAGTGGAAAAGACTTTAGAAAATCTGTAAAAGTGATTTAAAAAATTAAAATAAGAAAAATAAGAAAATAAATACGATTCCTTCTCTGACCATGAAATGACATTTCTCCCAGTTAAGCACGAGGTTTACTTTTACACATCTTTCTAACACCATTTCTAAATTTGATAGACATCCTTCAAGACTTTGCCCGCATACAGAGAAGTCGTCCATGAACACTTCCATGATGTTGTCTATGAAATCTGCGAAGATTGACATCATACATCTTTGAAAGGTCGCAGGAGCATTGCATAATCCAAAGGGCATTCGTCTATAAGTGAACGTTCCATAAGGGCATGTGAATGTAGTCTTCTCTTGATCATCTGGGTGGATAGGGATTTGGAAAAATCCTGAGTAACCATCAAGATAACAGAAATATGAATGCTTGGCTAATCGTTCTAATATTTGATGAATCGTCGGTAGAAACCGGCGTGTCCTAAAAAGCTTCGTATTTCTCGAACAGTCTTAGGGGGTTGAAGATCTTTTATGACTTCTATCTTAGCTTTATCAACTTCAATTCCCTTGTCAGATATAACGTGTCCTAGTACGATTCCTTCTCTGACCATGAAATGACATTTCTCCCAGTTAAGCACGAGGTTTACTTTTACACATCTTTCTAACACCATTTCTAAATTTGATAGACATCCTTCAAAACTTTGCCCGCATACAGAGAAGTCGTCCATGAACACTTCCATGATGTTGTCTATGAAATCTGCGAAGATTGACATCATACATCTTTGAAAGGTCGCAGGAGCATTGCATAATCCAAAGGGCATTCGTCTATAAGTGAACGTTCCATAAGGGCATGTGAATGTAGTCTTCTCTTGATCATCTGGGTGGATAGGGATTTGGAAAAATCCTGAGTAACCATCAAGATAACAGAAATATGAATGCTTGGCTAATCGTTCTAATATTTGATCTATAAAAGGTAGTGGGAAATGATCTTTTCGAGTGGCTTTGTTTAGTTTACGATAATCGATGCACACTCTATGTCCTGTCACTACTCTTTGTGATATCGATTCGCCTTTAGCGTTTTTCACAACAGTGATACCTCCTTTCTTTGGTACTACATGTACTGGACTAACCCATTTACTATCAGAGATTGGATATATTATTCCAGCATCTAGTAGTTTCTTAACTTCTTCCTTTACTACAGTGCTAAGGATTGGGTTAATTCTTCTTTGAGATTCTCTGGAGGTTTTGCAATCTTCTTCTAGCAGAATACGATGCATACAGATTGAAGGGCATATTCCATTGAGATCAGATGTGTTATATCCTAATGCAGTTGGATATTTCTTTAAGACATCTAAAAGTTTCTTTGTTTCAATTATTCCTAAACTGGAATTGATTATAACTGGTCTTGTACATTCAGTGTCTAAGAATTCGTATCTTAGGTTCTTAGGTAAAGTTTTTAACCCTAATGTAGGTTTATTCTTACTTGGCATGGGATCCGGTGTAAGTGCTAAACTTTCGCTTAGACTATCATCCTGATATGGTTCACGCCAATTATCATCTTCGAAAATCGGAGGGATTTGAATTTTCATAATTTCAGAATAGGTAGTTTCTTTCATTTCCATTTCTCTTACACATTCGTCAATTACGTCCAATAGATAGCATGTATCCTCTATAGCTGGTGATTGTAAGAATTGTGTTAAAATAAATTCAACTTTCTCTTCACCTACTTCAAAGGTTAGCTTTCCTTTCTTTACGTCTATTATAGCTCCGGCGGTAGCTAAGAATGGTCTTCCTAGTATGATAGGTGTAGTGGAGTCTTCAGAGATGTCCATGATTATGAAATCAGTAGGAATATAGAATTGTCCTATACGTACTGGGACGTTTTCTAGTATGCCTACAGGATATTTAATAGAGCGATCAGCTAGTTGAACAAACATTTTAGTTGGTCTTAGGTCTCCCATGTCTAGCCTTTTGCAAATCGTTAAGGTCATAACACTGATACTGGCTCCTAAATCGCATAGAGCTTTGTTAATGACGAATTTTCCTATTACACAGGGTATAGAGAAACTTCCTGGATCTTTTAGCTTAGGAGGCATATTATTCTGAATTATTGCGCTACACTCAGCAGTAAGTGTAACGGTTCCATTATCCTCTATCTTTTTCTTATTGGATAAGATTTCTTTTAAAAACTTAGCGTACGAGGGCATTTGAGTGATAGCTTCTGTAAATGGAATAGTAATATTCAACTGTTTCAGAAGTTCAACAAATTTCTTAAACTGGCCCATCGTCTTGGAATTGGTTAATCTCTGAGGGTACGGAATTGGTGGTTTATAGGGTGGTGGAGGCACATAGGGCTTTTCTTTCTCCACTGCCTCTTGATTATTATCTTCCTTTTCTTCTGGTTCATTCACCATTTCAGTCGGTTTATCCGGTTTTTGGTACATGGCTGGATTGTCAAGTCTTGGATCGGTAGGTCCGTCAAGTTCCTTGCCACTTCTTAATATCACAGCATTGGCCTGTCCTTTCGGATTAGGTTGAGGTTGTCCAGGAAATACTCCAGCTGGTGCAGCGGTAGGTGCTTGTTGTTGAGCTACTTGTGAAATCTGAGTTTCAAGCATTTTGTTATGTGTAGCTAATGCATCTACCTTGCTCACTAATTGCTTAATCTGCTCACTAGTGTGTATGTTTTGGTTTAAGAAGTCCTTGTTTGTTTGAGATTGGTTAGCTATGAAGTTCTCCATCATCAACTCAAAGTTCGATTTCCTAGGGACATTAGGAGCAGTCTTTTGATATCCTGGTGGTGTAGCTGGTGCTTGACCTGGTGCGTATAAAGCATTGTTGTTCTTATAGGAGAAGTTTGGATGATTTTTCCAACCTGGGTTGTATGTGTTTGAGTACGGGTTTCCTTGAGCATAATTCACTTGATCTGTGGGAATTCCTGCTAATAATTGACAATCAGGGACATCATGTCCTGGAACTCCACATAACTCACAGTTAGGTGTTACTGCAGCCACGGCGGCTGTTGGTGTTATGGCCAAGTTGTCGATCTTTTGGTTTAGTTGGTCAAACTTTGCATTGACTTGGTCCATACTACTTACTTCGTACATACCTCCTTTTGTTGGTTTCTCAGTTGCGACTCTCTCGCTTCCCCATTGGTAATGGTTTTGAGCGATACTCTCGATAAGCGCATAAGCATCGTTATATTCTTTGTCCATTAGTGCACTGCCTGCGGCAGCATCAATTGTCATTCTCGTATTGTACAAGAGTCCATTGTAGAAGGTATGGATGACCATCCATTCTACTAATCCGTGATGTGAACAAAGTCTCAGCATATCTTTATAGCGTTCCCAAGCTTCGAAAAGTGATTCGTTTTCCTTTTGCTTAAATCCGTTGATCTGAGCTCTTAGCATAGTTGTCTTGCTAGGTGGGAAATATCTTGTCAAGAAGACTCTCTTTAGTTCCTCCCACGTAGTTACTGAATTCGAGGGTAGAGATTGAAGCTAGGCTCTCGCTCTGTCTCGAAGTGAAAAAGGAAAAAGACGTAGTCTGATAGCTTCTTGGGTAACTCCATTGGCTTTTACGGTATCTGCGTACTGCACAAATATCGAAAGATGAAGGTTCGGATCCTCGGTAGGATTTCCGGCGAATTGATTTTGTTGCACGGCTGATATCAGCGAAGGTTTCAGCTCGAAATCGTTTCGGTTGATAGCCGGTGCGGCAATGCTGGAATGCGGTTCAGCTTGCGAAGGACTAGCGTAATATTTGAGTGGATGATTCGGTTCTTCAGCCATCTCTGTGTCCTTTGATGTTTCGACTGGTTTAGGTGGATCTATTTGAAGATCTGGAATGTTGTAATTTCGTTCGTAATCGAATATTCGTCTTCTTACGTGTAAGAAGCGTTCCGATTCTGGGATTAGAGGTTGAGAGTCTTCGCCTTGAGAGCGAGTACTTGGCATACACTCGGGAAATTAGATTAAGAAAATAAATAGTTGTTACCTTAGTCTAGACAATGCTACTCTAAAGTGCACTAGTAACTAAATTAAGGTCCCCGGCAACGGCGCCAAAAACTTGATGGGCTAAAGACGTGATCTAATATGTGTCTAACGGTATCTTAACTGCAAGCGCACAGCCTATCGAAGTAATATCTAAGATTATCAATCCCACAGGGACTTTATGATTACTTAGTGCTAGAGGGTTTACTAGTTTAGCTAAGGTGAATGGTTGTCACGATTTTTGGTTGTTTTTAAGGATTAAAGGCGGGAATTAAATTTTAGTTTAATAAAATAATAATAAGGCGGTCGGTATGTAATTATGTTAACTTAGGCAGGTCAATCTAACCTAGGCTTATAAGGATGGTTCACTTAATCTATTATGTAGAGGTTATCAGTTTAAATATCTTTAACTTACACTCTCGTGGTCTTATCTCAGATCTTACTCCTAAAGCCTTATGCCTGCTCTCGCTAGCCCATAAGTGTTTAGAAATAATTTTGGAAACTTAATAAGTCTAATTCATTTTAAAGCGCTCTCGCTGTGTTTAAATTAAATGCCTAACTTTAGCTATCTGGTTAAAATCTCACACTCTCGTGGTCTCGACCTAACCTATTACACTTTCCTTACTCTCGTAACAAAAAGATTAATTTTATAATAAAAAGTCACAGCCAGAATTTTAAGTTCTTAATTATTTTTAGCCTAGAATTGATTTTACCGATTCAGTATATTTTAATTACATACCGCCTAAAGTGTTTAGCTACTCATAATTGTTGTACCAGACAGATGCAGAAACAGAGGAATCCAAATTAAAATATGCATTATAAAGAAATAAAAATAAATTCTTAACATTAATATAAATGCGAATTAATTAAAAACCTGAATAACAAATATAATGTCAAATTCCTTCTTCCACAATCTGGCAAGCTCGGAGTGCGGACCGGAATCGAAAATAAAATTACAAAAACGAAATGCTGAAGGCTTGAAAGAAATTAAATAATAACAATTTCCTAATGTTGGAAATTGTTATTTGATTTGGTTGGGATATAGAAAATTAAAACAAGAACAGAACAATTGCTGGAAAAATAAATGAAATAGGGTAAAATGGATATACGGCAGAGCTTCCGCAAGAAAAATTAAAATAAAACTCTGTGTTTTTACTTTGAAATAAAGCTATTTATAGGAAACAATATTTGGGCTTGGCAGTTGGAATAATGCGTGGGCTTCGTAGTTGCTGAGAGAATCCAGGGAAAAGTTGAGTTACATAGTAATAAAACGATACTTTTTCTCGTTATCAACATCTCGAACATACAAAAGTAGTAGTGATAGAACCATTAACAGGCGTTTCTATCACCATACTATTGTTCATATCAGACAATCTCAAACCCAAAAAAGTAGCACATTCAAGCGAAATAAATGAATAGTAGCACCCCTATAAATAATAGCAACCAACTCAACATTATTAATAAAACAAGTATCTCAAATCAAGTTATATTTCATATGGACTTCTGAACCACTCAGAGCAAACACGTTGCCATTAATCCGAGCAGCAGTAGTAGTCTTCTTCGATTTCTGACATTGGGTACTGATGTGACCTTGTTCACCATAATTGAAACACATCGTACTTTCATTTGGAAATCTCTAACTTGATGACCTCTCTTACCACATTTGTAACATCTCAACATAGTATTGTTACACACATCAACATGATGACCTGGCTCTCCACACTTGCAACAATTAACATGAGCGGAAGTCGCTCCCCCACTTGTATTCTTCCCATATAAAGCCTTATGATTCCCTTTTTCAGCTGGAGTCACATAAGATTTTCCTATAAACTTCCACTTCTCTCTCTTCTCACTAAGGTGTCTGTAGTGAGCAGATCAAGCTCGACTATCCTCATCATAGATCCCACTCCTATCCACCAGTTCAACATACCTACGAATCTGGTGACATACAATCCTTTATTTGATTTCTGGTCTCATCCCATTCTCAAACTTGATACATTTGGAAAGCTCAGCATCAACACAGTTGTAGTGAAGACAAAACTACACTAGTGCTTCAAACTGTGCAGCATACTCCGCCACAATCATGTTCCCTTGCTTCAATTCAAGGAATTCTATTTCTTTCTTACCATGATAATTGTAACACGGTGGGAGAACTGAATTTTAGTTATGTCACGGATAGCAAGAGTCGCCACCGACTTTTATTTTATCCAAAAGGAAAGGACATAAAAGAACAGGAAAGACCTTAAAAAAGATTTTGAGTTCGGGGGGTAGGTTATACAAAGGGAAGGTGTTAGCACCCTTTATATCCATGGTTATCCATGGGCTCTTAGTTACTTAGCTCACTTTGAATTGTTTTGAAAAGGTGTAGTGTGTGATCAGAAACTTTCTAAGTACTTTGTAATGATCCTCGTATGGATGTATACAAAGACTTGTTTTTTTGAAAATTTGTTTGAAAAGTGTGGTGTAAAGAGTATTTTGAAAGGTGAGGAAGTAATTAAGAGAAATCTACCCTATATTAAGTCTTTACTGTTCTTATGTTCTTTCAATGGTAAGACTATCCCTATTATTAAGGAATAGGTAGTCATTACCTTGGATGTAATTAAGGGACATGTGTAGGGACATCTGAATATAGGCAACTGTAAGGTGTCTTTAGCAATTCGTAGAGACTTATCATCTTTTATTCGAAGGGACAAGATCATTTATCGTAGGTGTCATACCCCAAATTTGTCCTACCCCCGCTATTTTACTGTCTAATCATTGTTTCGAAAAAAATAAAAAATATGCATCATTTCATTTTTTTTCTGTCTAACAAATATTTCAAAAAAAATCCAAAATGTGTATTGTTATCTTTTTCTGTCTGATAATCGAAAAAATCCAAAAAATGCATTCGTTTCTTTTTAAACCAAAATTCTAAACCACCTTTTGCATAAATCCACCTTTTGAAGCCCATTTTAAAAAAAAACACAAAAAGAGCCACCTTTATTATTTTCTTATTGTCACTACTTTCATCACTAGTATCATTATTAACCATTTCTCTTAATATTTCTATTTTTACTATTTAGTTTTTTTCTTATTATCATTGTTACTCATTTTTATATTTTCATCATTATTATTAATCCATTTCTTTTATCATCATTATTATTATTAGTTTTTAATTTTGGTTATCTCTACTTTTCACTATTATCATTTTATTCTTATCCTTATTATTATTATTTTATATTATTATTACCATAATTATTATTCTTACAATTAGTATTCTTATAGTTTTGTTTGTCCTTATTATTCTACTTATTCTACCACCAATCAACCATTTTTTTTACCCTCACAATCAGCAACACAAGATTCCACAAACCAGCCCCACATCATCCAATACAACAAAATAATCCGTACAGATTTTCCCAACGGAAAGAATCTTCCACTACACAAATTTCACAATACCACCACTTCATAATTTTACAAACAGAATTTTCCAGCTGCAAAAATCTTTAATTCTTATCCCCTATCTCCCCTCAAATCTCCCTTTTGCCCTGCACATTCTCCCTATAACTACCGTCATTTTCTTCATTCACAAGGGGGCTTGGAAAAATCAAAAAGAATCTCTCTGCAAAAATAATCAAAATCAAAAAATCAAGCCTCAAAGAAATAAAAACCACAAGAAAAATACATATACTCTTCATTCATCATACCTGCACCACAAAAAACTTCATACAAATCATAAGCCATCAAACACAGACCTCATAAACCGTTTATCCACCATAACAGACTCATCCCGTCACCCTTTCCATTGTGTTTCACCAAGCAAAAAAAATCAATTTAAACCCACAGCAATACCCAATCCACCACTGTCAAAAAAAAGCTTCAAAGCACAAACCTGTGACCACCCTTTCACCGGCGAAACAAACCTTCAGGCCATCACTTTCCGTCACCGTTCCGTCAAAACTGAAACCACAACGTAAACTCGAACCTCCGCAGTAAACCGTCTGAAGAACACTACTCACCGAAAACAGATCTGAGACCCAAAACTGCCGCAAACCATTGATCGCGATTTCGAGAGAGACGGTGTGAACGGAGAAACCGCGAGTAGAAGGAGAAAACGCCGTTTTTTTTCGTGACTGAGACCACTGTCGAATGAGACCCGGGACTGATTGGAGTGAACCGCACCTTGAGAGTTAGGAGGATTTCCGCCGCTTGTTTGAGTGAGCCGCCGCTGGTGTGTTTTTGAAACAGGGTATTGTGTGTTTGGGTTTTCTCTTTCTGTCTCTTGGTTTTTGTTTTTATTACTGACTTATTCCTTTTTTAATTTTATTAATCTAATTATTTTTCTCATTTTATAAAATTAGGATTTATCTAGGTTGTTGTTACTAGGCTAAATCCACTGAATTTTTCTTCATACTTCCTGTCACGGCATACCCTTTTTTTGCTGCTACTTTTATTTGTTTTTTATTTCTTTATTTATTTATCATGCGAACTTGCTTTTTTAATTAATATTTCTTCCATAGTTCATGGGTTTTGATGAGCCACGTGATTTTCTATGAACCATATACTATAAGTATGTTAAACCCCATTTTGTTATTTACTCTTTTTAAAAAAAAAACTATTTAATTTGTTTGTTGTTTTTATTTATTTTATTTTATATTTTATAGTCTTTACTATAATTATTACATTATTATATTAAAAATATTCTTAAAAAAACAATTAGTGAATCATTTAGTCTTTATCTATTTATTTGTTTTTTTTTATTTTTATTTTGGGCCAATGATATTATAAAAGGCCTTTTTTCGCCCGATTACATTTAATCGGTGATGAGCGGTCAATATGAGGCCCTCCTTTATTTTATTCTATTATTTTTATTTTGAACAAAAAAAAATTGTAATATAATTTATTCATTATTTATTTTATTCATTATTTTATTTTTAATACAATTCATTTCAATTTATTTATTCATTTATTTTCGCATTTAAAAAGAAATTACGATTCGACTCCTCATAGAACGATTTCATTAAATCGGCTCTAAGGCAGTAAACGAACCAAATTTTGTCGCGTCCCAAAAAGGTCCAACGCCTTCGAACAGTTGCGCTCGAAAAAGGTCCAACGCCTTCGAATAGTTACGTCCCGATTAAAAGGCCGAACGCCTTCGAATAGTTCAAAAACACTGCACACACGCTTTCTCTTGGGCTAACTACAACGAGACCTCTTTATTTCTCGCAATCCCCTGTATTTATTTTGTATCCCTCTCCCATTAATTTGTACGTATTTTATTTCCCGCATTTTATTTAATTCCGAATCCTTGGTCCAACGCCAAGCGATTGCACTTGCACATTTGCACTTTATTATTCATTATCGTTTATTAGGATCCACCTCTCCTTGCGAGCCGAGCGATTCGTGCCTCGCTGACAAACCACAAAATAAACCTCCATTTGCATGCACCCTCTAAAACCTCAAAAAAAAAACAAAATGTTTCGATTAGATCCAAACCCTTTATCCAACGTCAAGCGGCTTTAGGAAATAAAAACACTTTAATAAATACGAGAAGATTTGTACGCCACGAGCCTTAAGCGGTAGAAAGGGGGATAACGAGCTTTCGTTACTCGCTCCGATTATTTCGACGCAGGACACTCGTCTTGTTGGGCGAGATAAACTATCCATAGTCTTTAGTACATTCGACTCCTAAACCCTTTCATCGACGAAAGGTAATAAAATCAATATCCATTACCCTTAGTAGGCCGAACTACGAGGCTCTGACTTTCCCATTGCACACGGGAGTACGTAGGCACGAGGATCTCAATCCTTGCCGAGCACCTAGGTTCAATCTAACTTATAATTCAACTCATTTCCCTCTAGCAAGCAATTCGTTTAAGCATAGACATCCTTTCTCGTGCGTTAACTTAGATGGTTCCCATCGAGTACGATGGATGTAGGGGGTGCTAATACCTTCCCCCTGCATAACCGACTCCCGAACCCAGGCAATGGTTTCGTTGACCTTTGTCCTCATCCTTTTCCTCCCGGGTTGTATCTATATCTCCTCTTTCCCTCCTCGGGAATAAATAGAATTAGGTGGCAACTCTTCAGTCCGTCCGGCGCGCGGCTCCGTCCATTCGGATCGCGTGAGGTCGTATTTTTCGGGGTACGACAGTAGGCAACCTCGAAGGGACTTGATCTTATAAACTGAAGGGACTTGATGATATTTGTGAAGGGACTTGATGATATTTGTGAAGGGACTTGATGATATTTGTGAAGGGACTTTTCTTAAAACACCTTAATTGACCTTTTGAAATAGGCAACTAAGAGGCAACCCTAGAAAGTGCAAGATGGCGATCAAAGATCGACTTACGTGTGTGCGTGTTTGTATTCAAATATTTATCTTATTTAAGTTAATTATTCTAAGTTAATTTTAATTACAAATATGTTATTCACACCCTAGAATTACTAACCACACAGTAAACACAATCATAATAAGAATAAAGCAAAAATATAGATCTAAACTATTACAAAGCTTCGGGACAGTTACAATATAATCGAGAAATATAATAAAGATAAATAATAATAAATAAACAATAATATCAATGATAATAAGAAATAAGAATAAAGGTTAGAAAAAATAAAAATAAAAGAAATAAGAAATTAGCAAAACAAATTAATATTAGAAAAGATATTTTAGATTTAATTAGGAAAATAGGTTTTAACAATAATAAACAAATACCAAATTATTCACATATTAAAAAAATGATTAATGATTAATTATATTTTTATAAATAAAATTAGGTTAAATTTTAACATTAAAAAATTAGGGTTAGGGTTATGAACATTAGGGTTAGGGTTTGGGTTATGAGAATTAGGGGTTTTTTTATTATTAATTTAAACCTAATTAGTTTATTTACACAAATATATACAATAATAATAATAAATATAAATATGTAATAAAATAAATATAAACAATTTGATTTTAAGAAAATAAAGTTTGAATTTTTAAACTATAAGTTTTTATATAAGAAAATAATATAAACATTTGTTTTAGAAATTATTATTAAGAATTTAATTAAATTAAATAAATATAACATAAAAAATAAACAAAGAAAATTGAAGAAAAAAACATACCTGGGGCTGGGATTCGAACCCAGGCCCTAGGCTCTCCACACTCTGGACCAACAACGTTACCACCAGGCCATGCGCGTCTTGGCATTCATGATAGGAGTAGCAACCCTTTTGTTATAAACCTGTAAAAATCAAAAAAATGCAGCAAAACAAAATGGCCTGGGGGGAATCGAACCCAGGACCATCATATTCACACACAAACACACAAACCAGCTGAGCCACATGGGGCGCGTTCAACATACAATCAGTAATAAAACATTATATTTTAAAACCAATTTTTGAATTTTAATTTCAGCGCCAATTCATCATATTCTTCCTTAGGATTCGCAGGTTTTCCAGCTAATTTTCCCAGGGATTCTCCTGCGAATTTTCTTGTGTTTTAAACCTGCGAAACTCAAACATCAATCAATAAGTACAATTTCATCAAATCAATTATACCAATGAATTCCTTATGATTCATACAGTCCACCTATGTCCTTAGAATCCATTTATATTTGGTTTTTCAGGAACCCCTAATTTGAAACACGAAACCCTAACAATGGCAGTTCATGTTCTAGGCTATGATTCTTCAAGAAAATGTCCAGAAACCATCTATAGATCATGACTAACACAAATCACACAACAAAATTAGTTTATGTTAGCTAAATAAATGGAATCGAAAATTTCAAAATCAAGAACAAAAGAGATTTGGTTTATGCATTCAGGGATGATTTTGATGATGTAAAGCATTGAGATCGTATCAATGATGTTCAAGGATCATGTCTATGTCCTTAGAATACCTTTAATTGCCCTGTAAATATGAAACCGAAACTTGAAATTTTAAGGAAAATTTTGAATGTGAAAAGTGTTCTAGGAGGCTGCCCAATCGTGTCCTCTTGCTTGTGATCCCTTGTATACATATATTAGAAACAAATTAGGTCAGAAAGTTGTAGGTTTATGGGCTTTTTAGAGATTACTTGATCATGAAGATTCAACTTGCTATTTTGGTCAAAAAATCACACAAATCCTTTCCCCTTTGGTTGAGCACGAATTTGAATCTCCCAATCAACTTTAAATCATGTTTATGAGTTTCTAGAATGAGAATCATATCAAATATTGAGCTTTTCATATTTTATTTTGATTTAAAATGATTTTTAATGTATAAAATCAAAATAAATAAAATAAAATTAATAAAAATCTGAATAAATGATATTTGATTCGTGCATGATGTCATGGTAGTGATTGGGTCATAAAAATGCAAGCCCATGTGGAAAGAATTGGTTCTAAGACCCCATTTGCTCAATAAAACTCTCAAAAATTTCCCAACTTTGAAAAGACACAAATCCCTCAATTTTAAGGCTATGAAGGTGTTCTTGGACATTTTGGAAATCTTAAAGAGTCCTCTAACAAACCTCTTTGGTATCATGTCCATATCTTTTACCATTTTCAAATTATGCTCTTTGGAAGATGTTGACTTTTTGTTGACTTTTAAAATGACCTATAATGTCTTAGCCCATACCTTCCAAATGAAGCATTTTTGGGCTTGGCGTGTGAGACACAAAGTTGTATAGAATTAAATTTCCTTCAAAATAAGATTTGGATGGAAAATTCTTGATGAAGCATGTGAAAGTTATGGCTAGTCAAAGTTCAGTTGACTTTTCCTGTGAAAACCCTAATTTAGAAACTCCTGATTCTTGATGATCTGAAATCTCCTTGATGAATCATGATCAACCCTTGATCAAATGATGAATTTTACTTCATATACTTGATGTTGGCAAAACAAATCACGAAGTTTGACTTTGGTTTGACCACAGTTGACCTTAGTTTGACTTTTTAACTGCTTTGATTGATTTTAGCCTATCTAATCATCTAACTGAGCAAACCTTTTGGGAAAGCATTGAAACTTGACATAGGGATTCTTGAAGATATATTGGATGTTATGAAGCTCACTTGAAGCCTTGGAAATCCATTTAGCCTGATGAAACTCAAAACCCTAATTTGGGATGCATTGCTTAGGAGGATGCTTAGTCTGAGGGAACTTCAAAGCTTCCTGACTAATTGTGAACCTTGTGAACCTCTTGAGATACCTTATGAACCTTGTGAACCTTTTGGGACACCTTAGTACACAATGTCTTGTCTAGGTGAGGGCAAATTTTGGGGTGCAAGATCCCCAGGAACTCCCTTTTGAATACAACCCAAGTTATTTCAGTACTAACATCCTCCAATCGCTGACGAGTGTTATCCCACCAGTCCTCAGCTTCTTCCGACAACATGTAAGTACTGAAGTTCACCTTTTGAGCATCATTGCAAGTTGTCACTCGAAATATCTTCTCAATCACCTTGATCCACTTCTCATCGCTCTCGGGATCATGAGTTCCCATGAAAGTTGACGGGTTGTTCCTCTAGAATTTTCCCAAAGCATGAAACTCATCAGGAGCTTCACCATTCTGATTGTTTTGAGATATCACTTAGGCAAGTGATTACAATGCGTCAAAAATCGCTCAATCATTTCATCCAGTCATCTGCACACCATTAACAACATTAGAAGAAACAATTTATTGACAGTGTACACACACTCGTCGACTGACAAGGAGCTGACATCATATAAAACCTGGCCAGACAGACCGACCAGCTCTGATACCACTAATGTAACACCCTTCTACCCTACAGAATATACACGATAATTATCTATAACTATATCAGAGTTAAATAAAAAAATGTCACATTTCTTCATAAAACAACATAACAACGTCCTGCTCCGTAACACGAGTTCTTTCATAAAAGTTTAATTCAATTATCATGCAGCGGAAATTATAGTCTCATTAAATAAAAATCCAAAACATCTTAAATAAGAAACTAACATCGTGTTAAAAGAAAACAAAACATAAATGGTCAACTCAAACATTCCCGACCTGATGTTACATATCAGAGCAAGACACCATCTAAGATCTACAAAACTAGAAAGACTCAGAAGATAATTTTTCATGCATCTTGCAAGTTACCCACCATAGAGGTAATATTTCCAAGCAGACAGGGTGAGTAATCATAAATCATTATGGAAGATATAAAGATATAAATAGGACACAATCAACATCGTTATAACATCATTAGAAAAATCACCAAATCATGCATGTGGTACCGAACAACATGGATGGACACTGAGCCATCACCCTCCAAACGGAGCACATCATAATTACCTTAATCCACACAATGGGATTGAAGCCAACATTGGACCGAAGTCCCAACATCATCACTGGACCAAAGTGCCCAAGTATGCTATGAATACATGATGCAAAATGTCGTCATATTTATTGTCATAAGGTCATCAAGATTTCATCATCATCCATAATTTTCACCAAAACAACATAGTATAACATCATCAATATACGTCACAAGTTATTTAGGTTACCTCATATTTTCATTGTATTATAGTCATTAAAATACAACACATTACATACTTTGTGACCTAAGAACAACAACAAAAAGGAACCATGGAACAAAACAAGATTAAAAAAAACATATGCTTCTGCGCGCCTGGCGCTCGCCCGACAAAACAGTCATTTCGTTCGAGGCTCGCCCGACGGAGCAGAGGAGAAACAGTTCCTATACAATTCCAATAACTTCATATTTTTCACACCTTGCTCACTTCTAGTTCCTCCCAGAGACACTTAAGCGAGTATACTTCTCCCAACAAAACAACTCTCTCGCCGGATAAATATCGCGAGACAAAAAGAAACCATATTTGTGCAATTTTTTGCACAACTAGTCCCAAAATCCCTTACGAATCCCATATTCCTCAACACGAAAATACACAGAATTCACATAGAAATCAACATTCAATAACAACACATCATTATAATCATCTCATACTTTATCTCTTACTTCTAACACTAATCAAAGTCATCATATTTCATCAAACACCTCTCCTAATGTTCCTAAATTTTCCAGAAACCCCAATTTACCTATAAATATCTAAACACTATATCAAGAACAATGAAAAGTAATACTCCTCATACCTTAGAATTCAGTTTCTGATCTCTCTCTTGAATTCCACAGAGATTGCTCTGGAAACTAGTCTTCTTTACTTCCTTTCTTCATAGCGTTTTTCAAAACTGATCATCCCAACAACTAAACTTCTCACTCTCTAACTTCCTTTTTGACAAACATGCCCTTATGACCCCTAATATGACTTTCCCTACTTACCCTCACTTACCCTCTTACAAAGGACCACTTTTCCCTTAATGTTTCTCTCTTATTTTAAATAATAACAATAATCTAAGTAATATTATTTTACTATCAGTATTATCAAAGTAATTCCAAATAATCACCCAACTCATCAAATCCTATAACACGCAACATAAACACACCATACATAATAATATTTCACCAAATTCACCGAAATCACGAATATTCATAGTAAATCAATTAAATAAATAGTTTAAATATTCTGGGTGTTACAGCTTATACCTCTTTTTCTGGGGTGAAAGATATTTTGCTCCCCTTCTGACCAGGTGGCTCATCTGGTGAGGGCCATGGCAATGGAGGAGCAAGCTTTGTCTACAATTCAAAGAAGTTCGGGGTCTTCTCATAAATAGTTAGGTGAATATATGAATTCCACCATTGCGGTGGTTTCGCAATCCTTTGAAAATACTTTGGACTAAGTGGAACAATTTAACCACCCTTTGATGTTTTCTAGGGAGAAAATTTGGACGGATTAATCCGTTATTGATGATAATATCATTTATATACGAAAGTAGGCTTGTTGGGGCCTTTGTCCAATGTTTTTTGTATGATGTTGTTTTGATAGTACATTATAATGGAAAAGTGTGTAAAATACTTCTTGTATTGAATGAAATTCTTTTTGTTATCTTCTTGAGGTATATTTGTTTGATCTTGAGTGCAAAACTCTAAATCTTTGTGAGCCTAGGAGGTTTTCCCTCGAAGTTAATTGGACGGCTATTTTGAGACGTTTTGTATGATCCTTAGTGTGTAGTTCCAGATATTTACAAACTTATGATGTTTTCCCTCGAAGTTTATTAGACGTCACTATGACAATGAAAAGGGTAATACAAGTTTTATTTATTTTCGATACCTATTATGAGGCATTTTATATGATCTTTAATGTGTAGCTCTGGATCTTTATAGACTTACAAGGTATTCCCTCGAAGTTTATTAGATGTCACTGGTGTTGTTCCCAGCCAAAGGTCGGTTTCCCTTTCTTTACTAGATGAAAACCTGGTCAAAGGTAAACGCGTGGTCGACCCACCATGACATATGGAGTGGCTAGCTGAAAGACGGGGGTGGGTTGTTATTTCATGTAGGGGATAGATTGATTTAGTCGGACATATAAAGCATCTCCGAAAACACCCCTAACTATATGTATGGAATTGATTGCTTTAGCGGACATACAAAGCGTCTCTGACAACACCCCTGACTTTATGTGGGGGGTTGATTACTTTAGCCATATGTGCAACGTGTCTTTGATATTACCCCTTCTTTATGTGGGGGATTAATTTCTTGAGTCTGACGTACAAAGCATCTCTGACAACGCCTGTGACTTTATATGCTCTGTGCATCAATATCTCTGGTCGTACCCCAAATTTTCCTATCGTTATGCATAGTCATAAGGAAAATAATGTTTTAGAAAACATCACTATATTTTTATATTGGTAGATATTTATGTATACAAGGTAAATGATTCAAACATAGTATTCTTATATGGTTTAAGAATAGGAAACATAACTAGGAAGACTAATAGTCATTTATTCATTCGCTCCTTATGGTTGCTTTAGCCACTTTTTGGAGGATGGATTCCAATCTTGTTAAGTTACTCGATGACAAAAGTGACATTGAGATCTATGTATATGATTTCTCCCCGATATTTCTAGAGATCCTATTATATTCTTTCTTCCATCTAGGACGACATTGATGGTTTTCGATTCTCAATGTAGCTTGTGGTATTTAAGCTTGAGGTGGACCAACGAGGCAATAACATCTAGCATGATTGCAAAGGATTGTCTCAAGATAAAATTGTAAGCTTTCCTGCAAGAAACAACAAAAAATTGAGAACTTACCGCTCATATGTTCTTTCCATTTCCAACAGAAATTATTTGTTCCACATATCCCTCGGGATGGGTAATGGTTTTGTTGAATGCTTTGAGGGCAGAGCCTTTGATTGGCAGCAAACTGCTTTGGTCCAACCACATTTTTTCGAGTAGCTATGAGTACATGATGTCATAGGAGCTGTCATCGTCAATGATGATTTGAGGCACATCGAATTTCCTAATTATAGTAATGATCACGAGGGAAATATTTTTGTTGGGAACACCTCTAAATTTCTCTAAGTCTCATAATCCCAACATAGAACGATTGGGGATTTTTGTCCACGTGATTCCTTCTTGTAATAGACAACCACCATATATGCGATATTCCTCTTCACGGTGCCTTTAGATAAGAGGTTAGCGAGCAATTCTCCTCTAATTATGGCAGTGATGCATGTGCATTTTCCTTTTCTTATCTCCTTGCTTTTTCCACATGTCCCAACCAAGTTGATCTTCGAAGGAGATTCACCCCTAGGTGACTCTGATTTATCCTACTTGCCTCCCTTTACATACTCGGCTAGTTGGCCCCTCTTTATCATCTATTTTATGGCATCAACTGGATGCAATCATCAGTATTGTGGGTGAGGCTTATATGGAAGCGACAATATTTTGATTTTTCCAACCGAGATGACTCTCTAATGGGATAAGGGGGTCAGATTCCTTCTTTTCGAACTTAAGTATTTACACACTCTTGATAAAATTTCTCATGAGAGACCTTCGGGGGAGTGTACCTGTCGTACTTTCCCAACATTACCCGATCAGGGTCATCCTAACTCCGATGAGACTTCTTCCATGCCAGGCGACTTGAGTGAAATTCGATAGAGGTAGGATTATCAAAACATGTAGTCATAATCTCTTTTAGGATCATGTATGGCTCGGCCATGGTTAAAATTTCCTGGATGAGTTTTACCATCATTTTCCCTAACTTCTTCTGCTTGAAAGGGTGGTCTCTCAAAAGGTCGTTCTCGAAGATCCAACATTGAAAACTTTCTTGAGTCCTTTCCACCTCAATAAAAATACCGTGTGAATTGGTTTAAATATGACCACAAACTTTCTCTCTATCTCTACACGATCCTGCTCAGGGCATCTTTAGTTACAGGTCATTGCTTCCAGGCAATAAATCTTGCAGAATACCTCTCACAAAAATTTGCCCAAACGAATATACTTATGTCGGGTAGACCATTGAACTATAACTGAGTCGGTCCAACCAGGGTTAGTGCAAACAATTTTCACTTATACGCGTCAACAACGCTGAAGTAACTCATCCATTCATTCACGAGTTACATGTGTTCGTCAGGTTATACTTTATGTCGTAATCCCTCAACTTTGAAGGCTTCTCCATAGATCTTGGGATCTTAAGTTCAAGTATTCTTATTGATAGAAGGTGTTTTTGTTTCTCCTTTTCCGAGCACGCATATACCTCAGTCGAGGAAGGAGCATGATTTCCCTAGTCTCCCTCAAGACTAGGATGAGGAGTCTGATACTTTCTGCTCTTATGTTAATCCTTCGATCGAGGAGCCTCATATATATTTTTCCCAACTGATTACGGGATGGAAACATGAGATTTTCTTAAAGAAACTTCTTGAATTGTATTTTCATGGGAGGGAAACTTGCGAAGGCTTTCTTCTAGGCGTTGAGGCCTCACTTCAAAGGCGTGTGAATTTTGTTGTTGAACAATTTTAAACATATTGTTCAATAGCTTGTTAGAACCTTACATTCCAAGATTTGGTTGGAGAGTGTGGCGGCCAGACAAGTCTTTAAGTTGTGTAATTGAAAGTGGAACAAGAGTCTCTATTGAATTTACTTGAATGGATTTGGCCAAATGTAAAGCCCAAACCAGATATGGATGCAGCGGAACAACTGTTTCAAGACTTGTGACATTTTGCGGTGGATGAATAGGTAATGAATTACTTTCTGCTAGAGCAACAACAACAACTTTGTACGCAACAGCGAATACGGTAACCTTAGTACCAACCATCACTGAAAATTGTAGGAACTGAAGATCCAGAAATTTGAGGACAACATGATCGAGATTACACTTGGATGAATTAAGATGCTATGGATCCTTACGTTTGATTGTGAACTCACTTGTTCTAGTGATCAGAGGAAGTTGTGAACTGAGAAGTTTGAGAGAGAACGTGAATTCGTGGACATCGTAGGGATCAGAAGTCGATTCTCACAAATGATATCATTATTATGTTCTGGGACCAGAATGAGAAAATGAATGGTGGTGGTGGCGGATCGTGGCTCTGATGCGGTGAAGTGGAGGGGACCTGCAAGATTAGCACTCCAACGCTCAAGTCAGTATATAAAGAAAAAGAGTGAAATAAAACTATATTTCAAATTGTTACGTTAACTTGGCGCCTACTCTATATATAGAGAAGGGAAAATAACGAACTAGATATTTGTTTGTCGTCATTTGTGAAGAGTCGTTGAATGTATTTGCAATTGAGATCTCTTAGAATCATAAGGATGATGATTTGAATTTGGAAGATTCTAGAAGAAACGAGACTTCTTCTTGGTGGTTGACAGAAAGATCTCAGGTTGATCTCATGGCCCATAACAACTTCAAATTTAAGTGATTTATTTTGTAATTTTGATATTTTAAAAAAAAAGTTATAGTAAAATGATAAAATATATAAAATAATATTTTAAGAATTAATTTTTCATTTGAAGTTTTTTTAAATTCTTTGTAAAAAAAATTAAACAAAAACATTTAACACTATAAAAAATAATTTAAATAAAAATTAAAACAAAATCAAATTTTATATTGATTGACTCACAAAGTAAGTTACACTCGCTATTTTTATTTTATTTTAAAAATAACATAATGTATAACAATATAACAACAAATCATGTGCATTATATTGTTTATGCACATTCTTAGCGAGTCTAATATTTCCAACTAATAATATTTCAAGCACAATATTGTGACACTATATTTATTGACACAGTTAATCAATGACCAATGTTTTGCACATGATTCACTATTGTGAGAACTCTCTCTCATTGGTCAACAAATAGTTATATAAGGTGTTGGTGCTATAACTTATATACCCATTCTCTTAACATTGCATCTAAACCAATGATATTAATACACACATTTAATTATTGTTTGGGTTTCTCTATTTTATTTTATTTATAAAAAAATTCTCTTTATTTTAAATTTCAAATAGCTTTAGTTTTTTTTTCATATTTTTGTATTAAATTTTGATGGCAACTCTATTTTTTTAATTAAAATTTAATGAGTTTAAAATTTTAAAATATTACCCGTTTAAAATGTGAAAGTATGAGAAAGAACAAGAATTCTTTAAATTTAAAATATAAAAATGAAGTATGTTAAAAAATCAAATATAATAGAAAATAAAAAAGAATAATTAAACCTTTTTAAAATATAACAATCAAATATTTATTTTGTAGTTTTCTTTCAATCATTTTTTTTCTTCCGGTTTTGTATGTGTTTTCTTCCATAATTTCATGTACATACATCAATAGTATCTATATTAACAACTTCACATATTTAAGGTCAAGTTTGTTAATTGGTATCCCAAGCAATTTATATAATTTACCATCTAATCTAATATCAAGACAATCAATTTATATTTGCAAATTTTTTAATAAACATATTTTACTTTAACCATTATTATAGTCATATAATTTTTCTAATCTTTTTTAAAATATCAATTTTACTTCAACATATTGTTATACAAAATTTTATCTTCTATTTGATAATTCTTTATATTTTTTAATCTCTTCATTTTTGAAGACGTGATATTGAAGATTATGATAAAAATAAATAAAAAAATTATTAATTAATATTAGTAAAATTGAAAATGAAATAATGATATTAATTAAAATTGTAATATTATTTAATAATAATATATAATATTATATTTAAAAAGTTCAATAAAGTTATAATACATTTTACATTTTATATTTTACAGAATAAATATATTTTTCAATTATTATTTTTATATTTTTAAAAAGTTAATTAAACATAATTTCAAAATATATATTATATAATTAAATATATTTATACTTCTGACCTTCAACAGTATTGATAAAGCAAAATGTTACCATGCCTTTTTATTATTGGACTCATAACTTATATATTAGAAAGGAAATATTTAGTATAAATTTCTCTATCTACTTCATTTATTACTTCAACATATTTAATAATAATTTAATAATTTATGTTTTGATATATAATTGGTATCTGGTGATGTTTTGTTTGTATAGCAAATTTTTGAGAAAATAAAGCGCATAAAATAAAAGAAAGAAACATTATCCTAAACATGATATAAATGTAGTTTTAGTATTCATCTCTCTAAAACCATTAAATGGATGGTTAGTATCTAATCCCATTCTAAAATCATTGATGGATTAATTTCTCTCTTATTTATAATTATTTATTTATTTATTATTTTATTTGTTTTAGCATAAGATAAATACAATAGTCGAAAAAATAAAATATAAATTTATTTGGGAGTCAATCAAATAAAAATAATTGAAATTCACATTTAATCACTACTTAATTAAATAAATTATTTTTTATTTATTTTATTTGGATTAACATTAACTAAATTTAACTTTCCACCTCAATCTTCATGAATCATATATATTTTATAAGTTTTTTTTAAATGTATAATTAATTAAAAAAAGTTTTATTATATTTTGTTCTTGATTTTTCTTTATTTAAAATACACAATTTGAATTAATAATAGAGAAAAATTATTAAAAAATTTATTTACATAATAAAACTCGAGAAGATTATCACTATAAAGTGGAATATGTTTTTTATTTGTGCAATTAAATTCAAATTCTATAATAATAGAAAAAAATTGCCATCTAAAATATCACTAAAATCTTAGTATTAACCCTAAAGATTAACAGTCAACAGCATCTATGAAAATGGACAAACAAGAAAACATCAAAATGATTTAAAGAGAAAATAAATAAAACTACACACCATCTACAACCAAAATTTTTTTTATCTTCTATGTCCATTGCATTGTGTGCTCTCTTTTTTTTTTTTTAATATTTACCATCCGGTTGGTTAATTCCTTAAAAACAACTTTGAAATATAAAAATCTTTGAAAAATTTTTGGTTAGAAAAGTTTTGAAATAACTTGCACAAGTAGGATAATAATAGGAAATTACTTGATTTCTCTGAAGAATTTTAAGAAATCCTTCGAAGAAGAAAACACTCTCTCTAAGAAATTTTAGGAAATTACTAATCATGTGTTGGAATATTTCTGCTCAACTTTTTTGAAATCTATTGGTTTTAGCATTTGAATTTTTCTATTTAACTACCTTAATGTACCTAGTGTACCAATTTTCAAAGGCATGCGTAAATCATTACACTTCAAGCCTGTTGGTGATAAGATTCTAGCCAAATTCTCAACTTGAAAGGCATCTTTGCTCACCATGACATGTAGAATTATTTTGGTTAATTATGACATTCTTAATATGCACACTCATTCTATTTCAGTTCCATATTGGTCTTCTTCATTGTTAAAATCGATTTAGCAAGCTTCTAGAAATTACATTTAGAGTGGTGAGGTTTCTAAAAGGAAAAGAATCATCGTCTCTTGAAAAAAAGTTTGTAAGTTTTTGGCCTTTGGTGGTTTAGATCTTAGGTATTTGAGAGGAGTGATACTTCAAATTTGAAAATTGGTTGTGATATTATTGAGGAACCTTGCTTGAACTAATGATTTAAAATACAGAGTATGCAGTGTGGCTAGTATCATTAAGCATCATAATTCCTCTTTGATTTGGTTTGGCATAAAGCAAGAATTCCAAGAGTTCCTTCTGGTTAGTTGGAAATGGTTATTCTATTAAATTGTCAAAGAATGTCTCTCCTTCCAAATCTTTCATATTGTGAAAACTTATGCATGAAAAAATTCCAGAGTGTGCACTTTCTTTAAGCTAGAGGTAGTCATCTTGCTTTCATGTGCACTTTGTGCAAGTTTAACACTTTCTTTAAGCTAGAGGTAGTCATCTTGCTTTCATGTGCACTTTGTGCAAGTTTAACTATGAAATTATTTTCTTTTTATTTTCTTTCAAAACAAATTGGCTGCCAAATTTTGGCATTGCCTTAGCTACATTGCTGAAAATCTTATGTAAAACTCTCTAGAAAAATGTGGACTTTCTTTGTGAAAAAGGTAGATCTCAAAGTATGCCTTCATTCTTATTATTAATTTCATTTGATCATCTAGGAATAAGGCTTATGTTTGAGAATTATTTTCCTCCTTTTTCTTCCTCTTGATCTTTCATTATGGCTCAAATCCAACTTGCTAGTTGCAACCCAAATTTAGTTTCTAAGAACAAATATAGAAGACTTCAAAATTCTTAAAGCTTTTGATATGCGATTCATCCTCTTAGGTCCCTATAGTTTTAGAAGTGATATGGAAGTCTCCTAGGAACTCATGATCAAATCAACTAGGATGTGGCTTTCATGCACCATAATTCATCTAGAGCCTAGGAATATATTTATAAATAATAATGGTTTCCTTTGATTTGGAATATTTTTCTGAACCATTGATTTGGAATAGTTCTTTCTTTGACGGAATTCTCTAGTGTGCTAAGATGTATTGAGATTGATATGGGACATAATTAATGTAAACTTTGGATTGAATATAACGTCACTCTAGTTGTTAAGGTTTCTTGACAACTAAGGAATATATGGAAGGCTTGTTTATTCGTTATTTTTTACATTTATTTTATACTAGTTCTTATTTGCTTTGTTATAAATAAGGTAATAGTTGTGCATACCTTTTTTTTCTTCCTTATACATCACGTCAAACTCCCTCCATATCTTTGAATCTTTATGGATAGAAATTAGAAGTGATTTTGTAAACAAAAAAGAAAGGTTTATCTTCATCAATAAATTGAGATTTTATTTAACTGATTATATATATATATATATATATATATATATATATATATATATATATATATATATATATATATATATATATATATATATATATATATATATATATATATATATATATATAAATAAGAAACCTTTTAATATCATCAGATAATAGAAATATTTTTTTGTTCATTTGGCTAATACAAGGGAAATGGGCGTCTGTTGAGATGTCTTGTAAATATGTCATAAGATCTCTTTGGCCTGCGGTCGGGAGCTTGAGAGTTGTATGCCTTGACCAGTGTGGATTATTGACATCTATCAAATCATGTCCACTTCTCTATAAAGGGAAAAAAAGGAGGTCTCTCTCACACACACACCATCTTCATCTCTAATGATCATAAAAAAAGTTCATATCATTGCATTTGATCATAAATATTTTTCAAAGGTTGTTTCTTAAAAATCAAGAGGTGTGACATGTATTATACCACAAGTGCATGATAATATCAAGTAGTACAAAAGATCGAACCCACAGAGAGATGTGTATGAATGTTGAATTTATATTCTAATTTTATTTATCTAAAGCGGTCGCAAAAGTGATTTGTTTGGTGCAAGTGAAATGAAGTTTGACAAATAATAAAAGCAGGACATGGGGTTCATGATTATCTATCTAGACTCACCCCAATGACTATTCATGTTTAATTACGATAATATCTAAGCATTTTTTTATAGAAAAGTAGATAAAAATGTGTGTCACTCACTTTTGTGGATTACGGAACTAGACGTGTTTCTTGGTACAGATAAATGACTTTCTTAATAGAAAGCTAGTCACATTGTCACGACGGACACCTCGTTACTCTAATGATTATAAAATTTACCATCGAATTTAATATCACTAGCTAACAACCAATTCATATTTACAAGTTTTTGAACCAAACAAAATTTTATTTTAAATATTATTGCAGTCATATAATTTGTTTAATTCTTTTATATTTTTTAAAAATCAATTTTACATTCAACATGTAATTATACAAAAATAGATCTTATGTTGTGCTTTTTTATTGTTGTTTCTCGTATACCATTTTAAGTTGTTAGATTAATTCAATTGAAATAGGTAGTTGATATGACATGCATTTCTATTTGGTTGGAGGTTAGGGTAGTAATGGTGTTTATGCCATGGCTGAAAATCGCAACTTCATCTAAAAATGCATCACCGGATTTTCTCTGTGTTATTTTCGAAGACGTATCTCCTGATATGTGTCTAAGTGAATTTTGGTTGGATTTTTTATGTGACTTCCTGATTTTATTATAGGTGGAATGAATGGCTTAAAACAATCCTGGAAGAATTAGGTTCGGCCGTGTGTCCCAAACCATGTCTATACGACGTGAGAGGGTCGCGGCCAAGAGCACGATGTAACACCCTTTTTAGCCCACAACATATTCAAACATATTATTTAAGAAAATCAGAATTCAACACAAAAGGGCATCACGTTTTCAACATAATCATCAATTAAACACCATTTATGTGTCATGTCCCGTAACACGGATTGCAATCTATGTCATAAATAAAACAAAACCTCAATTCATGGCAACAGATCATTATTCAATGTCTTAATCATCATGATAAAAAGGATTCAACTATAATCCAAAACATCGTCATCAAGTGTTAAAAATAAACAAAAATGACAAAATAAACCAAGTGTTCCCTAGTGTTACACGACACAGAGCATGACACCATCTAGACTCTATAAACAACAAGAGACGCACTCTGAGCTACTTCCGATCACCGAACTATTCTTGAGAATCTGCAGGATGGCATAATAGACTATCACGAAAGGCAAACATGGTGAGTAATCCACGTTCAATATACATAATATAAAGAAGGAATTATAAGACGACATACCATCATACATCATTTACATCAAATCTCACCCACATACAAGAACAAGTCACATCTTCATACAACAAATGCATTCATTCTATGCCATAAATAATGAAATGCAACTTCATAAATGCATGTGGTACCGATTTTCAACATGTGATGGACACTTGCCATCAACCCTCCACATGGGAGCACAACATAAACAACAACATCGCAATCCACACAATGGGATTGAAGCCTCAGTCATCATAAGAATGCCATGAATGCACGATGCAACAACAACAATATCATCTTAATCAACATTTGCATCAACATTCATCATTATACATCATTCGTCATTCATATATCTACCTGCTTATTCATAATATCATTACTACATAGTATCATCTTACAACATAGTCATCATAAGATCATTTCATCATATTTCCTACACATTTCGCATATTATAGCATGGTAACAACTCACAACAACATCATATCATCATAGCACAACAACAAAAATCATCACGAGTCATCCAAGAAAAGAAATTATTTTTCAAAAAGCTAATGGTCTCGCTAAGCGAACAGCTAGCTCGCTAAGCGAACAACTCTTTGTGTGCGAACTCTCCAAAATTCCACTCGCTCCCTAAGCGAGAAGGAGATTTCTAGCAGAAAACCCTGTGATTTTATGTACATCTCAGTCACGCTCAAAAACCCTCAAAACACCTATTTACAACATAAAACAACAGAAAACGATCATACTACCTATTATCATCATGTAATCATCACTTCTAATCTCTAACAACAACAAATCATCAAATTTTATCAACAAACTACCCAACCCTAAGGTTTCCCCTCAAAAATCCACTTTCCTCATAAGACAATCCATACATTATAGACATTGAAAGAGAACTACTCCCCATACCTTATTCAATTTAGCTTTCTCTTTCACCTCTTGAGAAATTCCCCTTTGGTCTCCTTGTTCTTCAAAGCAATCCTTTAGCCTTCACCAAAAACACGATTATGAGAATTTTGATTGTATCCTTTTTTCTCATAAACTTCACAAAAGACCACTCTACCCCTTAGACCTCCAACTTCTTTTATTTTATTTTTAATAAGAATATTTAAATAATATCTAATTATTATAATATCACTATTTAATAAAATATTTCATTCTTCTTAATATTCCACAAATTACCACTTATTCATAAATAATTATACAAATAATTAAATTATGAAATTGGGGTGTTACACATGAGGCCATGAGTTAATGATAACTCGTTTGATGGTTCACAACAACGAGGTTCACAACCATTTGGTTCCACTTCTCGTAGTCGCCTTTGAAACCCTAAAGGAACCCTCTTGTAATGCATCTTAAGAGAGTTATTCAAGTGGTCCACTTGACACCTCTTTACTTCATCTATATGGAGACTATGTTGCTAGGCATGTCTGAGAAGAAAAGGTATACTTATTTACTTTTGCACATATTTTTTACTTTTATATTACATATGTTTTAAATTAATTAAAGGAGCGTCCATGTTTAAATTCTAGAAACCACAGAAGGAAGATAATAGATTTAGAACATCCTGATGTTGAATGGTTCAAGAATATTATCTGCTACTCTGATCTTGCTGGTTTATGTTATGTTGAGTACATGATCATAAACCATGGCATGCATGCGGCATTTGTACAAAGATGACATTTATATACATCATCTTTCCAGCTTCCTCTTGGCAAGATGACCATCACCCTAGATGATGTCTCATGCCTCCTACATCTTTCCATCAGGGGAAAATTACTGGACCACAAAAGGCTCTGTCGAAAAGAAGCCAACGAGATGGTTAGATATTTAAGGGCAAATCCAATAAAGGTTGCAAATGAGGTAGCTGACACCAAAGGTGATCATGCTAGATTTAAATTTTTGGAAGAACTTTATTTAGACCACTTGCATGTGACGTTGGATGTCGACGATGATGAATTGTTTGTTGAGTACCACTGACAGTGTGCATTGAGATGTTACCTTTTGTTTCAGGTTAGCACGTCATGTTTGTGGACAAAAGTGAAACATACGTCGATGAGGGCCTCATGTGTTGGTCTACATGCACTCAAAGTTGGATGGGGTTGTCTTTGTAAGACAAAACAGGTGAAGGAAGTTGCACGCTGCTTTCGGTAATTTGTTGTTACTAATATTTATATAACTATTTTGTTACACTTGTTATTAATATTATATTTGAACCATTTTTAAGGATAGACCATCTCCCACTTTTCTTACACCATCGGTTGGGAACTTGTGCCTACCTATTCTAAGGATTGACCATGTGCTGATGTTTTTTGCCCTATATAGAGGGAATCAGAAGATTGATCCCTTCCCGGTGTGTCTTGATTGTCATGTAGTATATGACATTGTTTTCTGCCCATACGAAGGTTATTGTCAAACGCGTCCCTTAGACCTCATTTTGTTATACTTCATATGGTTGACATGTGGGTCAAGTCTGGTGTATATGTATCTTCCTGAGCTATTGATGCGATAATTGGGTATTTGCAGATTATTCAAGACATCCCTCAGAAATTGTTCCTCCCACCGTCCTCTACAGAGATCTTGATGTGATACTTGAGAATTTCGAGAGTCATTGGTACTAGAGAAGTATCACATGGTGACAACTCTTGTACATTGGGCTTATGCAGATGGCTACATGAGATGGTTCTATAGGGTGTCACACCTTATCATGATACCAGACACTTCAGGAATACCACTCGGGCCTTCTGATCAAGAGGTATTTGAGGGTAGGGATGACCACATCTAGGACGTGAGCAGCGTATGTCGATGTATTATGGATATGGTGAGATCAGACATATAAGTTAGACTATTTTATGAAGGTAGTTACCAGTTGGCTATTGTAGAAGGAATTATCATGGAGGCACGAAATGCCTTATTGTACAGGCAGAGAAGTCAGTGGATAAACATACTTAGTAGGTTATGTTTGGTTGTATTGTTTTAATATTTTTGGAACAAGTTATATATGATCGATACATTTTAATTTTATTTAATTAATTTATGACTTTTTTACTTTCATTTTACTTTAATATAACTTGATTTCAATGTAATATAACTTGGTCAAAGAAAATGTTGGGACAATATTGTTGCCTTGAAATCATTCAGGGGGATTTGAATATGTATCTCTGAAATATCCTCAATACACAACTAACACGCTCCTAATGCCTTTTAAATAAATACAAATCATATTTCGAAGATGCATCTTCGGATATATCCCAAATAATATTCGGAGATGTATCTCTGGACAAAATTTTATTCAAAATGGGATGTCTTTTAGAAATTACAAAAACTTATGTAATTTTTAATGCATTCAGAGAGATATAACTTCAGAAACAGAAAAGAATATTCTGGTTTCTAAAATGTGTGACACACCGGGTAGAGCGGAATGAATACCCCTAAAGCAAATGGTTTTGGCCCAATAACTTGTCGTGTACACACTTGTTTTTTATTTGTTTTTATTTATTTCTAAATAATTGGCAGGTGATTTGAAAGATGAAAGTTACATTTTCTCTATCTCAATCTCAACTTGCACATAGTTTTAGTCATTTCACAAGGTGATTTGAAAGATGAAAGTTACATTTTCTCTATCTCAACTTGCACTTGCACGTACACAAATTAAAAAAATATATAGTTATGTTTTCATCAATGAGATTCATAACATTTTAAAGGTTGCATCCCACCAAACTAAATATAAAGAAGAAAAAAAAGTGCTAGCATTACAATCTTTAATACTATTTTCAACACACTCGTTCTAATAAGAAATTCAAACAAATATCAATGATTCATTTTATCTCAACTACTAATAGACAAGAGTGTGTTAAAAATAATGTGTTCAGACTTTTAACTCGGGTAACGATGGGTCACTATCACGTTTATAAGACCCATTTTATTACGTTACGTCTCATTTAAGTAATGTGTCAGCAGCAGTGAGAGTATGAAAATTAAATGCACTTCCAAGCATTCATTTTACTTAAAAAAATATCTGAAAACAAAATCATGAAAATGCACCTCATAAATCATAATGATGCCTACTATATATGTTCACTGACAAATGAATTCAGAAATATATGGATCTAAATGAAAATTCCAATTAAACAACTTCAATCAACAATCCCATATAGACAAAATTCCTATAAAGACGACAATGCCGGGGGAATATAAGGTAACAAAATTACATATGAACATCAGAAACAACAATAATGAAAACAAAATGAGCAAAGCACCCTTGAAATAACACTATCTCAAGGGAACTGCAAATTGTGCATTCAAAGCTATAGCCAAAATTTTAAGCTTCAGTTAAGCCAGTCTCTCTAAACTTGTAAGATGGTAGAATGGTTTCACGCAAAAATTTAGGTAAACAAAGAAAATACTAGAATCTTTGACTTCATTCTGGTTATGTACCTCAACCTTCAAAATCTTTTTCAAGGCTCTCCTCTATAAGGCCAAAATTGCGAGCCCCTCTTTCCTATCGGCTGCTCCAACTCTTCTCGCTCTCACACACACACTCAAAGAAAATGTAAATATACAATGATGGAGTTGACATGGTATGCAGCATTGAACTGTTAGTGCTTTGAGGCTAAATCAGTCAGTGTCTCTTGAAGAACTCGGTGAAGAATCTATTCCGCTGGCAAACTCCTCAGCACTTGCCAAAGATGAAGAATTCCCTTGGATACGGTTTTCCTCGTTGACACTATTACGTAATTTCCCAGGCCTTACTCTAATATTGGCACCCAAGGGGAAAGGCTCCTGCAAAGAAAAAATAGGTCAAAACCACAAAAATCCCATATAGCATTTTATTGTGTTCTCAAAATCCAACTCAATTTAGAACCATAATGCTTTAGTTGTGTTATGAGCAAGTCATATAAACGTTTCTGGAAGCAAGCACACCAGAAATATGACGCGTGATATCTCTCATAAGAACGTTGGTACTAGCAAATGGAGTTGGCAACAGGAAAATAGTTACAGGTAAAGAATAAGCTGATTTACCGGATCACCAGCATTTGGACCATCTGTATGGAATAGAATAGGACGGCAGCGTTTATCTTCATTCATCAGGCTTGAATTCTGAAAATGAGCAATAAGAGCAGATTTTCCTTGAATTCGAGCATATGCAAGCACAGCTACCTTTTCACTGTTAAACTTCTCCCATTTTTTCCCATTAAAAGCCTGCATAACATTTCTTATTGATTAGTTTTATCAACAGATGCAGAACAAAAAGAAACAGATGAACTCAAAACTCATATTGCATAGGCAAATAAGTCAAACTATAATTCATAGCAATACAAGAGTTCTCAAATAACCTGGTGGAATGGAACAATTTGACCAGGATCAATCATATTGATGAATGCATAGCCAACATTACACTTGTTCTGCAACAATTTGTACAACTGACTTAGAAAACATTTACAATTGCTTCACTTATCAAGAGTACCAACACCAAACAAATACTTACCTTGAAATCAATTGGCAAATACAGAAAATCATAAGCTCCCCGACAACTCTCATCTATGGCTGTAAGAAGCATCTTTGAAGTATACCTGCCGAGATAATTATACAAATATCAAATAAGAAAGAATAAATACCAACAAATAGGAAAGAACAAATTAATAGATCAATGCCAAATAATTTGCACGCTATACTCCTAGTAAAATCTGTTTTAAGGAAAAAACCCGTTAATAGTTGTGAAACAAAGAAAATATCCACGGGTAGAAATAGTTGTGAAACAAAGATGAAAAGATAACAGTGCAATCAGGAAAGAAAATGTACTAGAAAGAGAGAAAAAATACTTGTTAGGAATATTTTTGATCATAAGTGTTGTTCGGTTGTCTTCCCCACGCAATATGCGACCTAGGTCGAGTTCAAATTGTTTTTTATCAGAATTGTTATTGTTTGCTTCACTTCTGCGATGATAGAGGTTTCTCATTCGTTCATTGGTGGAATCAAATTTTGACATTGAAGTCATGGGAAGTCTCCCAGGGAAGACATGTGACAACTTAGGAGAACCCTGCCCAACACTGGATGTCAAATCGCTAACATTCCCACGAACATGAGAAAACATGTTGCTAGAAAGATCTGGATGATGCAACTGCCAGTTACCATGAAAACCTGCATTTCCTAGAGAACCCAATCTAAAACCAGGAGCATCAGGAGACTCTCCCAAGTAAGAATGTTGTCTTTCCCAGGGTGATCCTGTAACAACTGGAGCTGATCCAACGTGGTGGTCTATATGTGATGCTCTCAGAACATGAGGCGGTGTCCTGGCAAAACTGGGCATCTGTGGAAGACCTGGAGCACAAGCACCATTAACAAAAGATGGTGTTTTCTGCCAAACCACAGCATTTGATGGAGATTGCTGACGCAAGTTTGAGCCATTCCACATATGATAAAGCTGGTGATGGGGAAGGCTCCCATTTCCTATAATGCCATTTAAAGTAAAACAATAAGTTTAACCTTTTGAAAATATTCATCCCTTCATGTCATAATTTATTCTCTATAGACTTGGAGCAATTCTGAAACTGTTGCAAACAAAGGATGATTATCCATAGCATATTAAATTTACCTCCTCCTGCATTAAAATCTGCTAAGTTCCCAGTTGAGCTCATTCCCTGAATGTGCCTGCCATCAGATGCTTCTGTGGATCCAGTTCCAATATTGGCGGCCATTTTAATGGTGTTTGACAAATTGTAAGGACTACCATTAGCCAAGCCATCACAATACTCAGGCAAAGAATGAGGGTGGAATCTCGGAACAGCAGATGCCCCTCTTGTGTTGTTGGAAATACTGTGAAAAATTGTGTCATCAATGAAAGCATTCAAAGGCAGCTGTGATGCAGAATGGAATCTTTGATTATATCCATTTTCCAAGCTTCCACCAGATGCAATAACGCCAGAAGACACTCCTGTAAATTATGTCTAGTGAGACCAAGTACATCTTAGCTTCCAAAAAAGAAAAAGAGTAAAAGAAGACAAAATCACACCCTTTTGTCTTAAGAATAAGATGTCATTGAGATTATGACCAAGATCAGGTTCATCTGGTCCCTTTTGAGACGGCTGCATCATACTACAAAAGCAGGGTTTCCATGATTGTTATGATCAGTAACAATTAAATAAAACAAAAAGGTAAAAAAAAAATTCATCAAGGTGATTGATGACAACTCTACTCCATTAACCACTAGAAAGAGAGAATATTATCTAAGGTGACAAGAATAAATATGCTTACTCTAAATAAAGACTTCATCTAAAAACATATAACTAAGTTGGGCAAAAAGATAAAAAGGGCTCCAAAAGTTACTTTAAAAAATAAAGTAATTCAAAATGAATAAAAAGTTGTAATAGCCACCATGTTGCAATCTTAGGATGGCCAGGTTCAAGCTTGATGTGCTTCCCAGCGATGCAGATCCCATTCAATGAACGGAGAGAAGCTTCTGCGCCTCGAACATCATAAAATTCAATATATTTGATATGATTCATTTCTGAGTATTCATAGATCTGCAATAAAAGACATAACATTCAAGAAGCTGGTATCATTTGTTGATGCAAGCACCAAAAATGGATGAAAACCAACAATCTATAACTTACTTCTTTGATTTCTCCATAACACCCAAAAATATGTTTTAGTTCATCTTTTAAAACAGATGGATCAAGACCAGATATCATCAGTGTGCCATGGCCAAGATCCTTCTCTGAAGCATTTCCCTAACACGTCATCAAGTTGAGATATATCAATAACCATAATATAAAAATTAGGAATATAGAGCAATTGAACAAGCAAAGCACACAGTAGTAATACTGAAAGATGCTACGACAAACAGCAAAAATCCTGTAAATGATAATAATGGAAAAGGAATTATGCGTATATGAGAAGTTACAAAATAAAATGATACCTTTGGAATTGAATAATGTATATCCAGTTTCCTAGAATTCAATGACCTATTATGAAGTGCTTTCATTGCATTTTGTGCTGCCCTTAGATCATAATAAGAAACCATAACAAAGCCACGATGCTTGCAGGCAGTATAAATGGTTCGGATATCTCCATATTGCTGCAAAGACAAACAAAATAGCTCACTTATATGTCACTACACGCGGTATACAGGACTTCATTTAAATTCTAACATAGCATCTAGCGTCGTAAAAGAATAGAAAGTAAAGGTTCACCTCAAAGAGAGTCTTTAGCTCTGAGTCTTCTACATTGCTAGTAATGTTTCTAACAAAAAGTGTTCTAGAAGATTGTTCGCCAAAAGGACTTTTGCCTTTAGAACCCCCAAAGTAAACAGGATCCCCATCCAAGCCACCGAGTCTTTTACCTGAAACTAGGAGTTCATCTCCTTCCAACTCCATGCCTCCGCCACTGCTGAACAAATCTTCAAAATCATCACTTGCTCTGGCATGAACACTGCTTCCTAATTCATCATGGACCCCGGAAAACAGATCATCTTCATCAGGAAGGAGATCCCCTATGGTGTCAGCCTCAATTTCTTCAAGAGATTTGTATGGTTCTTCCTCAGGAAGAAGACCAGCAGTTATGTTCTGATCAGACAGAACACCATTTCCCAACAACCTCACTGCACCAAGATATGCATATAAATACTCAGTCTCATTGAAATCTGAGGATAAAATTGAAATCAACTAAAAACACAGAACTGAAAGAAAACTTATGTTTCTTCTTTCTGGTGGAGTTCTGGTGTGTAGAACACATATACTACTATGCAAATGATGATACAAAAGCAAATTAACACAACAAATACTTGCATCTGAAGAAAATTAAAAAGAATAGTACCCATGATACATATGTTCAACTATCTTAGCATACATGAAACCCATTCTTACACTTTTGGCTAAACATATCAGAGAGTGAGCTTGAGAATAGACTGCTTTCACGTGAGCCTGCATTGGTGACAATCTTGTTGCCAATTAAGCCATACGAGCTAGATGCTGGCTGCCTATGCACATCAGACCATGATCTCGGATGATAATTCAGTGATTCTTTTGAATCCTTCAGCGCATCTACAATGCCAGCTTGTCCACCAAAGTGTAGGTTTTCTGAAATTTCTCCAGATAAACTAGTCTGTGACATTGGCAAGCCTGTTTTTGCGTTTCTTTCAAGGGTTGATGAAGAATGCAAATTGCTTCCAGGTGAAGCTGCAATTTCACTCTTTCCTGAAAATTTGAGCATAGAACTGAACTTTTTATGCAACAAATTGATTACATGTGTTCATCAAATGAACTGCTGATTTGTGGAACACGAGTAAACAAACACCGACATGAGTACACACAGATATTACATAATTACAACATCCAATATCAGCATGATTTAAAACAGCAAAATCTAGCAGAGCAAAGCATCTAAATTCATAAAATCACCATTAATTTCCCTAGCTATACCACAATAAAAATGACCTAGAGAGACAAAAATGACATCTATGAACATAACTCCCCCCAAAATGAAATGAATAATGCTAGTTAGCTACATACATAACTACTTATTCTAAGTGTGATAAAACAATTATGCAGTTTTGGACAAAGAAAGTAAGATAATTATACATTCAAAATTCCAAAAATGGAAAGTAAACTGTGTTTCAGTTAAAACTATAGAGAGGTGTCAGATAACGTATACAGAAAAATATGAGAACCGAGTCCAATAAATTAACACATGCAAAACTGAGAGCAGCTTGCCGTTTTCAAAACTGGAATGCAAAACACCGGTCAAGATCTGAATCTTAACTACTTGTAAGTTGATATATTTGATACATTAATGATACAATTGGAAATCAGGTAGGTAAACCGTAAACCAGCAGCACAGCATTAAGGACTTTTTGAATAAATCACGAGTCAATTGACCTCACCTTGTGCATAATCATCATGAACAGATTTTGGCTTCCGTAATCCATTCCTCTGCACATGAAAAGTCCAAGACATGTTTACAGAAAGGCAAAAGCATTGAGGCTATGGAATACAGGAGAATGAGAAGCCAGTTGACATTTTTGTCAAAAACACTCAAGTCTAAGACTATAAGAAAATTTGAAAACCAAATGAGAAAGTTAGGACAATAATTACCTCAGAAGCATAGGAAACATCGTCATAAAGGTGAGATGAAGCAGTAATACCCCTCTGATTCATTATTTCAAAAGGCATCCTATAGCTTATCCAAAAATTAAAGAGAAAAATTACTGAAAAGCTCCTCACTTGCTAGCTTTGTTGGGCTCTACTCATCATCATCTGTTGAATATTCAAGATCATTTACTTGACAAAGGAAAGAACAAAAACAACAAATATAAATATGGCAATACACAAAAAAGTGGGCATTGACATAAACAAAACATGAGATCATTTCTCACCCAAAAAACACCATCTATATTAGACCTCTACTATCATCAACCCATACCCCCGAAACAATTAAGGAAAGGAGAAAAAAATACTAAAGAAACCCTACAAGCACCTCTCTTCCTAGATTCAGTCGCACCATTAAAAGAGATTGGTGTAAAAGGTAGGACAAATATAGTTGCATCTTCAACTAAACACTACCAAAATGAAAGGACATCACAGGTTAATCCTAAGAAAAAAGAAAAAAGCTCGTTGTTTACCTACCAACGACCTAATAGATTCAACTATTTGATCACCAAAATAAATAAATGTAGGAAATTGAAACAAACCCATCCTTATAAATTATCAAAATCTCCATTCAACTGTCACAAAACCCTTCTCCAAAAAAAAAAAAAAAAGTCTAGATGAAGCTCACTAGGCTCCCCTAGATTCTATCACGAAATCAAGCAAAATAAACAAAATTTCGCAACAAAAGCCATAAATATCAACAGATCAAGCACAAAACAAAACAAAAAAATCAAAATTCCATAAGGGTCTAATCTGAATATTAACAGATCAAAACCATGAACATCAAGAGATTCTTATCTGATCATAAACCCATAATTTGAACCCAATAAAACCACCCAGAAAAAGAAGGAAACACCATAAATATTTTGAAGCTAAAAACAAATTCGCACCTTTTCAATTTGAACACAACCAAGCCAGCACAAAACTCCAAAAAAAAACTCTTATCTTCGTCCCACCGCAAAATTCAGCAAAATCACCATCCAAAAACTCGAGATTAGAACAGCAACAACAAAAAACACAAAGCAAAACTGAATCTCGTAAACCGTCAAAGAGATCTCAGGATGTTAACTCCAACAAAAATCTCATTCCCTCCACATTGCTATAATAGATATCTTTTTTTGTCAACAAAATCAAAAACCTCAATTATTCAAGAATTTTCATGTCCATTTCCGAAGAGGTGGTGCAAAAATAATCAGAATTGGTGAATTTCAACGGAGTCAATGGTTCCGGTAAGGAAAGAGGCGAATCTCCGGCGAGGTTATGCTCGCCGGTCGCTCTCTGGTTTGGTTTGGAGAGAAAATCAGAGAGAGAAGAGAAGAGGTTTTTTTTAGTCTTGTGACGGAGAAAGAGAAAGAAAAAGAGGTGTTAGTTAGTTGGCTTTGAAATTCATCACATTAAAATTCTAAAATAATATTATTTTTTTTATTATTTTAAAAAACAAAAAACAGAAATGAAAGAGAATATATAGGCGCAGGCGCAGCGCACAGATAGTGTGTGTGGATTGTAAACTTGTAATAAAATAATCCAAACAATAATATCTTTATGAAAAAAGAAAGAAAAAAAACATTTTTATATTTTTAAATATTTTTTCTTTCATTCCTATATTTACTGCAGAAATAAAGGTGTATGTATGTTATTTTTTAAATAAAATTTTATTTGAATATCAAAAATTCAAATCTACGTCAACATATAGATGATGTCTATGCATAACTACCAACTGAATGAATTAGTTAAAAATAAAAATGTAATTTTTAATTTGTTTATTTAGTAATTATTAATTGAAAAAAAAGGTGGACATGTGTGTAAGATAAGGATGTTTTCGGATAAAGACAATACAGATAATAAAATTGTCAATAATTATGCATCTTTTTTTAATGATAAAAAGTTTCTATAGTTATCCTAATGTGTAAAAGAATTTCATCATAAATCAAATAAGGGTCGGTGGAACTGAAAAACTATTCATGTGTTCAGCTAATTATAGGGTGCAATAATAAATATTTGTTTTTATGAATTTCAAATTTTGCTAATGAATGTGTTTTGAATTTTGATGATAAATTTGTTTATATTTTTGAGAAATGAGTTTAAAGAAATTTTGAATTAGATTTTCCTAATATAGATGTTTTGACCAAAATTAATCATTTTATCATTTAATTCATTTTATCATTTAATCATTTCTTTTTTTTGGTTTATTTATGATTTTTTTAAATAAATCATTAAATATCTTAGTCTTTTAATAAAAATTAAATATTGTTTCATGAATAATTTTGTACAGACTTGATGAATTTTCTTAATTGCATAAAATTAATAAGATTTTATGTATTAAATATGTGTTTATATGTTAAAAAAATATATCATTCATGTTTATAATACAGTTAATAGCTATTTTACCAATGTTATTTTGGTGAAATTTGAAAATCCCCTTGTAAAAAAAAGTTTAGATTTCATCTCTGTTATTCGAAGATTCCATTCGATTAGTCTCTCATTAAACCAGATCATCTTCAAATCTGACGTGGTATTGCCTTTGTGTAATATCATTGTCACTTTGTCATATCCACGCGTATTTTAATTTCATTTAAGAATAAATGTCATATGTTACAATGTAGTAATCCTAGTTCCCATTTCCAGCTACCTCTCTAATTTCACGCAGTAGGAGAAAGTCTTTGACTTCGTCTTCTCCTTAAATAAGCCTAGGGCAAAATTGTTCTTTCTCTTCTACCCAAGCTTGAGATTCGTACTTCAAATGGGAACAAGTATTGCATTTGCTATTTTGCTCGTGCTTTAAAAAGGTATGATTTCTTCTTTTGCTCGTACTTCAAAAAAGGTACGATTTTTATGATCCCAACTAACATCATGTTTGTTAGTTTGATATTTAGTGACATACTTTATTGCAATCGGAATATTTAAGTGTCATGTAACAATAGTTTAGTTAAGGAGTAGGGATATAATGGATTTAGGTTGTGGACAAAACTCTCAGGGATTGATGAAGCGTTTCTTCATGTTGTTGATGATGATTTGTCTGAAGCAATTGCCAAACATAGCATTGATAACAAAGTTTATGGGCATATTTGGGTTGAGTATGAAGGTGGAGATATGATGAGCAAGGTTATAATGAAACTGCTCAAGCTACTGAACCTAATGAAACTACTGAACCTAATGAAGTTGATTAACTAACTGTGGGGGATCCTTCATATGATCCAGAAATTGACAACATAATTGAAGACTTGGTTGCTTCAGTGACACTTCCTATTGAAGTCTCATATCAACCACAAGAAACTTAACAGTCTCAATTAATTAATCTCACACCAAAGAAGAAGAGAATTGAAAAGTTGAAGATATCAAGGAAGAAACACAAGCACCTACAAGGAGTAGTGAAAGGCTAAAAATCATCTCCAGGCAAGACAAATTTCATGGTCCAGGTTCAACTGTTGATGCACCATTGGAAATTGATGATCCACGTGTTGTTGATACACCTGTTACTCCTATTGGCCAAGCAGACCCCAAACTAGGAACATGGGTGTGCATGATAAAATCATGGGATGAGATATCTAAGAAACTAACCCAATAATATGTATTGTCGTTTTCTATGTTGTACTGTCATTTTGAAGGTTGTATTGTCATTTTGTTTTGTAAGTTGTAACAACAAATATTATGCACAATATATCAGTTTGTTTTGTAAGTTGGAACAACATGGTTGTACTTTCATTTTCTTTTGTGAGTTGTAATGACATTATGCCTATGGAAGCTTAATTAAATATGGAAGTACTAGTTGGAATAACTATTTTGTTTTGTAAGCAGAAGCTTTGATTTCATTCAATTAAAATCAACCATTTTGTCTTACATAGAACAATACAACAACATGTCATCTTTAAGACATATGTCATCACAATACAACAATCATTCTACATAATCAACATCTAATACAATACAATTATCAGGATGTTAAGACTATGACAAGATACACCCAAGAACAGATAAATACTACAGCTAGAAAGCCAATTTCTTCATTGTGCTCTCTAACTTGTTCTCCGTATCTTCCATCTCCTTGGAACACATTTTTGACCCAAATTCTCTTCCAAATTCCTTCCCGAAATCCCTTCCAAATTTTCTTAAATACTATATCATGACATGACATCTACGGCAACCATCATCATCTTCCTCGATTATCTTCCTATCAATAGAACCAAAGTATTCATCATCCCAATAAAATAATCGACATTCTTCTTATTTCCCCCAAAATGTGCACTTCCTATCATGATTTGCAGCAAACTTTAACACGAACACCTTCATTGCAAGATCGTGTCCACATCTGGGTGTGTTTCTACCATTAGAGGACATGTTTATGCTTGAAGGAAGATGACACACAGGATTGGAGGAAGAAGACGCATGCAGATGGAACAGTGGCAATGGTATTACACAAAGGCAAAACCACGTCAAATTTGAAGATGAGTTGGTGTAATGAGGGATTAAATCAATAGAGTTTTCAAATGGCATGGGTGAAATCTAAACTTTTTTTTATAGAGAGATTTTTCAAATTTCGCCTAAATGGCATAGGACAAAATAACTATTAACCCTTTATAATATTTATAAAAATTAAACTGTTAACTTAAAGTTAAGACTGTTTTTAAGGATGTGCAAGATGTTCTACAAAATAGAATTTCACACTTTTTTTTATATAATGTCTTATATTTTTTAGATTAAATTTTAGTAAAAATAGTTTTTACACATATACCTTTAATTAATTTATATGTTAAATAGAGTCTTTTAAAAAAATTACAACTAAAACTAATGAATACTTATATAATTTTAAAGATTATATTAACAAATGTCCTAAGGATATTCTTTAAGGATTATAAATAAAGAAAAATATTTAACAAAATCAATCATTTCAATCTTTAATATATTGAATATAAATATTTACAAATAATATATCTTTTATAATTTAGAGAAGTCAATTATTTCAATTTTCAATGTACTGAATATAAATATTTTTTAAAAAATATATATTTTTAAACTTTTAAAGATTGTCCCACACACACTAATTAACGTTTCCCTAATTCTAATACAAAATATTTTTCTAAAACAATTTATGAATAGAAAATATAAAGAAATTGGTCAAAACATTTAAAATAGAAAACCTTTGTCATAGTTTTTTTTTAAATATATTTTAATTAATCATACTAATGAAATCATTTAATTATAACACTAGAAAATAAATTATAATATAAAAAATTTAAACTTCTAAATTTTTACACTCTTTAAAAAAGAGAATTAAGGGTTTGTTTGGTTCAAATAAGGGGGGAGGGAGGAATTTTAATGGAGGGAAAGGAAAGGGAGATAAGAGATTTTTTTTATTATATATATGTTTGATTCAAAAGAGAGGAGGGGAGGAGAAGGATGAAATTTTAATTAAAAATATGTTTGGTTCACGAGAGAGGAGAGAGATTTTATTAATAATTTACATTTATATCCTCAGGATATAACTGATATAATATTTATAGATAAAAATTCATAAATAATTTTTTGACAATAAAATTTGTAATATTTAGTGATTAAAAATATCATAACTTATCACATAACGTTAAAAAATTGAATACATTTGATTCGTATTATAATTTTCCGACACAAATTAAATTTCTAAAAATATAAAATTATAAATAAACTTAAAAGTAAAAATTATAAAAATAAAAAAAAAATATTACAATAATTATAATTTATATTAAACAAAAAATGAAAATAAAATAATTTACAAGTGAATAATAATTATAATAAGTTGATGGACGAAATAAAGAAAATCAAATAAATATAAGAGAAGAAAGAACACAAAAGAAAATTATAAATAAAATAAAATCGAGGATAATTTAATAAATATAATAATTTATTAAATTTTAAAATCTAAATTCTCTCATCTCCTCTCCAAATTCCTCCAATTTGGAGAGAGACAAAAAATATGATTTGGAGGGATTTTATTCTCCTCCCCTCCCCTCCTCTCCCCTCCTAAATATTGAACAAAACACATTTTATTAAAAATATCCCCTCCTATCCCCTCCCCTTTATCTACCTCAAACCAAACACACTCTAAAATTCAATGAGATGTTAACCCAACACGAACTCATAGTTTTATGGTTTTAAGAATGTGATGTTTAGAGTTTGCGGATAGTGAGGGACGGAAGCCCAAAACGCAGGAGAGACTAAGGGGAGTAAGGTGGAGCTGGCAATGGGGTCCTACCGGACGGTGACAAGTGTCACCTCCGGTATGGACAAAAAACAAAAAGAAAATCCAGATCTTATCCCTATAAACTTCCCATATCCTTTAGTCTCAAAATTCTTTATTACAAAAACAAAATAAATTGAAAATGCATAACACATAACACGTCCCCCCCCCCCTCTTATGAATGGCTCATTCCTCTCTCAAACAACCCTAACCGCGTCGCGGTTCATCCCTCCGGTAAGCCACCTTCGTCGTCACTCATCCTCCCGACACTCAATTGCGAACTCCAACCCCGACCTAAACGTCAACCTCAATATGAATCTGCAATCAGAAAAGCCAAACTCTCAACCAAACCAACGGATCGGCGCAAACGAAAATAAGAACAATCAACATACAATCATAATTATGAGAGTTCAAATTCGTGTACATGTGTAGTTGTGAGCGACACACAATCACGATTAGGACGCCGTCGAAGAACCAGACGTCGTCGTCAAATAATGCTTCGCCAACCGCTCACAGATGTCGCACGTGGAACTCAACTGATCTGCAAGCTGATACACTCACTCCGTGAGAACCGCGAATTTACGTATCGGAGCCTTAATGGCGTCTCCACCACGATGAAAAACAAATCGGATTCAAGTGCGCATACAATCACGATTTTGCTGAGTTTTGCTTTCTATTTCTTCTTTGAAATCCTTCTGAGATGCTTTAGATTTGAATTATATTGGTGAATTTGTGGTGTTCTTTGATGTTAGCCATTCGAAGGTAATTCAGAAAATTGATGAAGAGTTGAAGGTTCAAGATCGATGAAGAGCTTGGAGTTCAGTTTCTTGTTAAATGAGTGATGTGATAATGAATGATAAAGTCGTTTATTTGAAGAGAGATGATGAACTCGATTCAAGGATTTTCGGAAAAAACGAGAGAAGAGAAAAAAGGTTGAAAGAGTGATTGATGAAAATGAAGTAAGTTGAAGATGAATATGATGAGGAAGAACGGATTTTCTGTTTTGATGATGGAAGAATCCTGAAGCAAGTCAATTTTTGTGATCAATGAGTGTAGGATTTTTCTGTTGAACTGAAGATGATGAATGAAATGCGATTGATGATGAAATTCTGGTTATGAAGGAGAGTGATGAAATTGATTTTTGTTATTTCCGAGTTTTTTAGAGACCCTTTTTTTCTTCTGTTATTATTATTATTTTTTGTTTCAGTGATTCTGCATCTTTTTTGTGTCATGAGCTTTTTTCCGTGATCCCCTTTTTTGTTATTATTCCATGCATTTTGAGTGCTAGGCTGATGCGTTTTGGCTTCATCATGCGGTTGGATGTTGTATGAGTGGTCATATGCCTCATGAGGTGATGACGTGGTGAATGCTTGAAGTGAGGCGTGTTATTGTTCCGTGTGAAAGGCTGGGTTTATGAAACTTGCTTTCTTTCTTTTTTTTCTTCTTTTTGCAACATTTGGTTACATAAAAATAATGGGCCCATGACAAGTAAAAATGGGCTTGGTAGAAAGAAAATGGTGTGTTTAGAATAAGGAAAATGAATGTATTTAATAATATTTTGCAAATGGAAAAGGAGATGAACTGATTTTTATAAAATGAGTCGCACGCAATCATGAACCCACTTGACTTTTCAACCCAAAACCCAAACTCACACTACTTTCACAAATTTCTGAATGAAACCACTTTTAGACCCATGAATAACTTGCTCTTGAACTAATGGCCATTTAAACCATCTAAAACTTGTCATGATTATCTGAATACATGCTGAGAAAAATATGAAATCACAGATGAAATAAAAACAGACTGATGAACACTTGATAAACCTGAGCATTCAACCCAAACTTTACAAGAGCCCTGCCTGATAAGCTGATGATTTTCGCACACAACACAACTTGCACTTTGAAACACGTCATCTGAAAAATAACCACAGGCACAAATAAATTGCAATTGAAACGACCTCCTAATAGTTTGACCAAGATTAGGTCAAACATCTGTTTGAATCGAATCGCGAATTGAACCACCACACTTGAATTAGAACACTGCCAACTTATGATATGCTATGGATGTTATGCTTCATTTTTCCATGCAAAGATGCAATGCAAAGTACGTGAGATGATATTCTAAATGCTATGAAAAGAGAGAGAAAATTTGGGGTGTTATAACCATCTCCTGTGGAGTGAAAGGCAGAAAAGTCTGAGAAGAAGTTCGATACGATCCCGATTCTATATGCGCAGTTGCTTCAACTTCTACTGGAATTGAAGCTAATTAAGTTGATTGATATGGGACCTAAGCATACCAGGTACCCCGGGGGTTCTAATGTCAACGCTAGGTGCGAATTCCATTCAGGAACATTCGGCCATAATGTGGAAAATTGTAAGGTGCTCAAGCATAAGGTCCAAGAACTCATTTATTTAGGAGAAATTAGGTTTGCACCTGTTCAGGAGGCCAAGAAAAGCGTTGTTCATCCACCAGCTGCAAAGGAGTTGGGTATCCCTCCCCCCATCAAGGGTTCTTCTTCAGGTCGTGAGCCCTGGGTTCTAAAGTTGCCGCATCAACAAATTATAACTGGGACTCCTCTGGTTGTACCACCTCAACAGCAGAAGCAAGAAAGGATTTTTGATGCTTTACCAATGTCTCGCACTGACCTACTTCAGCCTTTACTACAGTTGAGATTGATTGAGCTTCGTAAGAGGTCCCCACCTCATGTTCACTATCGGACATATGGGATGCTAATGCCCATTGTGGTTTTCATTCTGGGGCACCGGGTCATGATATTGAAGGATGTAAAGCCTTTCAGCACCAAGTTCAAGACTTGATTGATTCCTGAGTAATCGAGTTTGGACCAGCTGGTGTGAAGGTGGTTGGTAATCCGGTTTTAACGACTATCAAAGACGTGAACATCCCTTCCTCTTCTCCGGGACTTACCACAGGTCGTGGTTGTGCTCCTCATCTTTGGTTTTCCAAGTCATCACATCAGTTGTCTTTGCCAAATACGAGAAGAAAAGTCTATGGGCATTCTGGGCAACCTAATCAACATCATCAGTAAAATCGTCAACAACAACAACAGGGGCCTAAGAAACCCGAGGGAATGCTTGCTCAAGTTCCAGTTTCTCGAAACCAGCTACTTGCTTTCCTTCTTCAAGGCTCTTTGATAAAGCGAAGCCATACCATGTCAGTTTCGTATTCTTTTCCTCCAGATTATGTCAGGGACATTCGGGCATACAATTAACAATTGTAGAGAATTCAAACATAAGGTGAAAAGTTTGATTGACGCAAAGGTCATTACGCTAGAGGGTCTGCCTTTAAGTTGAAGTCTTCAGATTAATAACCCGGTTTGCAAGGGTATTCGCATAAGCAAATAAAGCTAAAAGTATCCAAATACTCTCAGTGATGGAAATTATGTGTTTGTCTTTCTTCAATGCATTTTTCTTCCCTAGTGAGGGGAACTACGTCGCTCTGATTATCCATTAGTCAATAGAGATACATAGGCATAAGATCGTCAAGTCTTTCCAAGCAACCATACGGGACAACTTTATTCCCCAACTTTACTCTTTCTTTCAGACATCTCGTGCCAGAATAATTGGAAGAAGAGGTATAATTGCCATGTTGGACAGGCGACCATTTACTTGAAGATTACAAGTCCATAAAAGAGCTACGGATCACTGAAAGTATGCAAGACAGATAGGTCCAGACGGAGTCAAGTCTCCTCGATGATGGCAATGTTCAGTTTCTTTACTTCATTTTCATTTGTAGCTTCTTTTGTTTGTTTAAAAATTTGTATACATGCATGAAACATATTTGTTTTTGAATGTTAATTATAATAAAACTCACATGTTTTTCTTGAAGTAATCCATTTGTATTCACCCGTGATTTTGTGTATATGCATTGCAATACCAACTGTCATGCTTAAACTCTTTAGGGAGGATGACGAAATGAAAACGCAAAAATATCTAATTGTGTGATTTTGAAAAATAACCTGTTGACGATGTACATGCATTGTTTCAAATCCTAAACACAGGAGATATAAGGGAGATAGACCATCGCTGACCATTTTTGAGCCTTGAAGTAGGAGTTTCTTTTCGCATGAAAAAACCCTTACATTTAACCCAGGAGCAGGGTAGGTGTCAACTAGTTGGACCGAGCATTCAAATTTCAAAAAGGGGTGCACATTTGAGGATCCATTACATTTCATTGTACCAAATCAAGAGGTCTAAAGACCAGAAACCACGATGGTTATCCCAATCAAAAGGTCCAAAAACCGGAAACCACAAGGGTTATCCCTCATCAACTGAGAAGTGAGGCATTCATAACTTTCGCAAAGAAATCAAGGCCAACAGTGTCACACGATTTGTTCAAAAAAAGAATCGAAAAAAAGAAATGAAAAAGCCATCTAAGTCGAAATTTGAAAACAAACGACTTAGGTAAAAATTAGGGCATCTCGCTGGACTTCACAATCAAAGATTCACAAGAATCAGTCCAGGAAAAAGTTAGGGATAAGCAAAAGAACACAAAAGAGAAAGACAAAAAGGATCACACAAGAAAGATCCTTAAACAAGAACAAAGTCGTGTGGCACAGACACGAAAGGCAAAGGGGTGACTGACTCCAAACAATAACTTGAGTGGTGCTTGAACCGTTAGCAGCAATGGATCCTCAACCAACACAAAACCTTGTGAAAGGTGAGCGCTTGTGAAAGCTAGTTGAACATAGGAATGTAGGACATCACAAAGAGGGGTGGGGTACCTAAAAACTTATAGCCATATATCCTTTGTTTCTGTAACCGTGAACCAGACCACGATACAACCCTCAAAAGTCCTAACTGAAACAGGGTTATTTTGATAGCATACTACCATGATACGACATTCCTGTCTCCTATGAGTTTTGCTAAAAGATCTTTGTTGGTATTTCACGTGCATGCTTTCTTTTATTCAAAAATCAATGTCGCATCTTAACCAGTGATTCGCTCACAAAGGTTTGCGACATCTTTTTCTGTAAAATTTCAAGGTTAACATGTGTGTCCATTAGAATTTTCATTCTCAGAATAAACATTTTCTGTTTGCATACATTTGTTTGACATCACAAGAGGTTTACTTATGGAACCTCGGTCCAGAAGCTTAATCTTGCCAAGTTGAGAAGTCTGAAACTTCTGAAGGACAATCATGTCGAGATGCATTTTTCCAAGAAACTCCATTGAGTAGGGACTTTCCTAAATAATTGAAGTAAGAGCCAACTAATCTGGGCAATCACGTCGAGAAATCTCTTCACAATTAAGTCAAACTGGGGCAATCACTTCGAGATCAAATCTCTCAAAGAGCCATTAGTCTGCTGCATTCATTCAAATTTCATCCAAACTGGGGTAATTACTTAGAGATCAAATCTCTCAAAGAGCAATTAATTTGGGCAACACAGTCAATCAGAGGTGATCACTTCAAGGCTCGTACTAGGGAAGGCCACCCTAAGAGAATGAGAAGTACTTTCTCTCGAAGACGGTCAATCCGAAGTACCTATCCAGAGTTCAAAATACTGGGGAATAATATCTCACAGTGATATGAGGTTTTTAATGAATCCTCGCGAGGAAATTTCTTTCATAGACCATGTAGTCTGAGGCAATTATTTCGAGATCCGGCGAATCTTTCCAAGATTTTAAAAATACTGAGGCATCTCGGATGCCAGGTTTTCTGTAAAATCCTCTTGAGACAATTTCTTCCGATAAACCCTAGTATGAGGTGAGTTGAAAAGTGCAAGGAACCATTGTTCACTCATGATAAGTAGGCAGTCAATCAGCCCAGAGGCTAGAAGCAAATCCATTGCCAACACAGAACTTCAGGAGTGGTTTCCTCCACAAGCTTCATTGATCAGAATTCCTCAGCAAGTCTCATTAGACCATCCATTCTCCAACAAAGCAGCAAAGAGAATGAGACTTCTCGAGCAGAAGGGTATCATTATCTTTTATCCCCAGCATGAGATGAGGTATTCTCTCATCTCCAACATGAGATTCTTCTTTTCAGCGAGAGGTGATCAAAACTTCCATCTTCAGCAGGAAGCCTTCTCATTGACATTCTCCATCATCCCCAATAGAGTGAGAATTGAAATCTTCCCCAGCGAAGTAATACAAGGAAACAGATGGATAATATTCTCCCCAAGCAGAGAGCTTTCCTTCAACAAAGAAGTATTCCCCGCCAAAGTATTCTTATCCCTAGAAGTACACGAGGATTCCTCATTCCCTAGCAGATGTAAAGATGGGGAGGAGCCTGATGGTTTTCCTTTTTGCACAACATTGTTCGCAGTTTTCCCTAGTGAAATCACTATGTAAAGTCCAATCCTCGTCGGCGTCTCTTCCCAAAATAGAATATTTTGTATCTAAGTGAGTACCTAGCAGATTTTTTCCTCAGTGGAGTATCAACAATTTCTTTCCTCAGCCAAGTCAGAAGGATATCACTTCTCCAACGGGGTTCTAAGGGTAGCGTGCCTCTCAAATCAAGATTATCCCCAACAGGGTCTTGGATCTCCAATCTCAAAGTCCAATTTATTTTTGGAAATGATGGTAGTTCATAGCCAATGTATCATTAACATTATCCCCCGCAGAGTTGTTTCTCCAATAGGGATTCATTAAATCAATGCAGTGATTATTTCTCCCCGGTAAAGTTGTCAGGATACCTGTTATCTCCTCATCAGGAGGTCCTTTTGCATTTGCATTTAGTAATCATCATTACACTTGCATCCTCAAAAAGCATAGAATTTCCATCATTATGGAGCATTACGCCAGGAAAAAATTCAAACATATGCATATGAAGCATAAGCTAGTTTAGGTACCTTGCACAATAGCCTGAAGCATCATTTCTTCATGCAGACCGAAGTATCCCCCCAAAATTTCAAGTTCATTCCCCAATGGTTGTTACTTCTACCAATTCATGTTTGTTATCCCTCAGTCGAGTCTCCATCTAAGTACGATGGTATCGTTCTCCTCGTTTCCATTTCAGTACAACGGTCTCGTGTCGGATTATCATTTAAGTACAATGATCCCGTTCCTTTTGATTTCATCTTAGTACGATGATTTCATCTTTGTTGATTCCATTTCAGTACAATAGTTTTGTATCTTTGAGTCTCCATCTAAGTACGATGGTCTCGTTCTCCTTGTTTTCGTTTCAGTACAACAATCTCATGTCGGGTTATCATTTAAGTACAATGATCTCGTTCCTTTTGATTTCATCTCATTACGATGATTTTATCTTTGTCGATTCCATTTCAGTATAATGGTTTTGAATCTTCGAGTCTCCATCTAAGTATGATGGTCTCGTTCTCCTCGTTTCTATTTTAGTACAACAGTCTCATGTCGGGTTATCATTTAAGTACAATGATCCCGTTCCTTTTGATTTCATCTCAGTACGATGATTTCATCTTTGTCGATTCCATTTCAGTACAATGGTTTTGTATCTTTGAGTCTTCATCTAAGTATGATGGTCTCGTTCTCCTTGTTTCCGTTTTAGTATAACGGTCTCGTGTCGGGTTATCATTTAAGTATAATGAGCCCACTCTTTTGATTTCATCTCAGTACGATGATTTCATCTGTGTCGATTCCATTTCATTACAATGGTTTCATATCTTCGAGTCTCCATCTAAGTATGATGGTCTCATTTCCGTGTCTCCGTTTTAGTACAACGGTCTCGTGTTGGGTTATCATTTAAGTATAATGATCCCGTTCCTTTTGATTTCATCTCAGTACGATGATTTCATCTTTGTCAATTCCATTTCAGTACAATGGTTTCGTATCCTCGATTTCGTCTCAATACGATCATCTCATTTCCTCGATTCTGTCTCAATACAATGGTCTCATGTTCCTGGTTATGGATCAGTTGATACCATTTCCATCTTAGATTGGTTGATCTTATTTGAGTTGTAAATCGATTGATATTACTTCTCATTGAGCTGTGAATCGGATGATGTTACATTCTCGCTTTCCTGGTTATGGATCGGTTGATACCATTTCCATGTTAGATTGGTTGATCTTATTTGAGTTGTAAATCAGTTGATATTACTTCTCTTTGAGCCGTAAATCGGATGATGTTACATTCTCACTTCCCAAATTATGGATCGGTTGATACCATTTCCACGTTATATCGGTTTATCTTATTTGAGTTGTAAATCGATGGATGTTACTTCTCTTCGAGCCGTAAATCGGATGATGTTACGTTCTTGCTTTCTTGGTTATGGATCGGTTGATACCATTTCCATGTTAGATCAATTGATCTTGTTTGAGTTGTAAATCGATAGATATTACTTGTCCTCGAGCCGTAAATCGGATGATGTTACGTTCTCGCTCCCCATGTTTTGGATCGGTTGATACCATTTCCTGGTCAGATCGATTGATCTTATTTGAGTTGTAAATCGATCGATGTTACTTCTCTTCCTCGTTTGGGTCGCAAATCGAATGATATTATGGTCTCATTCTGCAATACTTGTTATCCCCAATTGAGTTATCATCCAAGCTATGATAATCTCTTTTCAAGCTCACTCACGGTGAGTCTTGTTCGCTTTATCTCTCAAGTGGGATAAATGATTTTTGATTTCGTCCAAGTCCAGTTTCATATCTTTGAGTTATCATCCAAGTTATGATAGTCTCTTTTCAAGCTCACTCATGGTATGTCTTGTTCGCTTTATCTCTCAAGTGGGATAAATGTTTTTCGATTCCGTCCAAGTCCGGTTTCGTATCTTTGAGTTATCATCCAAGTTATGATGGTCTCTTTTCAAGCTCACTCATAGTGTGTCTTGTTCTCTTTATCTCCCAAGTGGGATAAATTCTTTTTGATTTCGTCCAAGTTCGGTCTCGTATCTTCGAGTTATCATCTAAGTTAAGATAGTTTCTTTTCAAGCTCACTCACAGTGTGTCTTGTTCGCTTTATCTCCCAAGAGGGATAAATGATTTTCGATTCCGTCCAAGTCCGGTTTCGTATCTTTGAGTTATCATCCAAGTTATGATAGTCTCTTTTCAAGCTCACTCACAGTGTGTCTTGTTCGCTTTATTTACCAAGTGGGATAAATGTTTCTCGATTTCTCCAAGTCTAGTTTCGTCTTCTTTGAGTTATCATCCAAGTTATGATAATCTCTTTTCAAGCTCACTCACGTGTGTCTTATTCACTTTATCTCCCAAGAGGGACAAATGTTTTTCGATCCCGTCCAAGTCCGATTTCGTTTGCTTTGAGTTATCATCCAAGTCATGATAGTCTCTTTTCAAGATCACTCATGGTGTGTCTTGTATATTTTGTCATCCAAGAAGGACATTCTTCCAATTTATATTTCATTTCCCACAGAACGCAAATTTTCCGATTTATTCGAGTATTTAATCCCTTCATACCTTGAGAGTCTGAAAGTCATTGTTATCATCCATTCAGGTCTACAGTGATTGAATAGGGGTGGCTGTAATACCCCTGAATTTGCCCTCTTATTTATTACCAATCTCGGGTAGCTTATGCTTCATCATCATGCGTATTGTTGTACCCCAAAATTTGCCCTCACAATACAAGACTTTGTGTGCTAAGAGGTTCACAAGGTTCACAAGACCTTTCATGAGGTTCATGAAGTTCACAAGACCTTTCATGAGGTTCACAAGGTTCACAAGACCTTTCATGAGGTTCACAAGGTTCACAAGACATCTTATGAGGTTCACAAGGTTCACAAAGTTCACAAATAATCAGAAAGTTTGACAATTCCCTCAGATATGCATCCTCCTAAGTAGTGCATCCAAAACTAGGGTTTTGACTTTAATCAGGTTAAATGAACTTCCAAGACTTCAAGTGAGCTTCATAATATCTTATATGTGTTTAAGAATCCCCATGACAAATTTCAAAACTTTTCTCAAAGGTTTGCTCAGTCAGATGATCAGATAGGTCAAAATCAGTCAAAGCAGTTAAAAAGTCAAACTGAGGTCAACTGTGGTCAAACCAAAGTCAAACTTCATGATATTTTGTCAAAATCAAGTATATGAATTAAAATTCATCATTTGATCAAGGGTTGATCATGATTCATCAAGGATATTTCAGATCATCAAGAATAAGAGGTTTCTAAATTAGGGTTTCCTCAGGAAAAGTCAACTGAACTTTGACCAGCCATAACTTTCACATGCTTCATCACATTTTTCCCATCCAAATCTCATTTTGAAGGAAATTGAATTCTCTACAACTTTGTGTCTCACAAGCCAAGCCCAAAAATGCTTCATTTGGAAGGTATGAGCTAAGACATTATAGGTCCTTTTGAAAGTCAACAAAAAGTCAACAACTTCAAAAGGGCATAACTTGAGAATGATAAATGATATGAACATGAAACCAATGGGGTTGGTTAGAGGACTCTTTAAGCTTTCCAAAATGTCCAAAATCACCCTCATAGCATTAAAATTTAAGGATGTGTGCCCTTGCAAAGTTGGGAAATTTTTGGGTGGTGTATGAAGAAAATAGGGTCTTAAAACCAAATTCTTTCAAATGGGCTTAACTTTTTGTGACCCAAAGTGTTCCATGACATCATGCACAAAATTTATTTGATATTTTCATTATTTTATTTTATTTATTATGATTTTTTATATTAAAAATCATTTTAAATTTAAATAAAATATCAAATATGAAAATTTAAAATATATTTTGGTTCTAGAAAGTCATTAACATAAATTGGATTGAATTGATACACAATTGATGATGATTGGCTTGAAATAGAAAGGTCTTATTCAAAAATATATGAGATTTAAGTTCTAATCTTTTTCAATCTCCAAAAATCAAAAAGTCCATACAAGGATCCAATCTTTTGACCTAGCTTCACTCTATTATAAGTATACAAGCTATCACAATGCAAAGCACACGGATTCACTGCCTCAAGAGTAAGTTTTGACATTCCAAAAAATCACAAAAAACTTGAATTCGGATTCCATCATTCAGACCTTTTCAAGGCATTCTAAAGGTCTCAACATGTTCCTTGATGATCACTGAATACATTGCAATGCTTATCATCATCCATAGCTTCATAAATCATACAAACCGAATCCATGTTCATCTTAAAATTGAAATTTTCGATTTCATTCACACAAGCATTCTAACATGATTTTGGTTATTGATTCTTGTTTGTAATTGTATGTGGATGGTTTCTGGCATATTTGATTTCATTTTTGGTGCAGGAACAAGGAATTGCCATTGTTAGGGTTTCGGCCAAGCTTTTAGGGTTCCATGATAAACCTAAAATAAATAAATTCTAAGGACATAGAATGATCATGTGAACTCTGGGGATCATAATACACCAATCAATTTTGAAAATTTTTACTGTTTTGGTGATGTTTCAATTTCGTAGGTTTCTATATTGAAAAATTCGCAGGAAATTGCCCAGGAAGATTCGCAGGAAAAAACGCAGGTTTGGAGGAGGAAGAAGACCCCTGGCGCGAATTCCAGAATTCAAATGTTTGTTGTTTTTTTATTATTTATGTTTGGTTTGTATTTCACAGCGTGCGTGTTGGCCTGATGGTTGGAAGCTTGTCCTTATGAGGGTTAGGTCCTTGGTTCGAATCCTGGATGCAGCAACTTTTTTCTTATTTTTCCATTTAATCACATGACTTAATATATAATTGATTGTGGTGATTATACAATCAGTTGCACCCTCCCGGCTGGATGGTAAGCGTGTTTGCGTGTTGTGAGAAGGTCCTGGGTTCGAATCCCCCTCATGCCTTTTGTGCTATTTCTTTTTGCTTTGTCATGGTTTTTTCCAGGTTAGCAACAAAACCCCATGAAGTGCATTGCTAACACCTGCGCGCGCGTAGCCCAGTGGCTGGTGTATTGGTCTTGAGGGTTGAAAGCTTAGGGACTGGGTTCGAATCCCAGCCCAGGTAAGTTTTGTTTTCATTCTTTTTTTTTGTTATTTTTTTTAGATTATATTATAAATTTAAATAATAAAAAAATAGAATGTTTATATTATTATTCTCTTATTTACAATTTAGAACTCATCTTTTTTAAATTAAATCTTATTAGAAAAATTATTTATTTTTTGTAAATTATTAATATTGTATAATTTTGTATAGTTATTAATTGATCCTAGTTTATTTTTCTAAAAAACACATAAACCCTAATTTTCTAAAACCCTAAAATGTTTTTTTAAAAACCTAATTATTTTTATAAACCCTAATTGTAAATATTAATTTATTTGTTAATTATAACTTTTAATTTATTTATTTATAAACTTTAATTATGTGTATATTCTTATAATTTGTTCATAATTATTTAATATAATTCTTGTATGCCAATGATTTTAGATTATGCTTAAAATAATTACAACTCTTAATTTAATTTTGTAAATATAATTTATTTTCATAATATGTTTATAATTAACCTTATTTTTATAACATGTATATAATTTAAAACTTTATAATAATTAGTACATAATATGAATTGTTTATGTTTTCTTCTTAATCTTAAAAAATAATTGTTTATAAAAAAATTGAACTTTTAATTATTATGCTAATATTATTGTTTATTTTATTATTAATTCTTTTTATTTTCATATGATATTTATTATTACTAACCCCATATATATATATATATATATATATATATATATATATATATATATATATATATATATATATATATATATATATATTGTGATTTATTATTATTATTATTACTAACCCAATTATTTATTATTATTTATTTTGCTTATTTATTTAATTTGTTTTAATTATTATTATTATGTAATTGTCTCCTTTATGTAATATTTTAATAGTAATGTTTAATATTTATTTTAATGCTATGGTTAGTAAAATAGGGAGTGAAACGTATTTGTATTTAAAATTGATTTAGATCATTAACTTAAAAGATAAATATTTAAAATTGCACACTCACACACGTAAGTCGATCCTGGATCGCCATCTCACTTCTTAAGGGTTACCTCTCATGTTGCCTAAACAAAAGGTCAAGTAGGGTGTATAAAGCAAAAGTCCCTCATTTCACATCATCTAGTCCCTAAACAGATAAAAAGATCAAGTCCCTTTGAATGTTGCCTTCGTAATGATCTTGTCCCTTTCGAATAAAGATGATAAGTCCCTTCGAATTGCTTATACGCCCCACAGTTGCCTAAATAACAGTTGTCCCTTCATTTGTCCCATACATCCAAGGTAATGACTACCTATTCCTTAATAATAGGGATAGTCTTACCATTTAAAGGATTCAAGAACAGAAAAGACTTAATTCTAGGTAGGTTCCTCTTAGATACTTGCTCACTCTTCAAAACATTTCAAACACTTCATACATTTCAAACAATTTTCAAAACAAAGGTTTTATATACATCCGTACATGGATCATTATGAAACACTTAAGAAAATTTCTATTCACACACTTCACAATTTCAAAAACAGTTTAAAGTGAGCTAAGTAACTAAAAGCCCATGGATAACCATGGATGTAAAGGGTGCTAACACCTTCCCTTTACATAACCTACCCCCCGACCCAAAATTCTTTTAAAAGGTCTTTCCTGTTCTTTTATGCCTTTCCTTTGGATAAAATAAAAGTCGGTGGCGACTCTTGCTATCCGCAACATAACTAAAGTCAGTTCTCCCACCGTGTTACAGAACTGGCGACTCTGCTGGGGATTTAATAAAAGAGGGGTACCCTTAGGAATTAGATCATTTTAAATTGTTTGCCTTGTTTTCTTTATACTTATCTGTTGGGGTGTTCTTATGTGTGAAAGATCCTAACCCGGATCTAGTGTACCTTAGGTAAATGGCAATAGACCAAGGAAACTGTACGGTGTATACCGATATGGTTGATCTGGTGGTCATAGTTAGTGTGACTTCTTGGTTGGTGCTTATGTTCCTTAAGTCAAGTTGAGGATAATATGAGGCTGCCATATGTTGTCAATGCACTAACTAACTTTTAGAACCCTAGTAATCCCATCTTGGCTTTTAGAAAAGTAGTGAGATAACCGGCTTTGGTGAAGACTGAAGTTGGTTGATACTCGATACTACGCTCATTGAGATCCTAAACTTGGAGGGTTTTGGTTGGCAAGTAAGTTGCCTACTGAACAACCACCCTTGTGAAGGATCAATGATATTGAGATCACTTAGAACCTGGTTACATTATAGGACAGGATGAACCATCTAAACTTCAGGGGAGGGTACTTACCTTTGAACCTCATGCAAGCCTTTAAACCTAGGGCTATTGTGTGACTTGTTTGTGTGTGCCACATGTTTGTGATTGAGCATAACATCATAGCATCATCATGCATCATAAGCATAGCATTTTCACTAACCATTTCAAGGACCAAAGGATTTATCTTTGTTCTTTGTTGCAGGTCATGGCTTCTGCTCGTAGAAACACTATCAGAATCAATTTTGTAGGGATACCTTCTAAGCTTAAAGAGTTGGTTTCTCAAGTGTCCGAACACTCCCAGTTCATCAAGAGACATGGTCACCTATTGGATCTAGTCACCTCAGGGTTCAATGAAGACATGATGAGTGTCATGTTTCAGTTCTTTGATCCTAAGCATCACTGCTTTACATTCCCTGACTATCAACTGGTTCCTACAATGGAAGAGTTCTCCAAACTTCTGGGTATACCTATCCTTGATCAGAGACCCTTCACAGGCTTGGAGAAGGAGCTTAAGCCAGAGGTTATTGCTGCAGCTCTACATCTGAAGAAGTCTGACATTGTTCTAGAAATGAGAAGCGGAGTTAAGGGTATTCTTGCTAAGGTGTTGATAGAGAAGGCTCAAGTGTTCTTGAAAGCTATGAGCTATGATGCTTTTGAAGAAATCTTAGCCTTGTTGATTTATGGCTTAGTGTTGTTCCCCAATCCAGATCAGTTCATAGACGTTCATGCCATCAATATATTTCTGAGTCACAATCTAGTGCCTACATTGCTTGGAGACATCTTGCATTCTCTTCATACTCGTACTACGAAGGCACGAGGAACTCTGATGTGTTGCATACCTTTGCTATCTAGGTGGTTTATTTCTCACCTTCCTCTCTCAGTAATGAAGAATGAACAAGGGTTCAGATGGTCTAAAAGGATTATGTCACTCTCTCACTAAGATATCCATTGGTGTTCCAGATCTATGGAGAATGTCACTATCATTGACCGTTGTGGGGAGTTTCCTAATGTGCCACTTCTAGGCATAATAGGAGGCATTACTTACAACCCATCCTTAGTTTTACGACAGTTTGGTTACGCTCGGAGTGATGGTCCACATGACATGTTGATTCAGGGTATTGTGTTTGACTACGACAACGATCTTCAAGGTTACCGTTAGAGATTCATACGAGCATGGGGGAAAGTGAACAAGGTTGACAGCAAGACTCTGGAGCCTAAGTACACTATTCCTATGGAAGCTTATCTCAGATGGGTGCGATCTCGTGCTCAGACTCTCATGATGCCATATCCTGCTATCCTGCCAGTTATCATGGAACCTGTTGCTGAAGGAGATACTTCTTATACCATCCTTCACCCAGACATGCCTACTGACATGGAAGATTTACAGAGGTCCTGGATCCAGTTGAAGGAGCAAAGGGATACCTTCGAGGCTCATTACAAAACAAGCCAAGAAAGAATCCTGGAACTAACAAAGCAACTTCACGAGGAACGGAATCTCAACTCATACCTCAACACAAAGAGGAGGCGTCCATGGGAGACTTAAAACCCCATCTCTTGTATTTATTGCATTTCATTTTTTGTAAGCCCAAGAGGAAAAACAAATTTATTACTAATAAAAGTTTACCTTCTTGTTTGTCTAAGCAAATTTAAATCCTGCGGTCCTTGAAAACATTGCATACGCATTTATACATCATATCATTGCATCACAGGTTTATTGTGCACAGGTTTCTCATCTTCTCGCTGTTTATTTCAGCAATGGCTCTTGAACAAACAGTTAAGGATCTCCAGGCACAAAATGCACAGTTCCAAGAGCTGATCCTGAACTTGTCCAAAGGGCAGGATGAATTGAAGACACTGCTGGCCAAGAAGACTAAGAAGACTAGAAGGTCAGGAGGCCTGATCAACATGGGAAGAAGGTTCAGAGGTCCTATCAAAACCAAAGAACAAGTTGAAGATTATGAGTCCGAAGAGTCTGATAAAGAGGGAGGAAGTCTCCACAACACAATGGGGGACTCTGATTCTGAAGCTAACTACTATCATGAGCCTAATGAAGATAAGTTCAAGATGCTGGTGGATAGAATGGATGCTATGGAGTTGCAAAAGTCTTCTGGGCTGGATTTTGAAGACCTGAGTTTGATATCTGGGGTAGTTATACCCATTGGTTTCAAGGTTCCTACTTTTGTTGTTTATGATGGTGTCTCTTGTCCCAAGCTGCATCTGAGGTCTTACGTCCGGAGAATCCAACCCCATACTGCTGATAAGAATTTGTGGATCCATTTCTTCCAAGAGATCTTATCTGGAGCTCAATTGGAATGGTACTATCAGTTGGAGAGTGTCAACATCCGTGATTGGAATGATCTTGCTGAAGCCTTCTATAAGCAATATCAATACAATGCTGATTTAGCCCCTACTCGCATGCAGCTGCAAAGCATGTCTATGGGTGCTAAAGAAAATTTCAAGGAGTATGCCCAGAAGTGGAGAGACTTAGCTAAAAGAGTGCAACCCCCTCTAACTGACAGGGAGTTAGTTGATATGTTCATGTGTACATTGAGTGGTCCCTTTTACAGTCATCTCATTGGAAGCTCAACATATGGCTTCACTGAGTTGATAATGACAGGGGAGCGCGTAGAAAGTGGTATAAGGAGTGGCAAGATTCAAGTGGGTGCTTCTTCATCAGGTGCTGCAAAGAAGCCTCCCAGTGGGAAGAAAGAGGCAAATGCTGTTTATGGTCAACCTGATCGTAATAGAAGGCATCAGTCTGTGAGTGCAGTTCATATCTCCAATCCAACTCCTACAACACCAGAGCAGCCACAAGGAAATCAACAGAGGGCTAGAAGGCAGTTCACTAAGATCAACATGTCAATGGCCCAAGCCTTGCAACACTTGTTGAAGGCTGAACTAATCACTTTGAAAGATCCTCCTCAGAATCCCAATGTTACCTCTCCCAGGTACAATCCTAATGCACGATGTGCATATCATTCGAATTGTCAGGGACATGATACCAATAGTTGTTGGGTATTGAAGAACAAAATTCAAGATATGATTGATGCTGGAGAGATTGAGTTTGACCCTCCGGGTACTCCAAATGTGATTACTGCTCCCATGCCAAATCATGAGAAGACTGTCAATGCCATTGATGAAGATTCACATATTTCCTCAGTTGCAGATTTGACTACGCCATTGTCTGTTATCAAAAAGAAGTTAGTACAAGCTGGGTTCTTTCCAGGTTGTCGTGAAGATCGTGTCTATTATGCTTATAAGCCGGATAGTTGCTGGAGGTTGAAGGACGAAATTCAACGCCTCATGAATAATTACACCATAGTGTTTGAGAGGACACCACCTTCTGTGGAAAGTATGGTTGATCATATAACTAAAGGTGTGAAGATTGAAGAGGTAGATATGATTGATAAAGTGTCGGTGAGGATCACTTCCAAGGGACCTGTCAAAATCACTCATAAGGGTCCAATTAAGATTACTGCTGAAGGCCCTGTGAAGATTGTTGCTGAAGCTAGAGTGGCTCCTATGATTATTACCACTCCTGGTCCTATTCCGTACACTTATGATAAAGGTGTGTCTTGGCATTATGGGTTTGATGTTTATATCCATGGTGCTAAGCAGGAACCCTTAGCTGATAAGCCTGTTGCTGATGAAAACATTGATGTTGATAATATTGCTGGATCTAGTAAGATCACACGAAGCGGAAGAGTTTTCTCTCCTCCAGTTACCTCCAAGAATGCAGTTACTCCAGCTGCTACCTCCACTGCTGATGCTCGGGGCAAAGGTCCTGTTATTGAACCTATACCAACTGATGTGCCAGCTGCTGATGATCTTTCTAAGCAGATGGAAGAAGTATTGAAAATCATTCGCAAGAGTGATTATGACATTTCTGATCAATTGGGGCATACTCCCTCCAAGATTTCTATGCTGTCTTTGTTGTTGTGCTCTGAGGCTCATGCCAAGGCCCTGATTAAATTTCTGAAGACTGCTCATGTACCAAATGAGATTTTTGTTGACCAGTTTGAGAATTGTGTTGCACACTTGACCTGTGATAATGGGTTAGGTTTCTCCGATGCTGATTTGACTCCTGCTAAGAGGGATCATAACAGGGCTCTACATATCTCTATTGAATGCAGGGGCACTACCCTGTCACATGTACTAATAGACAATGGTTCCTCTCTGAATGTGTTGCCCAAAGAAGTCCTGAGTAAGCTTAGTCCTGAAGATGTTGTGTTGAAGCCCAGTAATATAGTGGTGAAGGCTTTTGATGGCTCGAGAAGAGTGGTGCATGGAGAAATTGATCTCCCAATCAAAGTTGGTTCTCATGTTTTTAATGTTACCTTTTATGTAATGGATATTCGTCCGTCGTATTCTTGTTTGCTTGGGCGTCCCTAGATCCATGGGGAAGGTGCTGTAACCTCTACCTTACATCAAAAGCTGAGGTATCCAGTAGAAGGGAAGGTTGTTACTGTTTACGGAGAGGAAGGGTATATGATTAGCCATGTGAACACCTTTAAATATCTTGAAGTGGAAGGTGAATATGTTGAAACTCCGTGTCAGACATTTGAAGTGGTTCCTTGGATTGTTAATGATTATGAAGCTCCTCCTGTTGTCAAGAAAGTTCCTGTGGTCACCAGAGTACCTCCTACAATGGCCTCCCTCAAAGATGCTAGAGCTGTGGTGGATGAAGGTGGTTGTGCTATTTGGGGTCAGTTTCCTGATATTCCTTACAAGTCTGACAAATTTGGTTTGGGTTTCACTGTAGATTCCCAGAAGGCTGTTCGTCGTGCCCATGCTGTTCGTATCACCAATCAGGGGATTATGAAGAATCAGATCAATGTTGTGGGTGACTATGATGAAGACTACAACTTGGATGCTTGGATTTTTCCTACTGTGGGTGCTGGACTCAATAACTGGAAGGCGGAAGATGTTATTCCTATCTCCTTTAGTCAGGAGTAAATACTATTACTGTGTTGTTGCTTTTAAAGTTTGTAATTTTTGAACAATTAAACTCTTAAGCCTTGTGCCTTACCCGGGGCACAATGGTGTGCTTGTTACGGGATGTCATTTCATTTGCATACTTCATTCAATAAAAATCAGTGGACGTTTCGTTTTCGTAAATATTGTGTTCCTTGTCTTTCTTTTCTTTTATTTTTATTTTATCAGCTATGTGTTCTTACACACACCCACATCACTAAAATGCAGATCCTCATCCACTCTGGATCTTGTTGATAACAGTTCTACTATTGCCAATTATAATTTCGATAATCCGATCTATCAAGCTGAAGATGGAAATGAGGACGATTGTGAAGTACCTGTAGAGCTTCCTAGGTTGTTACAACAAGAAGAGAAAGCTATACAGCCACATGAAGAGCCGGTCGAAGTTGTGAATCTGGGAACGGAAGAAAACAGGAAAGAGGTCAAGATAGGGGCTGAATTAGAGGATAGTGTCAAGAGCAGATTGATTCAGATGTTACATGACTATGTGGAGATCTTTGCTTGGTCCTATGAAGATATGCCAGGGTTGGATACAGACATTGTGGTTCACCGTTTACCAGTAAAAGAAGATTGTCGTCCAAAGAAGCAGAAGGTTCGTCGCATGCGTCCTGAAATGTCAGAGAAGATTAAAGCAGAGGTAATGAAACAATTTGATGCAGGGTTCTTAGCTGTGACTTCTTATCCTCAGTGGGTTGAAAATGTGGTGCCGGTACCTAAGAAAGATGGTAAGGTACGTATGTGTGTAGACTACAGGTATTTGAATAAGGCCAGCCCTAAAGATGACTTTCCACTTCCTCATATTGATGTTCTGGTAGACAACACTGCTCAGCATAAGGTATTCTCCTTTATGGATGGTTTCTCTGGTTACAATCAGATCAAGATGGAACCTGAAGATATGGAGAAGACAACATTTTTTACACAGTGGGGGACTTTTTGTTATAAAGTGATGCCATTTGGTTTGAAGAATGCAGGGGCAACATATCAGCGAGCTATGGTGGCTTTGTTTCATGATATGATTCATCATGAGATAGAGGTGTATGTGGATGATATGATAGCCAGGTCCCAGAATGAAGAGCAACATCTTGATCATTTGCATAAATTGTTTGAGAGGTTGAAGAAATACAAGTTGAGATTGAACCCAAACAAGTGTACTTTTGGAGTTAGGTCTGGTAAGCTCATGGGTTTCATTGTTAGTGGAAAAGGTATTGAAGTGGATCCCGCAAAAGTGAAAGCTATACGAGAGATGCCAGCTCCCCGTACTGAGAAGGAAGTTAGAGGTTTCTTGGGACGATTGAATTACATTGCAAGATTTATTTCCCAATTAACAGCTACCTGTGAGCCAATCTTCAAGTTGTTGAAGAAAGATCAGGTGATGGAATGGAATGATGAGTGTCAGACTGCCTTTGATGAAATCAAGAAATATCTGCTAGAACCTCCAATTTTGATGCCACCAGTTGATTGAAGACCCTTGATTATGTACTTAACAGTGTTAGACAACTCAATGGGGTGTGTGTTGGGGCAACATGACGAGTCTGGTCGAAAAGAGCAGGCAATATACTACCTTAGCAAAAAGTTTACCGACTGTGAAACAAGATACTCACTGCTCGAGAAAACTTGCTGCGCTTTGGCATGGGCTGCTCGCCGACTAAGACAGTATATGTTGACCCATACTACCTTGTTGATTTCAAAGATGGATCCAATCAAGTATATATTCGAGAAACCTGCTCTCTCCGGAAGAATAGCAAGATGGCAAATGATCTTAACAGAATATGACATACATTATACTACTCAGAAGGCCATTAAAGGAAGTATTGTAGCTGATCATTTGGCTCATCAAGCAGTGGATGATTACCAGTCAATGAGTTTTGAGTTCCCTGATAAAGACATTATGATTATTACCAAAGAACCTGGACAATATGACGGACCTGAACAAGGATCCCGATGGACTATGGTTTTTGATGGAGCTTCTAATGCACTTGGTAATGGTGTTGGTGTTGTGATCAGTTCCCCTGAAGGTTGTCATACCCCGATTACTGCAAGATTGTGTTTCTATTGTACCAACAACATGGCTGAGTATGAGGCATGTATCCTGGGCATCAAAGTTGCCATCGATATGAAGATTCAGTTCCTAAATGTGTATGGAGATTCAGCCCTGGTAGTAAGTCAGATCAAAGGAGATTGGGATACCAAGCATGATAATCTCATTCCTTACAGAGAGCATGTGTTGTCTCTGATCCCACATTTCAAAGAAATTACCTTTGGACATATTCCACGAAGAGAGAATCAGTTGGCGGATGCATTAGCTACCATGGCATCCATGTTTGAGATCAGCTGGGATGATGAAGCTCCCAAGATTACTATTGATAGATTCGAGAAGCCTGCATACTGCAATGAGATTGGCACTGAAGAAGCAGAGGAGAAACCTTGGTTCTATGAAGTGAAAAGATATCTTGAAGCTCAAGAGTTCCCTGAAGGGGCATCTGTCAAAGATAGGAAGTTTCTGAGGAGGTTTTTTGCTATGTTCTTTTTGAGTAATGGGATTTTGTACAAGCGCAATCATGATTCAACTTTGCTTCGTTGTGTGGACAAGAAGGAAGCAAATGAGAATATGAAAGATATGCATGATGGGATCTTTGGCACTCATTCTAGTGGTCATACTATGGCAAAAAAGATATTGAGAGTGTAAACACCCCAAATTTTCCCTCACCCATTCACACCATGGCTTGTGATCTTTTCATATGCATAAGTTCAATCATAGCATCTCATATTGCATATTTGCTTCACTGCATTGGTTCAAAGTCACCTGCATCTAGGGTTTGTGATCTGAGCAATCCAAGGGCCACTTGAGCCACTCCAAAGGTCATCAATCACTTCAAAGGGGTCCATGTATGTTCAAGCATCATATTGTATCCCCACAAAGTCAAGAAAGTCAAAGAATCACAAGAACTGAGAAAGGCATGGAAGCAGAGCCAGGCTTAACTGCACAGATGACCTAAAATTAGGGTTTTGGTTTCAGAGGCCATAACTCCAAATTTTTTGGTCATTCTTGTTTCTATTGGTCTCTATATGGTATAGGGATCATGCATATCAATTTTCATGAAGAAATTCAATGGGGAAGGCATCTGATCAAGAGTTGACTTCTTGAGCAAGTCAGTGTAAAATCAGGGTCTCTGAGGCCTCCAATGATCCAACCAAAGGGTGTTCTTCATCATTTTGAATGTGTATGATATTTATTTGATCATAGAAGATATTATAAGTTCACAAAATTGAAGAATTTCAAGCCATTTGCAAAGTTGCCTTTTTGGGAAAATGACTTGTAATGGAAACTTGCCATTTTGGGAAACTTTTTCAACCCTTGCTTTTTGATTCAAAAATGGTTCAAATGAGAAAACTTTGGTCATGAAAGTTGTAGAATGGATCATTCCCTTTTCAAAAAGTACAAGAACTCATTCTAATTCATTTTGGATCAAAAGTTATGGCCTTGCAAAGTTGGATAAAATCATTGAAATTTCACTTTTGCACAAAATGGAAAACTTGCAATTTCTCATGACAAGCCTTTATGTGACTTCAATGTGACCTCTAATTATCATACCAATGCAATGCATGATCTAAAAATCAGTTTGGCCCAAAGAATTTCCCATTTCTATGCCTTGTTCTTCAAGTAATCATAAGCCATTCTTCATGAAAGTGCAAAGAGGGATTTCTTGCAAATTGATTCTCAAAGGGATTGTTTGACCTCTAGCTGGTTTCAAAACTTTGCCATGACCTAATGAAGCATGCCACACCAAAAATTCAGCAAGATTTCTCACATGTACATAGCCAAAAATCATGAGATGTAACAAGTTGTCAAGTTGCAAAAACCCTTCCAACTCATGATCCAAATGCTGCAGTCCTTCATGAACCATCCAAGGGCCATCCTTGACTCAAGCTGAGGCAGGATAAGCCTCTAGATTGCCTCTGACCCGAGCCATGCCTAGGGTACACAATATCTTGACTTTTTGCATAAAGACCCATACCAATCCCACAGTGACACACCAACTCTCTGCCCAACCAGAGCATGATATGTGGACATCAAGCAATCCAAAAACACACCATACACAAGCTGAATCCTCCCACATTGCAGCATCCAACAAAATCTGTCAAAACCTTTCCCTCTTCGAAACACACAACACAGCCATCAAACTTCATTAATTCCTTCACCAATCAACCAAAAATCATCCATAGAACAGATCCCACCCCTCACAATGATCTGAAACACAACACACAAGAACTTCATTTCCTGCTACACCAGAACCAAACAGTCACAACCAGCCACTCTCAAAGCATTCTAAACTCCATTCCATCATCAAGAGGATCAAAGGAGAAGGATTGCGCAAAGCTTGAGGCCAGAAAGCTCAAAATCAGAGAAGCTTCATCTCAGGTAACATGAAGAACTTTTTTCCCAGAAACTGATTTTTAAGTTCTTTTATGATGTTATGTCTTCCCCTGATCATGAATATGTGTTTAGTTTTTAAAATGGTGAAGAAACCAGCATGTATGGTATCTCTGAATATTTGCCCGTGTTTCATACTTTGCTTCGATTTAGGCTTGTGAATGAAAATAAATGAATTTTGGGAGAGGGGTTAGGTTTAGATTGAGGAGATGATCATTTTGGTGGAAGAAATTTCATGATTGGTAACCTGTAGCAAAATCTAGGGTTTATGCTCGCCGGAGAAGATGACCGGAACCACTGTTCTGGTCACCTGAAACTCATTAACCCTAATTGTGTCATTAATGAACTTTGAATGTGGACCATAGATTCTGTGGACTTTTGTTGACTCCCGCGTGAACGTGTGGCCAGGATGTGTCATTAAAACCCTAATCCTTGTTTAATTAATTAAAATCAATTTAATTAAATCATAAAACAATTTTAGCCAGGTTTGAATTTGGGCCTTTGGATCTGGCACGCAGTCAACCAGTCCAAGCCCAGATCAAATCCTGGCCATCCTTTTGAATTACTTTCATTTATTTATATTTTTATTTCATTTTTATTCATTTGTTTTGCATATTTATTTTAAAATAGCTAAAATCATTAAAAAATTATGAAATTTTTTGTCAAGGGTTTCATGAATTTTCATAACACAAAAATATTTTTATTTTTATTTTTTGCATTAAAAATCATTTTTAAATCATTTAAATGTTTATTTTTAATAGGTTAATGAAAATTAATTAATTAAAAATACATTTAGGCATTTAAAAATCACCAAAAAATTCACATTGCATTTAAAAACATTTAGAAACATTGTCCAACTCTCAAACCAAATTTCTTTTTTGTTCTTGATGCCTTTTGGTCATTTTCATTGGATTTAATTTCATTTCAAGGCAATATTTTATGTCAAACTTCAAAAATTTCTTTCTGCCTAACCATTGAGAGTTGGATAATGATTCTTTTTGCATTGCATCTTGTATAGCATGTAGTTTATAGGATAAAATTGGTTGGATTTGATCTTGCATTTTCAATTTGTTTAGCATTTTTCTTGACAAGGTACCTTAAAACCCTAGCAACCTTAGGAAATTCATAACTTTCACTAGGTTAAGAGTTGGATCTCCTCCTTTGGGCAGTGAGTTTGTATAGGTTTAGGGTATATTTGGTTGCATTTTCAAATTTTTATCATGTCATTTTCTTCTGGTTTTGAATTTTTGCTTTGTGTGATGCATATAACCCTAATTTGTGCCTTCCCTTGCATCCATCTCTCATTTGCTTGCATCCATTGACTTGCCATGACATTTTGTGCATTCTTTTGATTCATAATACATCTTAGGATATATTAGAACCATGTTTGATCATTGCATATTTCATTTGCCATGTTGTATGTTCATTACATTTCATAACTTTTCATGTACTTCCATGGTTCAATGCATGCCTCATTTGCATCCTTATGCTTGTTTGATCATTCCCATGCCTTGTATCATGTTTGTATCATCTCTTAGCATCATTCACTTCATGATCTTGCTCCTGGTTTTGGTTTGCATCATCACATTTTATCTCATTTGCATTGCATTTCCTCTCTTATGCTAACATTTCAGGTGGTAAGTTGTTTGAGAAGTGAATTTGCCTTCACTTCTCATGGTTTATTTTCATCTCTTTCATACTTCCTTTGCTGAATTTTGTATGTGTATTAGAGTGAGCTTGCTCATTCATGTTCATCTTACTTTCTTTCTTCAAGCAACTTGTCTTCTTAAGTGAAGCAAGTTGTTTTGCTTCTCTTTGCTTCTTGCTCCTTTCATCTGCTTCTCTCCTTGGTGGTTCCTTGAAGATCTTTCTCCCTTGAGCCTCATAAACCCTAGGACCCCCAAGAATGATAATAATTAGGTTTTGATTAGTCCCCCATTTAGCTTTTACCTTTGTGTCATCTTTGAGTCTTCTCCTCTCCTCTCATAATCAAGGACTAAACCCTAAAGGTTTTAAGGCTTTGTGATTAAGCTTATACCTGCATCCTTCTATTAGGATGGAGTGTATAACTTTAATCCTAAGTGTTAAACCCTTAATGTGTTTAAATTCCTTTAATCAATCCATCTAATAATCATCAAGGCATCAAACTTGTAACTTGGGCCTTGCATTAGGGTTCTAATTCTTCCTTAATTGGTTAAGAAGGACTAACCCTAGTGTTAATGGACAAGTCCCCCTCAAGTTGTCTTACAAACCATAAAATCCATTTCTTAATCTTACCATTAATTAAAATCCATCTAATAAAGGCTTTGTTTTGTCATGAGGTTAACCCCTAATCATGGATTAAGTTGAGGAGTTTTCCTCAGCTTAAATGTTCTCATCTATTATCCTTCTATTAGGATGGTGTAATGAGTCCATTAAATCCTTGATTATGGCTTAAACTCATTACTTAACACTAAACAAAAACAACAAAAACATCTAAATAATCACAAGTAGGTTAATGATCTTAATCCTACATCATGGTGATTAAGTGTGAGATACTGACTTCACACTTAAGGTATTCTCATTACCCCTAATCAGAGGGAGGATGTGATGAGTTTACTAATCCATTGGTTTAGGCTTAAGCTCATTAACTTATGACAAACTTCAAAAAGCAATAAAAGACTGAAAAATACAAAAACAAACAATAATCGTCTCCTTCGGGATTCTTTTCTCATCTCATTCACTCACAAACGAGAGCTCGCTTCTTCCGTCTAATGCAAGACAGTTTGCACCTGAGCCAAACAGGTCATACACTTGAGCATAGACAAGTAAGCAGTTCATCAGTCAATTTATCTTTCAGTCTCTTTGGGTCGAACTACGGTGTTCTGACTTCCTCATTGCACGAGAGGATACGTAGGCATAACTTAACTGTTATCGAACAAAAGTCTCTGTATATCCCCCTTCCTTCCTGCATTATTCTCATTATCATGGGCATTTCACTTTTTTTTCCTTACACTGACACTTCTCATATCCCACTACTCTCTTCTTCTAACACTGACACTTGCATTCTTTCCAGTTTTGATACACAAATGGCACTGACACTACCCCTTTAAAACACAAATCTTTTAAGCGTGGATCCCGTCGAGTACGGCGGACAATCTGGGTGCTAATACCTTCCCAGGTTGTAACCAACCCCCTTTCTCAGTCTCTCTGGTTCGCAACCGTCTTATCCATATCTTTTCTTAGGTCTATGCAGCATTGCCTTTCCTCCGGGATAAAAATGCCTAGCTGGCGACTCTATTCATTTCTTCCTCTTTCACCGACCGTTCGCGTCTGTACCCCTCTTGACCCTGGGTGTCATTTGGTGGGAGCGACAACTTGGCGACTCTGCTGGGGAACCTTATACTGTAACCAGGGCTTCTGGTTCTTTTTGTGGGTTCCTCCTAGCGTTTGTTTGATTTGTGTTTACTGGGGTGTTATGTGCTAATTGTGTTTATATAGTTGCTTTTTTTTATTGCTTTATGTACAGTTATTTATTGCTTTCTTTATAGCTTTATATATATATATCATACTGTCATATTGTCATTTGGCTGGATCTGGTTTATTGTTTTGATGGGTGGGGTTCATTGAGAGTTTAAGGTCCTATACCTGAGACCTGAGTGACACCTAGGCTAGAGTGGTTCATGTTCTTTCCCATTCCATTTCGGTCTGGTGCGGGAATATGAAACACGGTTCAGATGTGGGTTTCTTCTTGAGAACTCTGTGCTACAGATTTCCTGTAGTGCTAGGGCTATCTGGGAAGCCTTCTAAGTCTGGATGACCTTTATTATGACCTTCAGAAACTGAGGTTAATTAGAGGAGGATCTTTTATGGTTATTGTAAACACTGTACCTCCGGGTTAGAAGTGTTTACACTTCTCATAACTGATCCAAGTCTGAGGATCCTTGTTTTAGAACATCACCTGTGAGGGGGTTGGGCTGTTTACAGGTTTGCAGGTACCATTGGCCCCATCATACCCTGATACTTGTTTTGATTAAGAGTACCTCACTTTGGACAGTTCTTGTGATTTAACCCTGGACATGTGACTCTTTATTTGAGTCCCCCACCTTGGTTACTGGATTTCTGAACCTCCATCTGAACTTCTTGAACATACATGGACTTTATATCAAGACAGATAATCAGATCCAGCTTGATCACAAACCCTTGCATATCATTTGCATACTCATCATTTGCATCATTTAACATTTGCTTATTTATTTTTCAGGGTATCCACATTATATCTGGCTTGGTTTTGACCCCTTCATCTGCATAGACCTCTGTTCATCAGTTATCTGCTTCAGATATCTCCATCAGATGCCTGCTTCAGCTACTTTTATCACCAGCCTCAGCCTATCAGTGGCTCATCTCCAGTATCAGTCTTCATCACCAGCATTTGTTTTCAGCTCTTCATCAACAGTCATGACACCCAAGAAGAACAACATTTCATACCATTTCTTTGAGCCTGTGCTGACTGGTATCAGACAGGTCCAGGCACTTATCACTCCAGACCACATCCCATTATTCAGAGAGCATTATGGAGGCATCCTTGATATGGTTGTGGACCTGGACCCTTCTCAGAGGAGTTTGATCCACACCTGCCTACAGTTTTATGACCCTCATTTGAGATGCTTCACTTTCCAGAACTTTCAGTTGGGACCTCTGCTGGAGGAGTTCTCATCATTGATTGGAGTACCTGTCAGGGGTGGTGTCCCCTTTAACCCTGAGATGGCTTCTCCCAGCAATGGAGAAGTGGCAAAGGCACTGTATTTGGAGCCTATTCTGATTGAGCAGAACATGACCATAAAGGCTGGAATCCCTGGTTTGCACTTAGACTTTCTGATTTCTCAGGCCATCCTGAAGGCCTCCTTGGGGGAATGGAGGGCAGTTTGTGCATTGTTAGCCCTCAGTATATATAGGGTTATACTTTTTGCAGATGAGCCCAATTTTATCAGCAAGAATGCCATTCATCTTTTCCTTCTGAGGAACCCAGTACCCACCTTGCTGGGAGATTTCTATTATTCCATTCATCAGAGGAATGAAAAGCAAAGAGGAAAGTTGGTGAGGTGTCGTGCTCCTCTATTTCACACCTGGCTGCTCAAACACTTACCCAGGACTGATGCCTTCCTGAACCCTCACCAACAGAAAAATTGGGCTAAGAGACTTATTGCTTTGACTTCAGATGACATCAGATGGTGCACCCAGAGCACCAAGGGTAGGGACATAATCACTAGCTGTGGGCAGTACCCCAATGTACCTCTAGTGGGAGTAAAGGGTTGCATCAACTACAATCCTTTGTTGTTTAAGAGACAATTGGGCTATGCTTTGGTTCACCCTCCTAGAGTGCAAGACTTGGCTGAAACCCTGTATTGTGAGATAAAGCCTAATCTAGCTGTTGTCAGACAAGCATCCTGGGCTTGGGACAACATCTAGACCAAAGGGATGGCCATTCTTGGGAGATGCAATAATGTGGCTTCAGCTCAGTGTTATGAATGTTCTCATGCTAGGGCTCAGATTTCTGGGATGCCCTTCACCATTGAGGATGCACCTGGACCATCCACAGTATCACCTCCAGCCACTGTCAGCCTGGAAGAATTTGAGAAGCTGAAGGAGAGGAATGAGAATCTGTCTCAAGCTCTGAAGAAGACCCTCTGGGAGAGGAGTGATGGTCGTCTAGACATTGAGAGGTTAGAGAAGCTTAAAGTGGAGCATTTGGCCAAGATTGAGAAAGCAGAGGACTACATCAAGAAATCAAGAGCTGGAGAGCAAATATTGAAGAATGCCTGTAAAGAGGCCCAGTTTCAGAAGGCTAGGACTGATCTCTATCTAGAGGAAAGTCAAGCTAGGTGGGTCAGGATCACTGAAGCTCGCACTCAGGAAGATAAGAGAACTCAAGCCAGGATTGAGCAGTTAGAGGCCAATGAGAAGAAGCAACAGGAGGCTTTGCTGGCAGCCCAGAAGGAAATTTCAGAATTGAAGCTTAGGGCTGGTTTGAAGAGGTCAAAGGACCAAGACAGGCACAAGAAGCTGACCACTGCTATTGCCACCAGAAACCTTCTTATCAGGAACATCACAGAGCATCCGGCTGGTCCAGTGATCGAGGCACTTTTAAAGGAGGTTAAGGAGGATGAGTTTGGATTAGATGTTTGACTTCTTTGCTTGTTGTTCATTTCTATTTCATGTACTTTTCTTTTTGTGTTGTATTTTGACCCTTCAGGGGCATATGTTGTAAAAGCAAACTATGTATGATTCACCATTTGTAATGTATTTGTTAGTTTGTTTCAATGAGTTTCTTTTCTCAAGCAACATCAGAACATCTTCCTCGGGGTCTGGAAAGGTCAAAACCAAGAGCCGAGCCGGATACCTTGAAAAGCAAATGAGCATACTGCATTGCATACTGACTTTTGTTTTGTTTTGTAGGTTTTGTCATTACTTTATTTTGTTTCTAACTCTGTTGTGGTTCAGGAATTATTGCTCGTCGTCGGGTGTTCCCTCTCAACCGTCCGCACCGGTATCTTACTCGCAACAATCTTCCTGGTATCCAAATGGATCAAGTACAGTAAGATCTGACAGAGGTCAGGACTCAGATGGATAATGAAAGGCTGGAGATGAGAAACCAAATGACCCAATTCATGGAAGTAATGAATGGCTTGGCCCAAAGTCAAGAAAGGTTGAGGGCACTGGTAGAAAGACAAACCCCGGAAGAACCCCATCTGGGAACTGGAGGAACAAGTAACAATGAAAGGGGTCAGCCTCATGTTAATCCACCAGTATATGGGCCTCATCTACATCCGGAAGTCAACATCCCGGGTAATGTGCAAGGAAATACTACTGGGGGAAGGATCTTACAGGAAGACCCCCAAGAAGAGCAGTTTACTGTAATGGGAGCTGGGGATGAAGTTTATGATAGGAGGTTTGATGAAATTGCTGAGAAGTTGAGATCTCTGGAGTCTCAAAATTCCCTAGGCTTTGATGTCATGGATATGGGGTTAGTGGATGGGGTAAGGATTCCCCACAAGTTTAAACCCCCGTGCTTCGAGAAGTACAATGGAACTTCCTGTCCACGAACTCACTTGCAGTCCTTCCTGGGAAGACTTAAAGCATATACCATGGATGAAAAACTGTGGATGTTCTATTTTGAAGATAGTTTGACTGGGGCTTCAAGGGAGTGGTACTCACACTTAACCAAGGCTACTATCAGGTGCTGGAAGGACCTAGCTGAAGCCTTCATCAGGCAGTACCAATACAACCTAGACATGTCTCCTAACAGAACCCTTCTGATGGGAATGTCTCAATCCTCCAGAGAAAGCTTCAGGGAATATGCCCAGAGGTGGAGATAGCTTGCTGCTGCTGTCCAGCCACCCATGTCGGAAAGAGAAATGGTCGACATGTTTATGAACACTCTGCAAGGAACATATATTGATAGGCTAGCTGCCTTTTCTTCCACCAGCTTCGCTGACGTAGTCATAGCTGGAGAAAGAATTGAAAGCCTTCTGAAGATGGGTAAAATTTCTGATAATGGTGCAAGTTCGTCAAGCAATCCCAGGAAGCCTTTTGTGGGACCTAGAAGAACTGGTGATACAAATGCCATTTATGCCAACAGGGGCAGACCTCAGCGTGTCTACAGATCAGTAGCAGCCGTCACTATTCCAGCTCCGATTCCTCAGCAACCCGCATATCAACAACCACAACAAACACACTATCAGCAGCAAGTTCAGTATCCGCCACAGAGAGCCTACAACAACAACAACAACAATCAACAACAAAGACCCTTTCAGCAAAGACCATCACAGGCAAATAGGGTGATTGACCCTATCCCTATGCCATACGCTGCCTTATTGCCGCAACTCCTGAAACTCAACTTGGTTGAATTAAGGACATTGGCACCACCAGATCCCTCCAATCTTCCAAGAAATTATGACGTCAACGCCAGATGTGCTTTCCACTCCAATGCACCTGGCCACAATACTGAGAAATGTAGGGCTTTACAAATGAAGGTGCAAGATCTGGTGGATTCCAAAGCCCTCAACTTTGCACCCCCTCCAAGTGTCACCAAGAATCCCATGCCCAATCATGGAGGGCCAAGAATTAATGCCATTGAGGAAGACAAGCCATCTTTCTTAATCACCAGTGTTGGACAGATTCGAACACCTCTGGTCGAAATTAAAGCTCAACTTCTGGAGTGCCAGATGTTCCCCGGGTGTGAGCTCGGTTGTGGTTATTGCAACATTTCGGTCAACGGGTGTGATAACTTGAAGCGGCATAGATGGTCTTATCAAAAGTGGTATACTCCAGATCACAACAACGGCACCTACAAATCCAGCAATCCCTTTGGCAACAATTCCTGACTCTCCTACAACTGCAACAACAATCATTCCGACCAATTCATCAATATCATCAACAATGGCTCCATCTATCACTTCAACAAATCAAATGTCAACAACCATTTCTTCTACAACATTAGCACCCATTTATTCAGCAGAATCTTCTACAACGCCAACATAAATTAATGAAGATATCTCAGCAGTCACCATCTACTATGATCCATCAAATGTTCCTCCAAACAACAACTTTCAACATCAAATAGTGGCACCTCCTGCCAGATCACCAGTCACCATTTACTACGATCCGCACACCATTTCAGTACCTTCCTCTGCAGCAGTCAGTCCGGTTACCATCACGGTGCCTGGACCAGTTCCATATGAAAGCAGTAATGCCATACCTTGGCATTATTGCTCTGATCTTTACTGCAACGGGGAGAAAATCACCTTGGACTCTTCAACTTCTTCTCCACATATTGATAATGTTGGGGGAGGCGGAGGCTTCACCAGAAGCGGACGCCTTTTTGCCTCACAATTGCAAAGACCTAATGCCGAAGCGGAAGCTGCTGCAAAAGCAAAAGGGAAGAGTGTGATACCTGAAGAACCAATTATCAAAGAAACTCAGAAGACATCTTTTGAGCAAGATGTAGATGAGTTCATGAGAATTATAAAGAGAAGTGATTACAAGGTGGTGGATCAACTTCACCAAACTCCCTCAAAGATCTCCATATTATCCCTGTTAATGTGTTCTGAAGCTCACAGGAATGCATTATTGAAGGTCTTGCACGCAGCATACGTGCCAGAAGAGATCACTGTTAATCAGCTAGAAACTGTGGTGGAAAATGTCAACACCAGTCATGGACTGGGCTTTACCAATGCTGACTTAACAACTGAGGGACGTAACCACAACAAGGCTTTACACATCACTCTAGATTGCAAGGGTGCTGTTCTATCTCATGTGCTGGTGGACACTGGGTCCTCACTCAATGTTCTGCCAAAGAAAGCCTTAGTGAAGCTGGAGTATGATGGCTTGGCATTGCGTCCGAGTAATTTGGTGGTAAGAGCATTTGATGGCTCTAAAAGATCAGTGCTAGGGGAGATTGATCTGCCTGTGATGATTGGCCCGCAGACTTTTAAAATTACCTTCTATGTGATGGACATTCAGCCGGCCTACAGCTGTTTGTTGGGTAGACCCTGGATCCATGCCGCTGGCGCTGTTACGTCTACCCTTCACCAGAAGCTGAAATTCGAGTGGGAAGGCCAGATCATCACCATCTGTGGGGAAGAGGACATCTTTGTTAGCCACTTGGCTACTTACAAGTACATTGAGATGGATGGAGATATCCATGAAACCATGAGCCAGGGATTTGAGGCCCTGAACATTAATGAAGCATCTGCTGTACTGGGAACCTCCATGACGTCTTATCAGCAAGCCAGAAAGGTTGTTGAAGAGGGTACTGCCCAAGGCTGGGGCAAGCTGTTGCCCGTGGAGAAGAAGGAGGACAGATTTGGGTTGGGTTACATACCAACTCAACAAGATCAATCAGAGGCTGCCAAGAAGCCCAACTTTGTCAGCGGGGGAATGCTCACCCCGGATGCAGTGAACAACTTGGAAGATGAGTCGGAAGATGAACGCAACCTGGAGAGCTGGATACGTCCAAGGATCCCGGGGAGCCGCATCTCAAACTGGTCTTCCCAGGAAATTATAAGGGTTACTCCTGCAGAGTAATTATTATTTCCTGTATTTTTAAGCATGCATCAGGTCTTGCATCTTGCCCAAGATGACAAGACTCATTTTGTAATCGGGCCATCTTGTAATTTTGTGCAAACAGATCAATCAATGAATATCGGACATCTTTTGCAAATGAGTCTTTTTCTTTCCCGCTCACTGTTTTTCATTTTTCTTTTTGTACAAAAATAAAATGGCAATGTTTTCCAAAATGATAACTTTATTTCACTTTTTCTAAAACAAGATTATAATCGATCACTAAAATGAACAATCTAAACCCTTGCAAAGAGTGCCTTTCAGATCGCACCGACAACAACACAGCTATGACTCTGTATGACTTTGACAATCCGATCAATTAAGCCGATGAAGGGGTTGAAGAAGATTATGAGCTTCCTGAAGAGCTAGCCAGGTTGTTAAGGCAAGAGGAGAAGGTTATCACTCCTCATGAGGAGGAGGTTGAAACGGTTAATCTTGGTACGGAAGAAGATGTGAAAGAGGTTAAGGTTGGAGCCTGCTTACAAGATTCAGTAAAGGAACAACTGATTGACATGCTTCGGGAATATGTAGATGTCTTTGCTTGGTCCTATCAGGATATGCCAGAGTTGGACACCGATATTGTCATGCATAAGCTGCCTTTAAAAGAAGATTGCCCACCTGTAAAACAGAAACTGCGCCGTACTCGCCCAGATATGGCAATAAAGATTAAAGAAGAGGTACAAAAGCAGTGGGACACCGGGTTCCTTGCCGTGACTAGCTATCCGCCGTGGGTTGCCAACATTGTACCGGTACCTAAGAAAGACGACAAGGTGAGGATGTGCGTGGATTACCGGGATCTGAACAGAGCCATCCCGAAAGATGATTTCCCTTTACCTCACATTGATGTATTGGTTGATAATACGGCTCAGTTCTCGGTATTCTCCTTCATGGACGGATTTTCAGGATACAATCAGATCAAGATGTCACCTGAAGACATGGAGAAGACAACTTTCATCACACCCTGGGGCACATTCTGTTACAAGGTGATGTCATTCGGACTGAAGAATGCTGGTGTGACTTATCAACGGGCTATGGTAACATTATTCCACGACATGATCCATAAAGAAATTGAATGTTATGTGGATGACATGATTGCCAAGTCCCTCACAGAAGAAGACCACCTGGTAAATCTGTTGAAGTTATTGAAGCGTTTGAGGAAGTACCAATTGAAGTTAAATCCCAACAAGTGTACATTCGGGGTACGGTCTGGTAAGCTGCTGGGATTTATTGTAAGTGAAAAAGGGATTGAAGTTGACCCTGATAAAGTCAAAGCCATTCAAGAAATGCCTGCACCAAAGTCAGAAAAAGAAGTTCGGAGGTTTCTAGGTAGATTGAACTACATTTCAAGGTTCATATCTCACCTTACAGTAACCTGTGAGCCCTTGTTCAAATTGTTGAGAAAAGAACAAACGGTCAGGTGGAACGAAGACTGCCAGAGGGCTTTTGACAAAATCAAGGAATACTTACAAGAGCCTCCAATCCTTATGCCTCCAGTTGAAGGAAGACATCTAATTATGTACTTGACAATATTAGAAGAGTCAATGGGGTGTGTGTTGGGCCAGCATGACGAGTCTGGTCGAAAAGAGTATGCAATATACTACCTAAGCAAAAAGTTTACCGACTGTGAACAACGTTATTCACTGCTCGAGAAAACTTGCTGTGCTTTAGCGTGGGCTGCTCGCCGACTAAGGCAGTATATGTTGACCCACACTACTTTATTGATATCAAAGATGGACCCAGTTAAGTACATTTTTGAGAAGCCAGCACTTACCGGACGGGTTACAAGATGGCAAATGATCCTCACAGAATATGACATCCAATACACATCTCAGAAAGCCATCAAGGGCAGTGTACTGTCTGATTATCTTGCTGAGCAACCTATTGACGATTACCAGCCTATGAGATTTGACTTCCCTGATGAAGACATCATGTTCATAAAAGCAAAAGATCATGAAGAGCCTGTTCACACTGAAGGGCCTGACCCAGAAGAAGAATGGACTATGATGTTTGACGGGGCTGTTAATATGAATGGTCGTGGTGTTGGTGCAGTACTCATTACACCTAAAGGAGTTCACATGCCTTTCTCGGCAAGACTCACTTTTAACTGCACAAACAACGAAGCTGAATACGAAGCATGTATTATGGGTCTTGAGGAAGCCATTGACCTCAGGATCAAAACTTTGACTGTGTTCGGAGATTCAGCTTTGGTAATCAATCAAACCAACGGCAAATGGTACACACACCAGGATCATCTGATACCCTACAGGGATTATACAAGAAGGTTATTGACTTTCTTTACAACGGTCAAGCTTGAGTATATCCCTCGGGACGAGAATCAATTTTCAGATGCTCTGGCTACCATTTCATCCATGATCAAAGTTCAAGCTGCCAACTTTGTACCTCGGATTTCAGTATCCAGACTTGACAGACCATCATATGTGTTCTCAGCAGATGTTGTCAAAGATGATAAGCCTTGGTTCCATGATATCAAATGCTTCTTGGAGGATCAAACATACCCACCTGAGGCATCTTCCAATGATAAGAAGACATTAAGAAGGCTAGCTGGTAGTTTCTTCTTGAATACTGACGGTTCCCTGTACAAGAGAAACTTTGATATGGTACTCCTCAGATGCGTTGATAGGACAGAAGCAGACTTGTTGATGCACGAGGTGCACGAAGGATCCTTTGGTACCCATGCAGGAGGGCATGTAATGGCCAAGAAGTTTCTAAGATCAGGTTATTACTGGATCACAATGGATGCCGACTGTTGTGCCTATGCCAGAAAATGCCATAAATGCCAGATCTATGCGGATAAGGTGCATGTGCCTCCAAATCCTCTAAATGTGATGTCTTCACCCTGGCCCTTTGCCATGTGGGGCATTGATATGATTGGAAAAATTGAACCGACCGCTTCAAATGGCCACAGATTCATCCTGGTAGCCATTGACTATTTTACCAAGTGGGTTGAAGCAGCTTCCTATGTAAATGTTACAAGGCAAGTGGTAGCCCGATTTCTGAAAAGAGATATCATCTGTCGGTATGGAGTGCCCGGGCGAATCATTACTGATAATGGTTCCAATTTAAACAACAAAATGATGGCAGAACTGTGCCGGGACTTCAAGATCCAACACCACAATTCTTCTCCTTACAGGCCAAAGATGAATGGCGCTGTAGAGGCAGCTAATAAGAATATCAAGAAGATTGTGCAAAAGATGGTAGTTACCTACAAAGACTGGCATGGAATGCTACCATTTGCCTTGCATGGATACCGTACGTCAATCAGAACATCCACTGGGGCAACACCGTATCAACTTGTGTATGGTATAGAGGCAGTCCTACCTGTTAAAGTTGAATTACCCTCATTGCGGGTATTGATGGATGTTAAACTAAATGAAGCAGAATGGGTCCGATCCCGATACGAACAGCTGAGTCTGATCGAAGAGAAGAGATTAGCTGCAATTTGTCATGGGCAGCTGTATCAGAAAAGAATGAAGAAAGCCTTCGATCAGAAAGTCAGGCTCCGAGAATACCAAGTAGGGGATCTTGTGTTGAAAAGACTCCTCCCTCCTCATACAGACCACAGGGGCAAGTGGACTCCGAATTATGAAGGGCCATTCGTAGTAAAAAAGGTTTTCTCTGGCGGAGCACTCATGCTCAGTACTATGGATGGTGAAGACTTCCCGTCCCCTGTGAATTCAGATGCAGTTAAAAAATACTTCGCATAAAATGACCCGCTGGACATAAAAACAGAATGTAAGTCCAGGCAAAAATAGGGCATCCCGGCGAGTCAAAAACAGAATAAAAGACTCGGGCAAAAATAAGGGAAAATAAACAAAAATGTACACCCGCTGAGTTTGTAACACGGTGGGAGAACTGACTTTAGTTATGTTGCGGATAGCAAGAGTCGCCACCGACTTTTATTTTATCCAAAGGAAAGGCATAAAAGAACAGGAAAGACCTTTTAAAAGATTTTTGGGTCCGGGGGGTAGGTTATGTAAAGGGAAGGTGTTAGCACCCTTTACATCCATGGTTATCCATGGGCTCTTAGTTACTTAGCTCACTTTGAATTGTTTTTGAAAAGTGTAGTGTGTGAATAAAAATTTTCATAAGAGTTTGATAATGATCCATGTACGGATGCGTACAAAACTTGTGTTTGAAAATTGTTTGAAATTGTGAAATGTTTGAAAAGTTTTGAATGAAGTGAGTAAGCAACTATGAGGAACCTACCCTAAAGTATTAAGTCTTTCTGTTCTTTATCCTTTAAATGGCAAGACTATCCCTATTATTAAGGAATAGGTAGTCATTACCTTGGATGTGAGGGACATATGAGGGACATCTGTTTAATGAAGGCAACTGTGAGGGGTGTATTAAGCATTTGGAGGGACTGTCATTATTATTCGAACGGGACAAGATCTTTTGTGAAGGCAACCATTTAGGGACTTAATGACTTTTCTTTTTAAGGGACTTGCTTTATACACCCCCACTTGACCTTATGATTAGGCAACATTGAGAGGCAACCCTAGAAAGTGAGATGGCGATTAAAAATCGACTTACGTGTGTGAGTGTTTAATTTATCTTTTAATTAAAATGATCTAAATTCAATTTTTAAATAGAATACATGTTTACACTCCCTATTTTACTAACCATGGCATGAAAATTAAATAAATTAAATATTTACAAAAATTTACACCAAGGAGCAATTACATAATAATTATAATAAGCAAATTAAAAATAAATAGCAAAAATAAATATAGAAGCAAAATATAAATAATAAGCAAAAATAAATAAATAAGCAATAATAATTATAATAGGGGTTAGTAATAATAATAATTAAAAATAAATAAGGTTAGTGAAATAATAATAATAAGCATAATAAAAAAAAATGGATTAGTAATAATATGGTTAGTAATAATAACAATAATTAAAATAAATGGAATTAGCAAGAACATAATTAAAATAATAAACAAAAGATTAGATTTTTAATATAGACAATTATTTAGAAATAAGAGGAAATATGAACAATTAAATAATTATTATAATATTTTAATTTATGTACAAATTATTAAATTATTTTTAAACATATTATAATTACAAAATAAAATTATCATAGGTTCAATTATTTCTAAACACATATTAAAAATTATTTATATATATAATTTAGATTATAAACAAAGTATAAAATATATTTACATATTATATAAAGAAAATAGGTTATAATTATATTTACAAAATTAATTATACTAAATAAATATGTACATTATATTTAGATTTATAAAAAATTAGAAATTAAAATTGTTTAGAGAAAAATAAATTAGGGTTTGTAAAATATTAGGCTTATTTAGAAAAAATATTTTAAGGTTTAATAAATTTATAAAAATAAAATTAGGGTTTAATTATAATTAGGGTTTTATGTACACTTTTTTTTAGAATAATAAGATAATTATATATATAATTTAATAATAATATTAAAAAAATTTAACAAAAGAAAGAATATATAAAAACAAAATGAGTTTAACCTAATATCAATATACTATTTTAATTTTTTTTGTATTTTTCTTTAAGATAAAACATTAATTAAATTTAAAAAAAAAGAAAATAAAGAAAAGAATGAGAAAGTAAAAAAAACCTGCTGGGGCTGGGATTTGAACCCAGTCCCCTTAGCTTGCAACTTCCAAGACCTGCCCTCCATCCACTGGGCTGCGCGCACGCCAGTGATAACAATGCACTTCATATGGTTTTGTTGTTGTTCTGGAAAATAAGAATAAAACAAACCAAAAAAAATTGCCTTGGCTGGTCTTGAACTCATGACCTTTACTCCATACGCGCATGTGTCCACCAACTGAGCTACGCAACTTTTCTGAAATAAATTACAAACAGAATCATAAAATATTAAAACAAATATTCAAATTTCATCCGCGCGCCAAACTCCTTCTTCCTCCTTGAAACTTGCGAATTTAGCTGCGAAATCATCCACAGAATTTCCTGCGAATTTACCTGCACACATTCAAAACCAGAATTCCTATATTTTTTGAACATCACTCAAATCGCAACATTCAGTCAAATTAACAGCCCAGATTAACTACACAAAGATCATAGGTCACGGCCATGTGTTTAGATTTCATTTAAGTGTCCTAAAACTCAAGATCCCAAACTCGAGCTTCAAACCCTAGCCATGGCATCTCTTCGATTCTGTAACAAAAACTTAATTCATGTATGCAAAAACACTCCAGAGACATCAACAAACAAGAATTAGTGCACAAAAATCATTTATATTAGATGAATTAATGAAATCGAAAAACTCAAAAATTCAAGAAAGTGATGATTCGGTTTCAATGGATTATGATGTTTTGAATGATGAGAGTAATTGGGATAGCTTCAGTGATGTCCCGGGAACCTTTTACAACCTTCACAATGCTTTGGAGTGACCTCTAGCAAGGAATCCGAATCAAGCTTTTTGGATGATTTTTTGAAGTTTGAACTTACCTTTGAGACTGCTGAAATTCGTGTATTTGTGATGGCAATGAGTTTAGTACTTATAGGTGATTGATTTTAGGTCAAAAAATTGATTGGTTATGTGAAGAATTTGATATGAAAAAATCCATAATGATCATGCCTTAAAAATCAAATATTCATGTGTGAATGCTTGCTATTTTTGGCCAAATCTCATGATTTCTTTCCTCTTCAATTCAAATCAATATTTAAGACTTTCTAGAAGCTTAATCCAAATCAAATCTCTTATTTTCATATTTTATTTTTATTTAAAATGATTTTTTAATGAATTAAATCAAAATAAATAAAAATAAAAATAATAAAAATCTGATTTTTAATGGTTTGGGTCGTGCATGAAGTTGTTGTATGGATTGGGTCATCATTTGGCAAGCCCATTTGGAAGAAATTGGTTTTAGACCTCCTTTTTCATCATAAACCAACTCAAAATTTCCCAACTTTGCAAGGGCACATATCCTTCAATTTTAATGGTATGAGGGTGTTCTTGGACATTTTGGAAAGCTTGAAGAGTCCTCTAAACAACCCCACTGGTTTCATGTCCATATCATTTACCAATCTCAAGTTATGCCCTTTTGAAGTTGTTGAGTTTTTGTTGACTTTCAAAAGGACCTATAATGTCTTAGCTCATACCTTCCAAATGAAGCATTTTTGGGCTTGGCTTGTGAGACACAAAGTTGTAGAGAATTCAATTTCCTTCAAAATGAGCTTTGAATGGAGACTTGGTGATGAAGTATGTGAAAGTTATGGCTGGTCAAAGTTCAGTTGACTTTTACTAAGGAAACCCTAATTTAGAAACTCCTGATTCTTGATGATCTGGAATCTCCTTAATGAATCATGATCAACCCTTTATCAAATGATGAATTTTACTTCATATACTTGATGTTGGCAAAAAATCATGAAGTTTGACTTTGGTTTGACCACAGTTGACCTCAGTTTGACTTTTTAACTGCATTGACTGATTTTGACTTATCTGATCATCTGACTGAGCAAAGTTCTGAGAAAAGTCTTGAAACATGTCATGGGGGTTCTTACACACATATAAGATGTTATGAAGCTCACTTGAATTCTTGGAAGTCCATTTAGCCTGATTAAAGTCAAAACCCTAGTTTTGGAGGCACTGCTTAGGAGATGCACTGTCTGAGGGAATTGTCAACTCTTCTGACCAATTGTGAACTTTGTGAACCTTATGAACCATCATAAAATGTCTTGTGAACCTCATGGGAGGTATTGTGAACCTTGTGAACCTTGTGAATCTCATAAAGTGACTTGTGGACTTCATGAACCTCATGGAAGGTCTTGAAAGCATTGTGAATCTTGTGAACCTTGTGAACCTTCATGAAGTGACTTGTAGACTTCATGAACCTCATGAAAGGTCTTGGAAGCATTGGGAAACTTGTGAACCTTGTGAACCTTCATAAAGTAACTTGTAGACTTCATGAACCTCAGGGAAGGTCTTGAAAGTGTTGAGAAACTTGTGAACCTTGTGAACCTTCATGAAGTGACTTGTAGACTTCATGAACCTCATGAAAGGTCTTGTAAGTATTGAGAAGCTTGTGAACCTTGTGAACCTTCTTAGAACACAGTCTTGTATTGTGAGGGCAAATTTTGGGGTGCAACAGCTGCCCCTGTTCAATTTTCTAAAACCTGAGGGGTTAGATTGGTATATTTGCCAGTCGTGACCTGGAAGGTTGAAGGGGATTGAACACAAAAGCCCAAAAATTTGCACTCACCAGTGCGTAGAGTGGTATTGATGACTGGTTGTATATGCTTGAGTGGGCTTAAAGATGCCACTTGGAGAAAAGTTCTTAGATACATTTCTTGGAGGATAAAGCAGTCCAAAGTATGAAGGTATAATGATAACTTTCAGGAGGATAAAGCAGTCCTGAGGTAATGATGATAACTGTCAGGAGGATAAAGCAACCCTGAAGTATTGATGTGCTTTCAGGAGGATAAAGCAGTCCTGATGAGATAATAAGCTTTCAGGAGGATGAAGCAGTCCTGATGTAATAATATGTTTTCAAGAGGATGAAGCAGTCTTGAGAGGTTGATAATATGCTTTCAGGAGGATGAAGCAATCCTGAGGTAATGATGATAGCTGTCAGGAGGATAAAGCAGCCCTGAGGTAATAATGTGATTTCAGGAGGATAAAGCAATCCTGAGGTATAAGAAGCTGTCAGGAGGATAAAGCAACCCTGAGGTATCAATAAGCTGTCAGGAGGATGAAGCATTCCTGATGTAATAGGAGCTTTCAGGAGGATGAAGCAATCCTGAAGTAATAATAAGCTGTCAGGAGGATAAAGCAGCCCTGAGGTATAAGAAGCTGTCAGGAGGATGAAGCAATCCTGAGGTAGTGATGTGTTTTCAAGAGGATGAAGCAGTCTTGATGTAGTAATATGTTTTCAAGAGGATGAAGCAGTCTTGAGAGGTTGATAATATGCTTTCAGGAGGATGAAGCAATCCTGAGGTAATGATGATAACTGTCAGGAGGATAAAGCAGCCCTGAGGTAATAATGTGGTTTCAGGAGGATAAAGCAATCCTGAGGTATGAGAAGCTGTCAGGAGGATGAAGCAGTCCTGATGTAATAAAGTTGTCAGGAGGATAAAGCAATCCTGAGGTAGTAATATGTTTTCAAGAGGATGAAGCAATCTTGAGAGGTAATAAGTTTTCAGGAGGATAAAGCAGTCCTGATGTATAATGCTCTCAGGAGGATAAAGCAGTCCTGATGTACTAGAAGTTTTTAGGAGGATGGAGCAGTCCTGATGGAAGATATGCTTTCAGGAGGATAAAGCAATCCTGAGGGATGATAACTTTCAGGAGGATAAAGCAATCCTGATAATCATAAGTCTGTTTGCTGGATAATTAACCTGAAAACAAGGTAACATTCTGTATAATAATATTAGTTTATGCATTATGTATGCATGCATGATATGATGCACTTAGGTAATGTACTATGTATCTATGGATATGTATGTTATGGTATGTTGTAAATGATGTATGTATGATATGATGTTGCCGGAAGCGTCTGGATATCTTCGTATAACAACTGCTGGCCAGGGAAAATAAATCCCAATTCATTGTTGAAGAATATGAGGAACTCGTTCCCACCTTGTTTGATAATATATTATACATAACCTCCCGTCTGCTGGGGATAGTAAGGTAAAGATAACCTCCCGTATGCTGGGGATAGTAAGGTATACATAACCTTCGTCTTCGTTTGATAGTAGGGTAGATATAACCTCCCGTCTTCGTTCGTCGTACCCTTATTGGAAAGTAAATTCCCGTATATCCGTATGAGGATAAAAGAGATGGATATAAATTCCAGGGGAGATGAGACTTTATGAAGATGGATTCGTCCTACTGAGGGTTTGTAGCTGTTTTGTAGAGATGAACCGGCGAAGCTTCGTTGAAATCCTTCCCTCGTTCGTCCTTAGTAAATACTATTACTGCATTTTCATGCATTTCTGGTAAACATCAATCATATTAAGCATACATGCATTTCTGGTAAACATCAATCATATTCAAAAGCCTACATACATTCAAACACAACCAATGGACGTTCCGTTTAGGGTAAAAGTAAATCTGGATTCAGCGGGAAAAGTAAAGCTGAACTTGAAAATAGAATCATTTCAACTTCGAGAGTGTATAACCAATTGGATTTGGAGCTTCTGAAATTTTTAACTTTCCTGAATACCTTCCCAGAAATCCTTATAGCTGGATCTGAAGACATGATACTGACACCATCTGATACTACTGGCGTAGACAATTAACTTCCACAATGGCTTCTGCTGAGAACTCCAAATCAAGGTAATACAATGAGAGGAATGTATCTTCAAATTGTAATGGACCATATACGCTCCGACCACTAGATTTGAAAAGAAAGCATTGCCCCTTGATTGAGGATGAATTGTCCCAAAAGGGAAGTATCTGAATGTAGTTACCTCAGGAGAACTAAGCAGAATGCCCTATAATAATATGCCCTTGACATCATGAACTTTGCAGTGTTACCCTTGGTAATTCAAATATATGAGAAGAGCTGCCCCTGGATATTAAGCACTGTTGGATCTGGAACTGATTGCCCCGAATGATTTGAACAGTAACTTGGTATGCCCCCTTGATTAGGAAACAATGACCATGCCCCTGGCATTATGACTTCTGTAATGTTACCCTTGGCACTTCAGATAGATGAAGAGATCTGCCTCTGGCTGCTTAAACATAGTTGAATCTTGTCCTGATTGCCCCAAATGAGTTAGGCAGTATCATGGTCTGCCCCCTTGATTGGGAGATAATGATTATGCCCCTTTGTATACATGGACTTTGATCCAGGAAGCAACTTTGTTCATCGGAAGGACTTTGGTTCATTGAACATTCATCCTGTAAGTTTCTTCATTTATCCAACACTCAGGTATATGCAAACAAATATATTCAAAAATGCAATGATTATGTCTGTCTTGAAGTTTTCGAAAAAAGTTATTTTAGAAAAACAGTTTTTTGTGAAAACTGTGATATTAACTCAAGTTTTATAATAAGCCCTAAAGGAGTCAGGATACCTTTTTGTAACAGTACGCTTTCAAACTAACCATGCTTCAGTTAGGACTTTTAAAGGGTTATAACGTGGCCTGGTTCATGGTTTAAGAAACAAAGGATAAAGGCTCAAATTTTATTTGTACCCAACCCAATCTTCATGATGTTCTTCAGTCCTATACTCAGTTAACTTATGCATTGAGGCTCAAAGGAGTTTGGAATTGTAACACTGACATTTGTGATGGTTCAGAAACCCAAAATTTATTTGAACATTCAGTCATCTTTTTTTGTTGAGGATTCATAGTGACCTCTTTTTTCTTTTGACTTTGTTATCCCTTCTTTTTGCCTGAACTGTTTATTTCAAAGTTACAGTCAGCGGGATGTCTTAATTTTTTTACTAAGTCTCCTTCATAGGTTTTGACTTAGTGGGTTTTTCTTCTGTTGGATATTGACTGTCAGGTTTAATGATTACAGAGAACCATCATTAGTTGTGTACAACACAGATAATTGGCATATTTGAGTTAACCGAGTAACTACCCTGCCCCGGGTTATGAATAAGGGTTTTAATTTGTGCGAGAATAAAAACTCCTACTTCATAGGCTCAAAAGGGTTGACTAGGGATTAACTTCCTTATATCTCCACTGTTTAGGAATTGAAACAATGCCTGTACATCGTCAGCATAGTCTGTTCAAAAGCATACTGCATAAGATTATGGTATTGTTTTCGTCATCCTCCCTCTACAGGCTTATAGCTTTATCAGGAGTTAAATATCACAAGATAGAAATATGAAACATACTTCAATTTATAGAGGAACGAATGGATTAATTCAAGACAAACATATGCAATGCATTAATGAAAACAAAAGTTTAACATAATAGTAAGTGTTCAAACAAATAAAAGAAATTACAAATGAAAATTCAAATGTTGTCCCATCCAGTTGGCTTAATGTCCTCAATTGCAATCTGCGAACTTTGAGGAGCAGTATACTTCACCATGAAATCAAATTTACCACTTGGATGTCCCAAGGTGCCCCATATCTCAACAGGAATAGGTACTCTTCCTTTCTGGTTACTTTGGGCTACTTGCCTTGCAGCTTCGGTGTTTGATGGACGATAGTAAAATTCAACTTGACCTTCTGGAGTAACCTCTAGGATTCCTTCGTCAATCAGATCTTGAATCTTCTTATTCAATGCCCAACAGTTATTAGTATCATGTCCAGGACTGTTGGAGTGATACTTACACCTTGCCTTGGGATTATAGCGAGGAGAAGAGGTGTTAGGATTTTTAGGAGAATTTTCCAAAGAAATTAGCTTCATTTCCAACAGGCACTGCAAAACTTGTGACATTGGTGTGATGAACTTGATAAACTTCCTTCTACATTCCTTGTGTTGGGGTAGATTAACCTTATCAGGTCTTTCTTCTTCAACTGAAGAACAATCAATGGCAACCGGTTTCTTACCTTCTTTTATCCTCATCTTCCTTTCAACCAAATCAGCTTGTTTTAATGGAGGTTCACTGACAATTAGATCCCTGACTCTATTACTTTGAAGTTTTTGGACAAAGGTTCTCAGCTCTTCTTGCCCCTGAGCTAAACTTTGAATAAGGACCATCTGGTCATTCATCTGGATCCTCATTTCTGTCATCTCAGCTTGTAGTTGTTTCAGCTGATCATCCTTGTTGTCCTCAGGACTCTTCTTCTTAGCCAGCAGTGTCTTCAATTCATCCTGCCCCTTGGTCAGGTTCAGGATCAGCTCTTGGAACTGTGCATTTTGTGCCTGGAGATCCTTTACTGTTTGTTCAAGAGCCATTGCTGAAATAAACAGCGAGAAGATGAGAAACCTGTGCACAATTATAACCCTGTGATGTAATGAAATGATATGTGAATGCATATGCAATGTTTTCAAGGACCGCAGGATTTAAATTTGCTTAAACAAACAAGAAGGTGAACTTTTATTAGTAATAAATTTGTTTTGCCTTTTAGGCTTACAAAAAATTAAATGAAATAAGTACAAAAGATGGGGTTTTAAGTCTCCCATGGACGTTTCCTCTTTGTGTTGAGGTATGAATTGAGGTTCCGTTCCTCGTGAAGTTGCTTTGTTAGTTCCAGGATTCTTTCTTGGCTTGCTTTGTAATGAGCTTCGAAAGTATCCCTCTGCTCCTTCAGTTGGATCCATGATTTCTGCAAGTCTTCCATATCAGTAGGCATGTCTGGGTGAAGGATGGTATAAGCTGTGTCTCCTTCAGCAACAGGTTCCATGGTAACTGGTAGGACGGCAGGATATGGCATCATGAGAGTCTGAGCATGAGATCGTACCCATCTGAGATAAGCCTCCATAGGAATAGTGTACTTAGGCTCCAGTGTCTTGCTGTCAACCCTGTTTACTTTTCCCCATGCTCGTATGAATCTCTGACGGTACCCTTGAAGATCGTTGTCGTAATCAAACACAATGCCCTGAATCAACATGTCATGTGGACCATCACTCCGAGCGTAACCAAACTGTCGTAAAGCTAGAGAGGGGTTGTAGGTGATGCCTCCTCTTATGCCTAGAAGTGGCACATTAGGAAACTCCCCGCAACGGTCAATGATGGTGACGTTCTCCATAGATCTGGAGCACCAATGGATATCTGAGTGAGAAAGTGACATGATCCTCTTGGACCATCTGAACCCTTGCTCATTCTTCATTACTGAGCGAGGAAGGTGAGAAATAAACCACCTAGAAAGCAAAGGTATGCAGCACATCAAAGTTCCTCTTGCCCTTGTAGTACGGGTATGAAGAGAATGTAGGATATCTCCAAGCAATGTAGGCACTGGATTGTGACTCAGGAAAATGTTGATGGCATGAACATCTATGAACTGATCTGGATTGGGGAACAATACTAAGCCATAAATCAGCAAGGCTAAGATCTCCTCAAAAGCATCATAGCTCATGGCCTTCAAGAACATTTGAGCTTTATCCATTAATACTTTAGCAAGAATACCCTTGACTCCGCTTCTCGTTTCTAGAACAATGTCAGACTTCTTCAGATGTAGGGCTGCAGCAATAACCTCTGGTTTAAGTTCCTTCTCCAAGCCTGTGAAGGGTCTTTGATCAAGAACAGGTATGCCCAGAAGTTTAGAGAACTCCTCCATGGTTGGAACCAACTGGTAGTCGGGGAATGTAAAGCAATGGTGCTTAGGGTCAAAGAACTGAAATAGGACACTCATCATGTCTTCATTGAACCCTGAAGTGACTAGATCCAGTAGGTAACCATGTCTCTTGTTGAACTGGGAGTGATCAGACACTTGAGAAACCAACTCTCTAAGCTTGGGAGGTATCCCCACAAAGTTGATCCTGATGGTGTTTCTACGAGCAGAAGCCATGACCTGCAACAAAGAACAAAGATAAATCCTTTGGTCCTTGAAATGGTTAGTGAAAATTCTATGCTTATGATGCATGATGATGTCATGATGTTATGCTCAATCACAAACATGTGGCACACACAAACAAGTCACACCATAGCCCTAGGTTTAAAGGCTTGCATGAGGTTCAAAGGTAAGTACCCTCCCCTGAAGTTAGATGGTTCATCCTGTCCTACAAAAGTAACCAGGTTCTAAGGGATCTCAATATCATTGATCCTTCATAAGGGTGGTTGATCAGAAGGCAACTTACTTGCCAACCAAAACCCTCCAAGTTTAGAATCTCAATGAGCGTAGTATCGAGTGTCAACCAACTTCAGTCTGCACCAAAGCCGGTTACCTCACTACCTTCTAAAGGCCAAGATGGGATAACTAGGGTTCTAAAAGTTAGTTAGTGCATTGACAACATATGGCAGCCTCATATTATCCTCAACTTGACTTAAGGAACATAAGCACCAACCAAGAAGTCGCACTAACTATGGCCACCAGATCAACCGTATCGATATACGTCGTACAGTTTCCTTGGTCTATTGCCATTTACCTAAGGTACACTAGATCTGGGTCAGGACCTTTCACACATAAGAGCCCAACAAGTAAGGTAAAGCAAACAAAGCAAGCAATTTAAAGTGATCTAATTCCTAAGGGTACCCCTCTTAAATTTAAATCCCCAGCAGAGTCGCCAGTTCTGTAACACGGTGGGAGAACTGACTTTAGTTATGTTGCGGATAGCAAGAGTCGCCACCGACTTTTATTTTATCCAAAGGAAAGGCATAAAAGAACAGGAAAGACCTTTTAAAAGATTTTTGGGTCCGGGGGGTAGGTTATGTAAAGGGAAGGTGTTAGCACCCTTTACATCCATGGTTATCCATGGGCTCTTAGTTACTTAGCTCACTTTGAATTGTTTTTGAAAAGTGTAGTGTGTGAATAAAAATTTTCATAAGAGTTTGATAATGATCCATGTACGGATGCGTACAAAATTTGTGTTTGAAAATTGTTTGAAATTGTGAAATGTTTGAAAAGTTTTGAATGAAGTGAGTAAGCAACTATGAGGAACCTACCCTAAAGTATTAAGTCTTTCTGTTCTTTATCCTTTAAATGGCAAGACTATCCCTATTATTAAGGAATAGGTGGTCATTACCTTGGATGTGAGGGACATATGAGGGACATCTGTTTAATGAAGGCAACTGTGAGGGGTGTATTAAGCATTTGGAGGGACTGTCATTATTATTCGAACGGGACAAGATCTTTTGTGAAGGCAACCATTTAGGGACTTAATGACTTTTCTTTTTAAGGGACTTGCTTTATACACCCCCACTTGACCTTATGATTAGGCAACATTGAGAGGCAACCCTAGAAAGTGAGATGGCGATTAAAAATCGACTTACGTGTGTGAGTGTTTAATTTATCTTTTAATTAAAATGATCTAAATTCAATTTTTAAATAGAATACATGTTTACACTCCCTATTTTACTAACCATGGCATGAAAATTAAATAAATTAAATATTTACAAAAATTTACACCAAGGAGCAATTACATAATAATTATAATAAGCAAATTAAAAATAAATAGCAAAAATAAATATAGAAGCAAAATATAAATAATAAGCAAAAATAAATAAATAAGCAATAATAATTATAATAGGGGTTAGTAATAATAATAATTAAAAATAAATAAGGTTAGTGAAATAATAATAATAAGCATAATAAAAAAAAATGGATTAGTAATAATATGGTTAGTAATAATAACAATAATTAAAATAAATGGAATTAGCAAGAACATAATTAAAATAATAAACAAAAGATTAGATTTTTAATATAGACAATTATTTAGAAATAAGAGGAAATATGAACAATTAAATAATTATTATAATATTTTAATTTATGTACAAATTATTAAATTATTTTTAAACATATTATAATTACAAAATAAAATTATCATAGGTTCAATTATTTCTAAACACATATTAAAAATTATTTATATATATAATTTAGATTATAAACAAAGTATAAAATATATTTACATATTATATAAAGAAAATAGGTTATAATTATATTTACAAAATTAATTATACTAAATAAATATGTACATTATATTTAGATTTATAAAAAATTAGAAATTAAAATTGTTTAGAGAAAAATAAATTAGGGTTTGTAAAATATTAGGCTTATTTAGAAAAAATATTTTAAGGTTTAATAAATTTATAAAAATAAAATTAGGGTTTAATTATAATTAGGGTTTTATGTACACTTTTTTTTAGAATAATAAGATAATTATATATATAATTTAATAATAATATTAAAAATTTTTAACAAAAGAAAGAATATATAAAAACAAAATGAGTTTAACCTAATATCAATATACTATTTTAATTTTTTTTTGTATTTTTCTTTAAGATAAAACATTAATTAAATTTAAAAAAAAAGAAAATAAAGAAAAGAATGAGAAAGTAAAAAAAACCTGCTGGGGCTGGGATTTGAACCCAGTCCCCTTAGCTTGCAACTTCCAAGACCTGCTCTCCATCCACTGGGCTGCGCGCGCGCCAGTGATAACAATGCACTTCATATGGTTTTGTTGTTGTTCTGGAAAATAAGAATAAAACAAACCAAAAAAAATTGCCTTGGCTGGTCTTGAACTCATGACCTTTACTCCATACGCGCATGTGTCCACCAACTGAGCTACGCAACTTTTCTGAAATAAATTACAAACAGAATCATAAAATATTAAAACAAATATTCAAATTTCATCCGCGCGCCAAACTCCTTCTTCCTCCTTGAAACTTGCGAATTTAGCTGCGAAATCATCCACAGAATTTCCTGCGAATTTACCTGCACACATTCAAAACCAGAATTCCTATATTTTTTGAACATCACTCAAATCGCAACATTCAGTCAAATTAACAGCCCAGATTAACTACACAAAGATCATAGGTCACGGCCACGTGTTTAGATTTCATTTAAGTGTCCTAAAACTCAAGATCCCAAACTCGAGCTTCAAACCCTAGCCATGGCATCTCTTCGATTCTGTAACAAAAACTTAATTCATGTATGCAAAAACACTCCAGAGACATCAACAAACAAGAATTAGTGCACAAAAATCATTTATATTAGATGAATTAATGAAATCGAAAAACTCAAAAATTCAAGAAAGTGATGATTCGGTTTCAATGGATTATGATGTTTTGAATGATGAGAGTAATTGGGATAGCTTCAGTGATGTCCCAGGAACCTTTTACAACCTTCACAATGCTTTGGAGTGACCTCTAGCAAGGAATCCGAATCAAGCTTTTTGGATGATTTTTTGAAGTTTGAACTTACCTTTGAGGCTGCTGAAATTCGTGTATTTGTGATGGCAATGAGTTTAGTACTTATAGGTGATTGATTTTAGGTCAAAAAATTGATTGGTTATGTGAAGAATTTGATATGAAAAGATCCATAATGATCATGCCTTAAAAATCAAATATTCATGTGTGAATGCTTGCTATTTTTGGCCAAATCTCATGATTTCTTTCCTCTTCAATTCAAATCAATATTTAAGACTTTCTAGAAGCTTAATCCAAATCAAATCTCTTATTTTCATATTTTATTTTTATTTAAAATGATTTTTTAATGAATTAAATCAAAATAAATAAAAATAAAAATAATAAAAATCTAATTTTTAATGGTTTGGGTCGTGCATGAAGTTGTTGTATGGATTGGGTCATCATTTGGCAAGCCCATTTGGAAGAAATTGGTTTTAGACCTCCTTTTTCATCATAAACCAACTCAAAATTTCCCAACTTTGCAAGGGCACATATCCTTCAATTTTAATGGTATGAGGGTGTTCTTGGACATTTTGGAAAGCTTGAAGAGTCCTCTAAACAACCCCACTGGTTTCATGTCCATATCATTTACCAATCTCAAGTTATGCCCTTTTGAAGTTGTTGAGTTTTTGTTGACTTTCAAAAGGACCTATAATGTCTTAGCTCATACCTTCCAAATGAAGCATTTTTGGGCTTGGCTTGTGAGACACAAAGTTGTAGAGAATTCAATTTCCTTCAAAATGAGCTTTGAGTGGAGACTTGGTGATGAAGTATGTGAAAGTTATGGCTGGTCAAAGTTCAGTTGACTTTTACTAAGGAAACCCTAATTTAGAAACTCCTGATTCTTGATGATCTGGAATCTCCTTAATGAATCATGATCAACCCTTTATAAAATGATGAATTTTACTTCATATACTTGATGTTGGCAAAAAATCATGAAGTTTGACTTTGGTTTGACCACAGTTGACCTCAGTTTGACTTTTTAACTGCATTGACTGATTTTGACTTATCTGATCATCTGACTGAGCAAAGTTCTGAGAAAAGTCTTGAAACATGTCATGGGGGTTCTTACACACATATAAGATGTTATGAAGCTCACTTGAATTCTTGGAAGTCCATTTAGCCTGATTAAAGTCAAAACCCTAGTTTTGGAGGCACTGCTTAGGAGATGCACTGTCTGAGGGAATTGTCAACTCTTCTGACCAATTGTGAACTTTGTGAACCTTATGAACCATCATAAAATGTCTTGTGAACCTCATGGGAGGTATTGTGAACCTTGTGAACCTTGTGAATCTCATAAAGTGACTTGTGGACTTCATGAACCTCATGGAAGGTCTTGAAAGCATTGTGAATCTTGTGAACCTTGTGAACCTTCATGAAGTGACTTGTAGACTTCATGAACCTCATGAAAGGTCTTGGAAGCATTGGGAAACTTGTGAACCTTGTGAACCTTCATAAAGTAACTTGTAGACTTCATGAACCTCAGGGAAGGTCTTGAAAGTGTTGAGAAACTTGTGAACCTTGTGAACCTTCATGAAGTGACTTGTAGACTTCATGAACCTCATGAAAGGTCTTGTAAGTATTGAGAAGCTTGTGAACCTTGTGAACCTTCTTAGAACACAAAGTCTTGTATTGTGAGGGCAAATTTTGGGGTGCAACAGCTGCCCCTGTTCAATTTTCTAAAACCTGAGGGGTTAGATTGGTATATTTGCCAGTCGTGACCTGGAAGGTTGAAGGGGATTGAACACAAAAGAGTGAAGGAAGCTTCCATAAACCCCAGCTGGGTCCCTCATTACCAAAATAGGTCTATCAGTGACCTATATCCCCAAGCAGAGTCCCATATGTCAGATCTACCAATTATCTCATCCCCAGCTGGGATGTCCACTTCAAGCAGATCAACCAGAGATCTTCGCAGCAACGGGATCCGAATCCCGGATCAGTATCTTTTGCATAATCATAGCATTCGCATCATATTCTCCCCGCAGAGCGTAGCATTCCGTTTAATACGGAGCATTACGGCAAAAATCAAACATATTGCATAATCATAAGCCATGTTCTGAATCAAACACTTGTGAAATACTGACAATCCGTCAGTGATATACAGAGAACTCCCCGGATTCCCCGGCAGAGAGCCAAGGCACTTTCCCTAAAGATACAGATACTTCCTGACACCCGTCCGTGTCATATCCCCAGTAAAAAGCCAAAACGTACTCTTTGCACTCACAGATACATATATCTATACAAATTCCCTGACACTCGGCTGTGTCACCTTCCCCAACATAGATACCTGAAACATTTTGTAAACCGTACCCTTGTTTATATTACACTTTCCTCTTTTGACACTCGTCCGTGTCACTCTCCCCAGCAAGTTAAACACTCGTCTGTACAACACTCATACTTGTTACTCCTGTTTTACTCATACAGATACTCGTCCGTATCTTGTATATACCACTCAAATCCCCTCAGATTCGACACTCGTCCGTGTTCTTTGTTAACCAGTTGGTACTCGTCCGTATCATCATCTTCGAACATGCGTCAGCGTTTGTTTCTACTGATACTCGTCCATATCATGGTCTTAAGGATGCCCGTTCGCATCTTTAATCCATACACAATTTCAAACACTTGTGTCTTCTTGAATTTAGACACTCGTTTGTGCCTACTATTCCCCAGAAGAGTCCCCGCAGAACCAATACTCGTCCGTGTTCTTTGTTAACCAGTTGGTACTCGTCCGTATCATCATCTCTGAACATGTGTCAGCATTTGTTTCTACCTGATACCCGTCCGTATCATAGTCTTAAGGATGCTCGTCCGCATCTTTAGTCTATACACAGTACCCAAACACTTATACCTCTCATTCCTTGGATATAATCACTCGTCCGTGTTTACTTGTCCCAGCAAATCCCAGTGAACATTAAGAAGATTATACAGAAGATGACTGTTACTTATAAGGATTGGCATGAGATGTTACCATTTGCTCTTCATGGTTATCGTACCACAATACGTACTTCAACAGGGGCAACCCCATTCTCCTTAGTCTATGGTATGGAAGCAGTACTGCCCATTGAAGTTCAGATTCCCTCCTTAAGAATTATGAAGGATGCAGGCTTGGATGAAGATGAGTGGATTCAGACTCGACTTGACCAGATAAATTTGATTGATGAGAAGAGGTTAGCAGCAGTTTGTCATGGCCAGATGTACCAGAAACGAATGATCAAAGCTTTTAACAAGAAGGTTAAGCCAAAGGTATATCAGGCTGGTGACTTGGTAATCAAGCGTATCATATTACCACAGGGTGATCCTAGGGGAAAGTGGACTCCAACATATGAAGGACCATTTGTAGTCAAGACAGTGTTCTCAGGAGGTGCCATGATACTTACCACTATGGATGGTGAAGACTTCCCACAGCCTGTAAACGCAGACATAGTTAAAAAATACTACGCATGAAAAGAGACCCGCTAGGTTGACAGGCCTAGGCAAAAATAAGGGCATCCCGGCAAACCAAAAGGGTTTGGGCAAAAATTAGGGATATATATAAAAAGATGTACACCCGGCAAGTCGAAAACCTGAAAAGGCGGCTTGGGCAAAAAAGGGTATCCCGGTGGATTGAAAACCTGAAAGGGCAATCCAGGCAAAAGTTAGGGATTAAAGCGTATGACTATGTCTCGTTTGGATCACCCATGAAACTGCAATCAGTTGTACTACTTACTCAAGCTCGAACAGATAAAGCTCAATTCAATCGTTTTCGTCTCGACAGCAGAAGATGAGATACTTGAAGATAATGGCAATAGTAGAATTGAAACTCAATAGGATTATTTCCCACATAGTTGATTTTCTTTGTTTTGTAAAAGTTTATGACAAAATCCTCTTACTAGGGCTTATGTCTCCTTGTACAAACTTACCCATGAATGGGTCACTCTTTGATATAAATAAAAATCCATTTTTGAATCCTGATTTACTTTTACCCTATTTACATAAGCGAAACGTCCATTGGTTGTGTTTGAATGCATGTATGCTTTTGAATATGATTGATGTTTACCAGAAATGCATGTATGCTTAATATGATTGATGTTTACCAGAAATGCAGTAATAGTATTTACTAAGGACGAACGAGGGAAGGATTTCAACGAAGCTTCGCCGGTTCATCTCTACAAAACAGCTACAAACCCTCAGTAGGACGAATCTATCTTCATAAGGTCACATCTCCCACGGAATTTATATCCATCTCTTTTATCCTCATACGGATATTCGGGAATTTACTTTCCAATAAGGGTACGACGAACGAAGACGGGATGTTATATTTATCCTACTATCAAACGAAGACGGGAGGTTATATCTGCCCTACTATCAAACGAAGACGGGAGGTTATATATACCTTGTTATCCCCAGCATACGGGAGGTTATATATACCTTGTTATCCCCAACATACGGGAGGTTATATATACCTTGTTATCCCCAGCATACGGAAGGTTATATACTATCAAACGAAACGGGAACGAGTTCCTCATATTCTTCAACAACGAATCGGGATTTATTTTCCCTGGCCAGCAGTTGTTATACGAAGATATCCAGACGCTTCCGGCAGTATCATATCATACATACATCATTTACATCATACCATACCATACATATACATAGATATATAATACATTTCTTAGGTGCATCATATCATACATGCAGACATAATGCATAAACTAATATTATACGGAATGCTACCTTGTTTTCAGGTTAATTATCCAGCAAACAGACTTATGATTATCAGGATTGCTTTATCCTCCTGAAAGTTATCATTCCCTCAGGACTGCTTTATCCTCCTGAAAGCTTCTTATACCTCAGGACTGCTTTATCCTCCTGACAGCTATCATCATTACTTCAAGACTGCTTCATCCTCTTGAAAAACATATTACTACCTCAGGATTGCTTTATCCTCCTGACAGCTTATTATTACATCAGGACTGCTTCATCCTCCTGAAAACTCCTATTACATCAGGACTGCTTCATCCTCCTGAAAACTCCTATTACATCAGGAATGCTTTATCCTCCTGAAAGCATATCACTATATCAGGACTGCTTCATCCTCCTGAAAACTTCTAGTACATCAGGACTGCTTTATCCTCCTGAAAGCATTATACATCAGGACTGCTTTATCCTCCTGAAAACTTATTACCTCATCAGGACTACTTTATCCTCCTGAAAACACATCAATACCTCAGGACTGCTCCATCCTCCTGACAGCTATCATCATTACTTCAGGACTGCTTTATCCTCCTGAAAGCTATCATTATACCTTCATACTTTGGACTGCTTTATCCTCCAAGAAATGTATCTAAGAACTTTTCTCCAAGTGGAATCTTTAAGCCCACTTAATCATATTCAACTAGCCATCTGTATCACTTTATGCACTGGTGAGTGCAAATTTTTGGGCTTTTGTGTTCAATCCCCTTCAACCTTCCAGGTCACGACTGGCAAATATACCAATCTAACCCCTCAGGTTTCAGAAAATTGAACAGGGGCAGCTGTTGCACCCCAAAATTTGCCCTCACAATACAAGAGTTTGTGTGCTAAGAAGGTTCACAAGGTTCACAAGATTCACAATGCTTTCAAGACCTTTCATGAGGTTCATGAAGTCTACAAGTCACTTTATGAAGGTTCACAAGGTTCACAAGCTTTCCAATAGTTTCAAGACCTTTCATGAGGTTCATGAAGTCTACAAGTCACTTCATGAAGGTTCACAAGGTTCACAAGCTTTCCAATGCTTTCAATACCTTTCATGAGGTTCATGAAGTCTACAAGTCACTTCATGAAGGTTCACAAGGTTCACAAGCTTTCCAATAGTTTCAAGACCTTTCATGAGGTTCATGAAGTCTACAAGCCACTTCATGAAGGTTCACAAGGTTCACAAGGTTCACAATACCTCCCATGAGTACCACAAGACATTTTATGATGGTTCACAAGGTTCACAAAGTTGACAATTGGTCAGAAGAGTTGACAATTCCCTCAGACAGTGCATCTCCTAGGCAGTGCATCCAAAACTAGGGTTTTGACTTTAATCAGGCTAAATGAACTTCCAAGACTTCAAGTGAGCTTCATAACATCTTATATGTGTTTAAGAACCCCCATGACAAGTTTCAAGACTTTTCTCAAAAGTTTGCTCAGTCAGATGATCAGATAAGTCAAAATCAGTCAAAGTAGTTAAAAAGTCAAACTGAGGTCAACTGTGGTCAAACCAAAGTCAAACTTCATGATTTTTTGCCAACATCAAGTATATGAAGTAAAATTCATCATTTGATCAAGGGTTGATCATGATTCATCAAGGAGATTCCAGATCATCAAGAATCAGGAGTTTCTAAATTAGGGTTTCCTCAGTAAAAGTCAACTGAACTTTGACCAGCCATAACTTTCACATACTTCATCACCAAGTCTCCACTCAAATCTCATTTTGAAGGAAATTGAATTCTCTACAACTTTGTGTCTCACAAGCCAAGCCCAAAAATGCTTCATTTGGAAGGTATGAGCTAAGACATTATAGGTCATTTTGAAAGTCAACAAAAAGTCAACAACTTCAAAAGGGCATAACTTGAGATTGGTAAATGATATGGACATGAAACCAGTGGGGTTGTTTAGAGGACTCTTCAAGCTTTCCAAAATGTCCAAGAACACCCTCATACCATTAAAATTGAAGGATATGTGCCCTTGCAAAGTTGGGAAATTTTGGGTTGGTTTATGATGAAAATGGAGGTCTAAAACCAATTTCTTCCAAATGGGCTTGCCAAATGATGACCCAATCCATACAATGACTTCATGCACGACCCAAACCATTAAAAATCAGATTTTTTATTATTTTATTTTTATTTATTTTGATTTAATTCATTAAAAATCATTTTAAATAAAAATAAAATATGAAAATGTAAGATTTGATTTGGATCAAGCTTTTAGAAAATCATAAATTTGATTTGAATTGAAGAGGAAAGAAATCATGAGGATTGGCCAAAAATAGCAAGGGTTTATGCATGAATATTTGATTTTTAAGGCATGATCATTTTGAATCTTTTCATATCAAAATTTCCACACAACCATTCAATTTTATTGACCTAATTCAATCACCTATAAGTACTTAACTCATTGCAATCACAAAGGGACGAATTCCACAGCCTCATGAGTAAGTTCACATTGTTCAAAAACTCTCTCAAAACTCACATTCGGTTTTCAATCTCCAAGGCATTTGAAGGTAAAATAAGGACACAGCTATGATCCTTGGACCTCCCTGATCATGAACCAATACTCACATGCATCGAAACCATGCCATATCATGCTAACCGAATCAATTTTGTTCTTCAATATTGTGTTTTTCGATTTCATACATTTAACCACTATTAATTGATTTTGTTGTGTGATTCGTGTTAGTTAGGACCTAGGGATGCTTTCTGGACCAATTGATTGAAGCTTCACTGCCTAGAATGGATTCGGCCATGATTAGGGTTTTGACCTCCAAATTAGGGTTCTTCGATTCACTAAATATAAATGAATTTGAAGAACATAGGGATGTTGTGTGAACCATAAGGATCATAAAACACTGATCAATTTCATGAATTGGTACTGTTTTGTTGGAGTTTCATTTTCGCAGGTTTTGAATATGGAAGAACTTGCATGAAAATTCGCAGGAAAAGTGGCATCAAATTTCGCAGGTACACTGAAGAAGATGAAGCTGGTTGGCGCGTTCTGGAAAATTTGAATTTTGTTTAAAATATTTTATGTTTTATTGATTGTTTATTATCACAAGCGTGTAGCTTGTCCCAGTGGAAAGTCAGGCGTGCGTTTGATGAGAGGGCAGGGGATCGAATCCTGGCTGTGACAAATATTTTTGAGTTTTCTCATTTATGCATTGAATATAATATATTATTATTTGTTGATGGTTTGTTAACAGATGTGCTCACCCAGCAGGATTGGTTATGCGTGTGTTTGTTTGCCTAAGAGGCCCTGGGTTCGATCCTCCCCCAGGCCTTTTGCTTCTTATTGTTTTTCCCCCTGATTTTCCAGGTTTCAAAGAACAAAACCAATTGTAATCCATTCTCTATCACACATGCGTGGCTGGCCTAGTGGTGTGTTTTGGTGCTGGTAGGCAGAACGTCCTGGGTTCAAATCCCAGCCAGGTAAGTCCCATCTTTTTGCTTCTTTTTTCTATTTTGTCTTGTTTATTTAATTATTATTATTATTAATAAATCATATATAAATATAATTAAATAATGTTGTATATATATTCAATGTTCTTCAAATTCTAAAATTCTTTTTTTTTAATTCAAAAAAAATTATTTTTTATTATGTATTCAAATTATAATATATATATATATATATATATTTACTAAAATAATTTTGTATATTAGATTATAAACTCTAAAATATTTTTCTAAATAAAATCTAATATTTTACAAACTCTAATTTATTTTTCTCTAAAACAATTATAAAAAACCTAATTTTATTTTCTAATTTTTGTAAATATAATATTTAATATAATTAAATTTTGTAAATATGATTATTATATATATAAATAATGCCATGTTAATATATAAATATTCTAATTGTTTATAATTAAATATATATGTAAATAATTTCTAAAATTGCCAATTTAATAATTTCTCATAATATGTTCATAATTTATTTAATTTGTTTATAATTTTAAATTTTTATGATTAATTATTATAATTGTTCTTATTTTTCTATTATGCCATTAAAATTCTATTTTGTTTATTATTACAAATCATGTTTATTACTAATCCATTTATTTTTTAATTATGCTTATTATTATTTCACTAACCTTATTTATTTTTAATTATTATTACTAACCCCTATTATAATTATTATTGCTTATTTACTTATTTTTATTTATATTTTGCTTATTTATTCTTGCTATTTATTATTAATTGCTTATTATTATTATGTAAATGCTCCTGGATGTAATTTTTGTAAATATTTAAATTGTTTAATGCTATGGTTAGTAAAATAGGGAGTGTTAACATGTATTATATTTTAAAATTGAATTTAGGTCATTTAAATTATAAGATAAATACAAAATTAAACACTCACACACGTAAGTCGATCTTTGATCGCCATCTCACTTTCTAGGGTTGCCTCTCAATGTTGCCTATTCAAAAAGGTCAAGTGGGGTGTATAAAGCAAGGTCCCTTAAAAGAAAAGTCATCTAGTCCCTTCATAATTAAAGATCAAGTCCCTTAATGGTTGCCTTTCAATATGATCTTGTCCCATTCGAATAATGATGACAGTCCTTCCAAATTGCTTAATACACCCCACAGTTGCCTACATAAACAGATGTCCCCTCATATGTCCCTTACATCCAAGGTAATGACTACCTATTCCTTAATAATAGGGATAGTCTTACCATTTAAAGGATTCAAGAACAGAAAAGACTTAAACTTTAGGGTAGGTTCCTCATAGTTACTTGCTCACTATTTCAAAACAATTTCAAACATTTAACAATTTTCAAACAATTTTCAAGTACAAGTTTTTTACGCATCCGTACATGGATCATTATTAAACTCTTATGAAAATTTCTATTCACACACTTCACATTTTCAAAAACAATTCAAAGTGAGCTAAGTAACTAAGAGCCCATGGATAACCATAGATGTAAAGGGTGCTAACACCTTCCCTTTACATAACCTACCCCCCGGACCCAAAAATCATTTAAAAAGGTCTTTCCTGTTCTTTTATGCCTTTCCTTTGGATAAAATAAAAGTCGGTGGCGACTCTTGCTATCCGCAACATAACTAAAGTCAGTTCTCCCACCGTGTTACAGAACTGGCGACTCTGTTGGGGATTTAATATTAAAGAGGGGTACCCTTAGGAATTAAGATCACTTTAAATTGTTTGCCTTGTTTGCTTTATACTACTTGTTGGGGTGCTCTTATGTGTGAAAGATCCTAACCCGGATCTAGTGTACCTTAGGTAAATGGCAATAGACCAAGGAAACTGTACGACGTATATCGATACGGTTGATCTGGTGGCCATAGTTAGTGCGACTTCTTGGTTGGTGCTTATGTTCCTTAAGTCAAGTTGAGGATAATATGAGGCTGCCATATGTTGTCAATGCACTAACTAACTTTTAGAACCCTAGTTATCCCATCTTGGCCTTTAGAAAAGTAGTGAGGTAACCGGCTTTGGTGCAGACTGAAGTTGGTTGACACTCGATACTACGCTTATTGAGATTCTGAACTTGGAGGGTTTTGGTTGGCAAGTAAGTTGCCTTCTGAATAACCACCCTTATGAAGGATCAATGATATTGAGATCCCTTAAAACCTGGTTACCTTTGTAGGACAGGATGAACCAACTAACTTCAGGGGAGGGTACTTACCTTTGAACCTCATGCAAGCCTTTAAACCTAGGGCTATTGTGTGACTTGCTTGTGTGTGCCACATGTTTGTGATTGAACATAACATCATGACATCATCATGCATCATAAGCATAGCATTTTCACTAACCATTTCAAGGACCAAAGGATTTATCTTTGTTCTTTTTTTTGAAGGTCATGGCTTCTGCTCGTAGAAACACCATCAGGATCAACTTTGTGGGCATACCTGCCAAGCTTAAAGAGTTGGTTTCTCAAGTATCTGATCATTCCCAGTTCATCAAGAGACATGGTCACCTATTGGATCTAGTCACTTCAGGGTTCAATGAAGACATGATGAGTGTCCTGTTTCAGTTCTTTGACCCTAAGCACCATTGCTTTACATTCCCTGACTATCAGCTGGTTCCAACCATGGAGGAGTTCTCTAAACTTCTGGGCATACCTGTTCTTGATCAAAGACCCTTCACAGGCTTGGAGAAGGAGCTCAAACCAGAGGTTATTGCTGCAGCCCTACATCTGAAGAAGTCTGACATTGTTCTAGAAACAAGAAGCGGAGTCAAGGGTATTCTTGCTAAAGTATTAATGGATAAAGCTCAAATGTTCTTGAAGGCCATGAGCTATGATGCTTTTGAGGAGATCTTAGCCTTGCTGATTTATGGCTTAGTATTTTTCCCCAATCCAGATCAGTTCATAGATGTTCATGCCATCAACATTTTCCTGAGTCACAATCCAGTGCCTACATTGCTTGGAGACATCCTGCATTCTCTTCACACCCGTACTACAAGGGCAAGAGGAACTTTGATGTGCTTCATACCTTTGCTTTCTAGGTGGTTTATTTCTCACCTTCCTCGCTCAGTAATGAAGAATGAGCAAGGGTTCAGATGGTCCAAGAGGATCATGTCACTTTCTCACTCAGATATCCATTGGTGCTCCAGATCTATGGAGAATGTCACTATCATTGACCGTTGTGGGGAGTTTCCTAATGTGCCACTTCTAGGCATAAGAGGAGGCATCACCTACAACCCCTCTCTAGCTTTACGACAATTTGGTTACGCTCGGAGTGATGGTCCACACGACATGTTGATTCAGGGCATTGTGTTTGATTACGACAACGATCTTCAGGGTTACCGTCAGAGATTCATACGAGCATGGAGGAAAGTAAACAGGGTTGACAGCAAGACACTGGAGCCTAAGTACACTATTCCTATGGAAGCTTATCTCATATGGGTACGATCTCGTGCTCAGACTCTCATGATGCTGTATCCTGCCGTCCTACCAGTTACCATGGAACCTGTTGCTGAAGGAGACACAACTTATACCATCCTTCACCCAGACATGCCTACTGATATGGAAGACTTGCAGAGATCATGGATCCAACTGAAGGAGCAAAGGGATACTTTCGAGGCTCATTACAAAGCAGGCCAAGAAAGAATCCTGGAGCTAACAAAGCAACTTCACGAGGAGCGGAACCTCAACTCATACCTCAACACAAAGAGGAAACGTCCATGGGAGACTTAAAACCCCATCTTTTGTATTTATTTCATTTTTTTTATTGTAAGCCTAAAAGGCAAAACAAATTTATTACTAATAAAAGTTTACCTTCTTGTTTGTCTAAGCAAATTTAAATCCTGCGGTCCTTGAAAACATTGCATATGCATTCACATTTTTTCATTGCATCACAGGTTTATAATTGTGCACAGGTTTCTCATCTTCTCGCTGTTTATTTTAGCAATGGCTCTTGAACAATCAGTTAAGGATCTCCAGGCACAAAATGCACAGTTCCAAGAGCTGATCTTGAACCTGTCCAAGGGGCAGGATGAATTGAATGCACTGCTGGCCAAGAAGACCGAGAAAACTAGAAGGTCAGCTGGTTTGATCAACATGGGAAGAAGGTTCAAAGGTCTTGCCAAGACCAAAGAACCAGTTGAAGACTATGAATCTGAGGAATTTGAAAAAGAGGGAGGCAGTCTCCACAACACTATGGGGGACTCTGATTCTGAGGCCAATTACTACCATGACCCTAATGAAGACAAATTCAAAATGCTGGTGGATAGAATGGATGCTATGGAGTTGCAGAAGTCATCTGGGCTGGATTTTAAAGATTTGAGTCTGATATCTGGGGTAGTCATACCCATTGGGTTCAAAGTTCCTACATTTGTTGTTTATGATGGGGTCTCTTGTCCCAAGCTACATCTGAGGTCTTATGTCAGAAGAATTCAACCTCACACTGCTGATAAAAAGTTGTGGATCCATTTCTTTCAAGAGAGCTTATCGGGAGCTCAGTTGGAGTGGTATTATCAATTGGAGAGTGTCAACATCAGGGACTGGAATGATCTTGCTGAAGCTTTCTATAAGCAGTATCAATACAATGCTGACTTAGCCCCCACTCGCATGCAGCTTCAGAGCATGTCAATGGGTGCCAAAGAAAGTTTTAAAGAGTATGCGCAGAAGTGGAGAGACTTAGCTGGAAGAGTTCAACCCCCTTTAACTGATAGGGAATTGGTTGATATGTTCATGTGCACGCTGAATGGTCCGTTTTACAGTCATCTCATTGGGAGCTCATCATCTGGCTTCACTGAGTTGATAATGACCGGAGAGCGAGTAGAAAGTGGTATAAAGAATGGTAAGATCCAAGTGGGTACTTCCTCATCAGGTGCTGCAAAGAAGCCTCCCACTGGGAAGAAAGAATCCAATGCTGTTTATGGTCAGCCTGATCGTAACAGAAGGCATCAGTCTGTTAGTGCAGTTCATATTTCAAACCCAACTCCTGCAACAACAGAGTAGCCACAGGGCAACCAACAGAGGGCTAGAAGACAGTTCACGAAGATCAACATGTCAATGGCTCAGGCATTGCAACACTTGTTGAAGGCTGAACTTATTACCTTGAAAGAGGCTCCTCAGAATCCTAATGTTACCTCTCCCAGGTACAACCCTAATGCACGGTGCGCATACCATTCAAACTGTCAGGGACATGATACTAATAATTGCTGGGTCTTGAAGAACAAAATTCAAGATATGATTGATGCTGGAGAGATTGAGTTTGATCCTCCGGGTACTCCAAATGTGATTACTGCTCCAATGCCAAATCACGAGAAGACTGTCAATGCCATTGAGGAAGATCTGCATATCCATTCAGTTGCAGAGTTGACCACACCATTGTCTGTCATCAGAAAGAAGTTAGTACAAGCTGGGTTCTTTCCAGGTTGTCGTGAAGATTGTGTTTATTGTGAGTATAATCCAGATAAGTGTTGGAGGTTGAAGGACGGAATTCAACGTCTTATGAATAATTACACCATAGTGTTTGAAAGAAGACCACCTTCTGTGGAAAGTATGGTGGATCTTATTACGCAAGGTAAGAAGACTGAAGAGGTTGACATGGTTGACAGAGTACCAGTAAGAATCACTTCCAAAGGTCCTATTAAAATCACTCATCAGGGTCCAATCAAAATTACTGCTGAAGGTCCTGTGAAAGTTGTTGCTGAAGCCAGAGTGGCTCCTGTGGTCATTACTACTCCTGGTCCTATCCCGTATACGTCTGACAAAGTTGTGCCTTGGCATTATGGATCTGATGTTTACATCCATGGTGTTAAGCAAGAGCCTGTAGCTGATGTGCCTGTTGATGTTGACAATATTGCTGGATCTAGTAAGATCACACGTAGTGGAAGAGTCTTCTCACCTCCAATTACTTCCAAGAATACAGTTACTCCTGCTGCTACTTCCACCACTGATGCTAGGGGCAAAGGCCCTGTTATTGAACCAGTATCTACTGATGAGCCAGCGGCTGATGATCTCTCTAAGCAGATGGAAGAAGTATTGAAAATCATTCGCAAGAGTGATTATGACATTGTTGATCAGTTGGGGCATACTCCCTCAAAGATTTCTATGCTGTCCTTATTGCTGTGTTCTGAGGCTCATGCCAAGGCCTTGATCAAGTTTCTGAAGACTGCTCATGTACCCAGTGCAATTTCTGTTGACCAATTTGAGAATTGTGTTGCCCACCTGACCTATGACAATGGGTTAGGATTTTCTGATGCTGATTTGACCCCTGCCAAGAGGGATCATAACAGGGCCTTGCATATTTCAATTGAATGCAGGGGCACTACCCTGTCACATGTATTGATAGACAATGGTTCCTCTCTGAATGTGTTGCCCAAGGAAGTCCTGAACAAGCTAAGTCCTGAAGATGCTGTGCTGAAGCCCAGCAATATTGTGGTAAAGGCTTTTGATGGTTCTAGAAGAGTAGTGCATGGGGAAATTGATCTTCCAATCAAAGTTGGCTCCCAGGTGTTTACTGCTACATTTTTTGTGATGGATATTCGTCCTTCATACTCTTGTCTTCTTGGTCGTCCCTGGATCCATGGGGCAGGGGCTGTAACCTCCACATTACATCAGAAGTTGAGATATCCGGTAGAAGGAAGGGTTGTTACTGTCTATGGAGAAGAAGAATACTTTGTCAGCCATGTGAATACTTTCAAGTATCTGGAAATGGAAGGTGAATACATTGAGACTCTGTGTCAGACGTTTGAAGTGGTTCCTTGGGTTTTTAATGATTATGTAGCTCCTCCTATTGCGAAGAAAGTTCCTGTGGTCACCAGAAAACCTCCAACAATGGCAATGGCCTCCCTCAATGATGCTAGAGCTGTGGTGGATGAAGGTGGTTGTACTATTTGGGGTCAGCTTCCTGATATTCCATACAAGTCTGACAAGTTTGGTTTGGGTTTCACTGCAGAGTCCCAGAAGGCTGTTCGTCGTGCTCGTGCTGTTCGTATCACCAATCAAGGGGTTATGAAGAACCAAATCAATGCTGTGGGAGACTATGATGAAGACTACAACCTGGATGCTTGGATTTTTCCTACTGTGGGTGCTGGACTCAATAATTGGAAAGCTGAAGATGTTATCCCTATCTCCTTTAGTCAGGAATCCTCATCCACTCTGGATCCTGTTGATAACAGTTCTACTATTGCCAATTATAATTTCGAGAATCCGATCTATCAAACTGAAGACGGAAATGAGGACGATTGTGAAGTACCTGTAGAGCTTTCTAGGTTGTTACATCAAGAAGAGAAAGCTATACAGCCACATGAAGAGCCAGTCGAAGTTGTGAATCTGGGAAATGAAGAAAACAGGAAAGAGGTCAAGATATGGGCTGATTTAGAGGATAGTGTCAAGAGCAGGTTGATTCAGATGTTACGTGACTATGTGGAGATCTTTGCTTGGTCTTATGAAGATATGCCAGGGTTGGATACAAACATTGTGGTTCACCGTTTACCAGTAAAAGAAGATTGTCGTCCAAAGAAGCAGAAGGTTCGTCGTATGCGTCCTGAGATGTCAGAAAAGATCAAAGCTGAGGTAATGAAGCAGTTTGATGCAGGATTCTTAGCAGTGACTTCTTATCCTCAGTGGGTTGCAAATGTGGTACCAGTTCCTAAGAAAGATGGTAAGGTACGTATGTGTGTAGACTACAGGGATCTGAACAAGGCTAGCCCCAAAGATGACTTTCCACTTCCTCATATTGATGTTCTGGTAGACAACACTGCTCAGCATAAGGTATTCTCTTTTATGGATGGTTTCTCTGGTTACAATCAAATCAAGATGGCTCCTGAAGATATGGAGAAGACAACATTTGTTACACAGTGGGGCACCTTTTGCTATAAGGTGATGCCATTTGGTTTGAAGAATGCAGGGGCAACATATCAGCGTGCTATGGTGGCTTTGTTTCATGATATGATTCATCATGAGATAGAGGTATATGTGGATGATATGATAGCCAGATCCCAGAATGAAGAACAACATCTTGATCATTTGCATAAATTGTTTGAGAGGCTGAAGAAATACAAGTTGAGATTGAACCCAAACAAGTGTACTTTTGGAGTTAGGTCTGGTAAACTCCTGGGTTTTATTGTCAGTGGAAAAGGTATTGAAGTGGATCCTGCAAAAGTGAAAGCTATACGAGAGATGCCAGCTCCCCGTACTGAGAAGGAGGTTAGAGGTTTCTTGGGACGATTGAACTACATTGCAAGATTTATTTCCCAATTAACTGCCATCTGTGAGCCGATCTTCAAGTTATTGAAGAAAGATCAGGTGATGGAATGGAATGATGAGTGCCAGACTGCCTTTGATGAAATCAAGAGATATCTGCTAGAACCTCCAATTTTGATGCCACCAGTTGATGGGAGACCCTTGATTATGTACTTAACAGTGTTAGACAACTCAATGGGGTGTGTATTGGGGCAGCATGACGAGTCTGGCCGAAAAGAGCAGGCAATATACTACCTTAGCAAAAAGTTTACCGACTGTGAAACAAGATACTCACCGCTCGAGAAAACTTGCTGTGCTTTGGCATGGGCTGCTCGCCGACTAAGACAGTATATGTTGACTCATACTACCTTGTTGATTTCGAAGATGGATCCAATCAAGTACATATTTGAGAAACCTGCTCTCTCCGGAAGAATTGCAAGATGGAAAATGATCTTGACAGAATATGACATACAGTATACTACTCAGAAGGCCATCAAGGGAAGTGTTGTCGCTGATCATTTGGCTCATCAAGCAGTGGATGATTACCAATCAATGAGTTTTGAGTTCCCTGATGAAGACATTATGATTATTACCAAAGAACCTGGACAATATGACGGACCTGAACAAAGATCCCGATGGACCATGGTTTTTGATGGTGCTTCCAATGCACTTGGTAATGGTGTTGGTGTCGTGATTAGTTCCCCTGAAGGTTGTCATACCCCGATTACGGCCAGACTTTGTTTCTATTATACCAATAATATGGCTGAGTATGAGGCATGTATCATGGGTATTAAAGCTGCTATTGATATGAAGATTCAGTTCCTTGATGTGTATGGAGATTCAGCCCTGGTAATTAGTCAGATCAAAGGAGATTGGGATACCAAACATGATAACCTCATTCCTTACAGAGAGCATGTGTTGTCTTTGATCCCACATTTCAAAGAGATTACCTTTGGACACATTCCACGAAGAGAGAATCAGTTGGCAGACGCATTAGCCACCATGGCAGCCATGTTTGAGATCAGTTGGGATGATGAAGCTCCCAAGATTACTATTGATAGATTTGAAAAGCCTGCATACTGCAATGAGATTGACACAGAAGGGGCAGAGGAGAAGCCTTGGTTCTATGAAGTAAAAAGATATCTTGAGGCTCAAGAGTTCCCTGAAGGGGCATCTGTAAAAGATAGGAAGTTCCTGAGAAGGTTCTCTGCTAAGTTCTTTTTGAGTAATGGCATTTTATACAAGCGCAATCATGATTCAACTTTGCTTCGTTGTGTGGATAAGAAGGAAGCAACTGAGATTATGGCAGATATGCATGATGGGATCTTTGGCACTCATTCTAGTGGTCATACTATGGCAAAGAAGATATTGAGAGCAGGTTACTATTGGTCTACCATGGAAGCTGATTGCTATCAACACTCCAGAACATGTCACAAATGTCAAATCTATGCTGATAAAGTCCATGTACCTCCATCACCATTGAATGTGTTGACTGCTCCTTGGCCCTTTGCCATGTGGGGCATTGATATGATTGGTGAGATCAATCCAACTGCTTCTAATGGGCATCGTTTCATCCTGGTTGCTATTGATTACTTCACGAAGTGGGTGGAGGCAGCTTCATTTGCATCTGTTACCAAGAATGTTGTGGCTCGGTTCATTAAGAATAATCTCATATGTAGGTATGGCATCCCTGAAAGGATTATCACTGACAATGGCTCTAATCTGAACAACACTATGATTACTGATCTCTGCACGCAGTTCAAGATTAAGCATCACAACTCTTCTCCGTATCGTCCAAAGATGAATGGGGCAGTTGAAGCTGCTAATAAGAACATTAAGAAGATTATACAGAAGATGACTGTTACTTATAAGGATTGGCATGAGATGTTACCATTTGCTCTTCATGGTTATCGTACCACAATACGTACTTCAACAGGGGCAACCCCATTCTCCTTAGTCTATGGTATGGAAGCAGTACTGCCCATTGAAGTTCAGATTCCCTCCTTAAGAATTATGAAGGATGCAGGCTTGGATGAAGATGAGTGGATTCAGACTCGACTTGACCAGATAAATTTGATTGATGAGAAGAGGTTAGCAGCAGTTTGTCATGGCCAGATGTACCAGAAACGAATGATCAAAGCTTTTAACAAGAAGGTTAAGCCAAAGGTATATCAGGCTGGTGACTTGGTAATCAAGCGTATCATATTACCACAGGGTGATCCTAGGGGCAAGTGGACTCCAACATATGAAGGACCATTTGTAGTCAAGACAGTGTTCTCAGGAGGTGCCATGATACTTACCACTATGGATGGTGAAGACTTCCCACAGCCTGTAAACGCAGACATAGTTAAAAAATACTACGCATGAAAAGAGACCCGCTAGGTTGACAGGCCTAGGCAAAAATAAGGGCATCCCGGCAAACCAAAAGGGTTTGGGCAAAAATTAGGGATATATATAAAAAGATGTACACCCGGCAAGTCGAAAACCTGAAAAGGCGGCTTGGGCAAAAAAGGGTATCCCGGTGGATTGAAAACCTGAAAGGGCAATCCAGGCAAAAGTTAGGGATTAAAGCGTATGACTATGTCTCGTTTGGATCACCCATGAAACTGCAATCAGTTGTACTACTTACTCAAGCTCGAACAGATAAAGCTCAATTCAATCGTTTTCGTCTCGACAGCAGAAGATGAGATACTTGAAGATAATGGCAATAGTAGAATTGAAACTCAATAGGATTATTTCCCACATAGTTGATTTTCTTTGTTTTGTAAAAGTTTATGACAAAATCCTCTTACTAGGGCTTATGTCTCCTTGTACAAACTTACCCATGAATGGGTCACTCTTTGATATAAATAAAAATCCATTTTTGAATCCTGATTTACTTTTACCCTATTTACATAAGCGAAACGTCCATTGGTTGTGTTTGAATGCATGTATGCTTTTGAATATGATTGATGTTTACCAGAAATGCATGTATGCTTAATATGATTGATGTTTACCAGAAATGCAGTAATAGTATTTACTAAGGACGAACGAGGGAAGGATTTCAACGAAGCTTCGCCGGTTCATCTCTACAAAACAGCTACAAACCCTCAGTAGGACGAATCTATCTTCATAAGGTCACATCTCCCACGGAATTTATATCCATCTCTTTTATCCTCATACGGATATTCGGGAATTTACTTTCCAATAAGGGTACGACGAACGAAGACGGGATGTTATATTTATCCTACTATCAAACGAAGACGGGAGGTTATATCTGCCCTACTATCAAACGAAGACGGGAGGTTATATATACCTTGTTATCCCCAGCATACGGGAGGTTATATATACCTTGTTATCCCCAGCATACGGGAGGTTATATATACCTTGTTATCCCCAGCATACGGGAGGTTATATATACCTTGTTATCCCCAGCATACGGAAGGTTATATACTATCAAACGAAACGGGAACGAGTTCCTCATATTCTTCAACAACGAATCGGGATTTATTTTCCCTGGCCAGCAGTTATTATACGAAGATATCCAGACGCTTCCGGCAGTATCATATCATACATACATCATTTACATCATACCATACCATACATATACATAGATATATAATACATTTCTTAGGTGCATCATATCATACATGCAGACATAATGCATAAACTAATATTATACGGAATGCTACCTTGTTTTCAGGTTAATTATCCAGCAAACAGACTTATGATTATCAGGATTGCTTTATCCTCCTGAAAGTTATCATTCCCTCAGGACTGCTTTATCCTCCTGAAAGCTTCTTATACCTCAGGACTGCTTTATCCTCCTGACAGCTATCATCATTACTTCAAGACTGCTTCATCCTCTTGAAAAACATATTACTACCTCAGGATTGCTTTATCCTCCTGACAGCTTATTATTACATCAGGACTGCTTCATCCTCCTGAAAACTCCTATTACATCAGGACTGCTTCATCCTCCTGAAAACTCCTATTACATCAGGAATGCTTTATCCTCCTGAAAGCATATCACTATATCAGGACTGCTTCATCCTCCTGAAAACTTCTAGTACATCAGGACTGCTTTATCCTCCTGAAAGCATTATACATCATGACTGCTTTATCCTCCTGAAAACTTATTACCTCATCAGGACTACTTTATCCTCCTGAAAACACATAAATACCTCAGGACTGCTCCATCCTCCTGACAGCTATCATCATTACTTCAGGACTGCTTTATCCTCCTGAAAGCTATCATTATACCTTCATACTTTGGACTGCTTTATCCTCCAAGAAATGTATCTAAGAACTTTTCTCCAAGTGGCATCTTTAAGCCCACTTAATCATATTCAACTAGCCATCTGTATCACTTTATGCACTGGTGAGTGCAAATTTTTGGGCTTTTGTGTTCAATCCCCTTCAACCTTCCAGGTCACGACTGGCAAATATACCAATCTAACCCCTCAGGTTTCAGAAAATTGAACAGGGGCAGCTGTTGCATCCCAAAATTTGCCCTCACAATACAAAACTTTGTGTGCTAAGAAGGTTCACAAGGTTCACAAGATTCACAATGCTTTCAAGACCTTTCATGAGGTTCATGAAGTCTACAAGTCACTTTATGAAGGTTCACAAGGTTCACAAGCTTTCCAATAGTTTCAAGACCTTTCATGAGGTTCATGAAGTCTACAAGTCACTTCATGAAGGTTCACAAGGTTCACAAGCTTTCCAATGCTTTCAATACCTTTCATGAGGTTCATGAAGTCTACAAGTCACTTCATGAAGGTTCACAAGGTTCACAAGCTTTCCAATAGTTTCAAGACCTTTCATGAGGTTCATGAAGTCTACAAGCCACTTCATGAAGGTTCACAAGGTTCACAAGGTTCACAATACCTCCCATGAGTACCACAAGACATTTTATGATGGTTCACAAGGTTCACAAAGTTCACAATTGGTCAGAAGAGTTGACAATTCCCTCAGACAGTGCATCTCCTAGGCAGTGCATCCAAAACTAGGGTTTTGACTTTAATCAGGCTAAATGAACTTCCAAGACTTCAAGTGAGCTTCATAACATCTTATATGTGTTTAAGAACCCCCATGACAAGTTTCAAGACTTTTCTCAAAAGTTTGCTCAGTCAGATGATCAGATAAGTCAAAATCAGTCAAAGTAGTTAAAAAGTCAAACTGAGGTCAACTGTGGTCAAACCAAAGTCAAACTTCATGATTTTTTGCCAACATCAAGTATATGAAGTAAAATTAATCATTTGATCAAGGGTTGATCATGATTCATCAAGGAGATTCCAGATCATCAAGAATCAGGAGTTTCTAAATTAGGGTTTCCTTAGTAAAAGTCAACTGAACTTTGACCAGCCATAACTTTCACATACTTCATCACCAAGTCTCCACTCAAATCTCATTTTGAAGGAAATTGAATTCTCTACAACTTTGTGTCTCACAAGCCAAGCCTAAAAATGCTTCATTTGGAAGGTATGAGCTAAGACATTATAGGTCATTTTGAAAGTCAACAAAAAGTCAACAACTTCAAAAGGGCATAACTTGAGATTGGTAAATGATATGGACATGAAACCAGTGGGGTTGTTTAGAGGACTCTTCAAGCTTTCCAAAATGTCCAAGAACACCCTCATACCATTAAAATTTAAGGATATGTGCCCTTGCAAAGTTGGGAAATTTTGGGTTGGTTTATGATGAAAATGGAGGTCTAAAACCAATTTCTTCCAAATGGGCTTGCCAAATGATGACCCAATCCATACAATGACTTCATGCACGACCCAAACCATTAAAAATCAGATTTTTTATTATTTTATTTTTATTTATTTTGATTTAATTCATTAAAAATCATTTTAAATAAAAATAAAATATGAAAATGTAAGATTTGATTTGGATCAAGCTTCTAGAAAATCATAAATTTGATTTGAATTGAAGAGGAAAGAAATCATGAGGATTGGCCAAAAATAACAAGGGTTTATGCATGAATATTTGATTTTTAAGGCATGATCATTTTGAATCTTTTCATATCAAATTTTCCACACAACCATTCAATTTTATTGACCTAATTCAATCACCTATAAGTACTTAACTCATTGCAATCACAAAGGGACGGATTCCACAACCTCAAGAGTAAGTTCACATTGTTCAAAAACTCTCTCAAAACTCACATTCGGTTTTCAATCTCCAAGGCATTTGAAGGTAAAATAAGGACACAACTATGATCCTTGGACCTCCCTGATCATGAACCAATACTCACATGCATCGAAACCATGCCATATCATGCTAACCGAATCAATTTTGTTCTTCAATATTGTGTTTTTCGATTTCATACATTTAACCACTATTAATTGATTTTGTTGTGTGATTCGTGTTAGTTAGGACCTAGGGATGCTTTCTGGACCAATTGATTGAAGCTTCACTGCCTAGAATGGATTCGGCCATGATTAGGGTTTTGACCTCCAAATTAGGGTTCTTCGATTCACTAAATATAAATGAATTTGAAGAACATAGGGATGTTGTGTGAACCATAAGGATCATAAAACACTGATCAATTTCATGAATTGGTACTGTTTTGTTGGAGTTTCATTTTCGCAGGTTTTGAATATGGAAGAACTTGCATGAAAATTCGCAGGAAAAGTGGCATCAAATTTCGCAGGTACACTGAAGAAGATGAAGCTGGTTGGCGCGTTCTGGAAAATTTGAATTTTGTTTAAAATATTTTATGTTTTATTGATTGTTTATTATCACAAGCGTGTAGCTTGTCCCAGTGGAAAGTCAGGCGTGCGTTTGATGAGAGGGCAGGGGATCGAATCCTGGTTGTGACAAATATTTTTGAGTTTTCTCATTTATGCATTGAATATAATATATTATTATTTGTTGATGGTTTGTTAACAGATGTGCTCACCCAGCAGGATTGGTTATGCGTGTGTTTGTTTGCCTAAGAGGCCCTGGGTTCGATCCTCCCCCAGGCCTTTTGCTTCTTATTGTTTTTTTTTCCTGATTTTCCAGGTTTCAAAGAACAAAACCAATTGTAATCCATTCTCTATCACACATGCGTGGCTGGCCTAGTGGTGTGTTTTGGTGCTGGTAGGCAGAACGTCCTGGGTTCAAATCCCAGCCAGGTAAGTCCCATCTTTTTGCTTCTTTTTTCTATTTTGTCTTGTTTATTTAATTATTATTATTATTAATAAATCATATATAAATATAATTAAATAATGTTGTATATATATTCAATGTTCTTCAAATTCTAAAATTCTTTTTTTTTAATTCAAAAAAAATTATTTTTTATTATGTATTCAAATTATAATATATATATATATATATATATATATTTACTAAAATAATTTTGTATATTAGATTATAAACTCTAAAATATTTTTCTAAATAAAATCTAATATTTTACAAACTCTAATTTATTTTTCTCTAAAACAATTATAAAAAACCTAATTTTATTTTCTAATTTTTGTAAATATAATATTTAATATAATTAAATTTTGTAAATATGATTATTATATATATAAATAATGCCATGTTAATATATAAATATTCTAATTGTTTATAATTAAATATATATGTAAATAATTTCTAAAATTGCCAATTTAATAATTTCTCATAATATGTTCATAATTTATTTAATTTGTTTATAATTTTAAATTTTTATGATTAATTATTATAATTGTTCTTATTTTTCTATTATGCCATTAAAATTCTATTTTGTTTATTATTACAAATCATGTTTATTACTAATCCATTTATTTTTTAATTATGCTTATTATTATTTCACTAACCTTATTTATTTTTAATTATTATTACTAACCCCTATTATAATTATTATTGCTTATTTACTTATTTTTATTTATATTTTGCTTATTTATTCTTGCTATTTATTATTAATTGCTTATTATTATTATGTAAATGCTCCTGGATGTAATTTTTGTAAATATTTAAATTATTCAAAAAGGTCAAGTGGGGTGTATAAAGCAAGGTCCCTTAAAAGAAAAGTCATCTAGTCCCTTCATAATTAAAGATCAAATCCCTTAATGGTTGCCTTTCAATATGATCTTGTCCCATTCGAATTATGATGACAGTCCTTCCAAATTGCTTAATACACCCCACAGTTGCCTACATAAACAGATGTCCCCTCATATGTCCCTTACATCCAAGGTAATGACTACCTATTCCTTAATAATAGGGATAGTCTTACCATTTAAAGGATTCAAGAACAGAAAAGACTTAAACTTTAGGGTAGGTTCCTCATAGTTACTTGCTCACTATTTCAAAACAATTTCAAACATTTCACAATTTTCAAACAATTTTCAAGTACAAGTTTTTTACGCATCCGTACATGGATCATTATTAAACTCTTATGAAAATTTCTATTCACACACTTCACATTTTCAAAAACAATTCAAAGTGAGCTAAGTAACTAAGAGCCCATGGATAACCATGGATGTAAAGGGTGCTAACACCTTCCCTTTACATAACCTACCCCCCGGACCCAAAAATCTTTTAAAAAGGTCTTTCCTGTTCTTTTATGCCTTTCCTTTGGATAAAATAAAAGTCGGTGGCGACTCTTGCTATCCGCAACATAACTAAAGTCAGTTCTCCCACCGTGTTACACTATCCCCAGTGGAATCTCTATTCATTAGAACCCCTTCTTATCCGACATTCGTCCTATGTCGTGATATTTTTAGCAGCCGTCCCCTGCTAGGTGATCGTCCTTCACCTCCTGATGATCGTCCTTCATCATTTTATCCGATGGCCGTCCCCATCGTTGATCTTGTTATCTGACATTCGCCCTATGTCATGATAAACCCCGAGAGCAGCCGTACCCTGCTAGGTGATCGTCCTTCACCTCTTGATGATCGTCCTTCATCATGCTTATCCGATGGCCGTCCCCATCGTCGACCTTTTTCTATCCGACATTCGTCCTATGTTGTGATACCTTTTGGCAACCGCACCTTGCCAGGTGATCGTCCTTCACCTTAGATGACCGTCCCTCATCTTATCCCTTATCCCCAACAGAGCAGCCGTCCCCTGCTAGGTGATCGTCTTTCACCTTTGATGACCGTACCTCATCGTTTATTTCATTTACCTATAATCCCCAGAGAATCTTATAGCTTTACCTGATGGCCGTCCCCATCATAATATCTTATATCCCCAGTTTGTCGGCCGTCCCCGTCATTGCTTTATTTCCCGCATTTTCCCCAGCATGTCGGTCGTCCCCGTCATTGCTTCATCCCCAGCAGTCGTCCTCTGCTTGACGGTCGTCCTCCGTCACCCGCACCTTTATAATCATACTTTATTTTCTTTTACAATCTATATCCCTTTTCTTCTTCATTCTGTGAGTGCAAATTTTGGACTGTCTTTGGTATTCAACCACAAGTTATCTTGTTGGCCTGTTAAGCCGTTGCTTACATCCTGCACAGCTAACTCATGCTTGAATAGGGGCAGCTGTAAACACCCCAAATTTGCCCTCACCCATTCACACCATGGCTTGTGATCTTTTCATATGCATAAGTTCAATCATAGCATCTCATATTGCATATATGCTTCACTGCATTGGTTCAAAGTCACCTGCATCTAGGGTTTGTGATCTGAGCAATCCAAGGGCCACTTGAGCCACTCAAAAGGTCATCAATCACTTCAAAGGGGTCCATGTATGTTCAAGCATCATATTGTATCCCCACAAAGTCAAGAAAGTCAAAGAATCACAAGAACTGAGAAAGGCATGGAAGCAGAGCCAGGCTTAACTGCACAGATGACCTAAAATTAGGGTTTTGGTTTCAGAGGCTATAACTCCAAATTTTTTGGTCATTCTTGTTTCTATTGGTCTCTATATGGTATAGGGATCATGCATATCAATTTTCATGAAGAAATTCAATGGGGAAGGCATCTGATCAAGAGTTGATTTCTTGAGCAAGTCAGTGTAAAATCAGGGCCTCTGAGGCCTCCAATGACCCAACCAAAGGGTGTTCTTCATCATTTTGAATGTGTATGATCTTTATTTGATCATAGAAGATATTAGAAGTTCACAAAATTGAAGAATTTCAAGCCATTTGCAAAGTTGCCTTTTTGGGAAAATGACTTGTAATGGAAACTTGCCATTTTGGGAAACTTTTTCAACCCTTGCTTTTTGATTCAAAAATGGTTCAAATGAGAAAACTTTGGTCATGAAAGTTGTAAAATGGATCATTCCCTTTTCAAAAAGTACAAGAACTCATTCTAATTCATTTTGGATCAAAAGTTATGGCCTTGCAAAGTTGGATAAAATCATTGAAATTTCACTTTTGCACAAAATGGAAAACTTGCAATTTCTCATGACAAGCCTTTATGTGACTTCAATGTGACCTCTAATTATCATACCAATGCAATGCATGATCTAAAAATCAGTTTGGCCCAAAGAATTTCCCATTTCTATGCCTTGTTCTTCAAGTAATCATAAGCCATTCTTCATGAAAGTGCAAAGAGGGATTTCTTGCAAATTGATTCTCAAAGGGATTGTTTGACCTCTAGCTGGTTTCAAAACTTTGCCATGACCTAATGAAGCATGCCACACCAAAAATTCAGCAAGATTTCTCACATGTACATAGCCAAAAATCATGAGATGTAACAAGTTGTCAAGTTGCAAAAACCCTTCCAACTCATGATCCAAATGCTGCAGTCCTTCATGAACCATCCAAGGGCCATCCTTGACTCAAGCTGAGGCAGGATAAGCCTCTAGATTGCCTCTGACCCGAGCCATGCCTAGGGTACACAATATCTTGACTTTTTGCATAAAGACCTATACCAATCCCACAGTGACACACCAACTCTCTGCCCAACCAGAGCATGATATGTGGACATCAAGCAATCCAAAAACACACCATACACAAGCTGAATCCTCCCACATTGCAGCATCCAACAAAATCTGTCAAAACCTTTCCCTCTTCGAAACACACAACACAGCCATCAAACTTCACTAATTCCTTCACCAATCAACCAAAAATCATCCATAGAACAGATCCCACCCCTCACAATGATCTGAAACACAACACACAAGAACTTCATTTCCTGCTACACCAGAACCAAACAGTCACAACCAGCCACTCTCAAAGCATTCTAAGCTCCATTCTATCATCAAGAGGATCAAAGGAGAAGGATTGCACAAAGCTTAAGGCCAGAAAGCTCAAAATCAGAGAAGCTTCATCTCAGGTAACATGAAGAACTTTTTTCCCAGAAACTGATTTTTAAGTTCTTTTATGATGATATGTCTTCCCCTGATCATGAATATGTGTTTAGTTTTTAAAATGGTGAAGAAACCAGCATGTATGGTATCTCTGAATATTTGCCTGTGTTTCATACTTTGCTTCGATTCAGGCTTGTGAATGAAAATAAATGAATTTTGGGAGAGGGGTTAGGTTTAGATTGAGGAGAGGATCATTTTGGTGGAAGAAATTTCATGATTGGTAACCTGTAGCAAAATCTAGGGTTTATGCTCGCCGGAGAAGATGACCGGAACCACTATTCCGGTCACCTGAAGCTCATTAACCCTAATTGTGTCATTAATGAACTTTGAATGTGGACCTTAGATTCTGTGGACTTTTGTTGACTCCCGCGTGAACGTGTGGCCAGGATGTGTCATTAAAACCCTAATCCTTGTTTAATTAATTAAAATCAATTTAATTAAATCATAAAACAATTTTAGCCAGGTTTGAATCTGGGCCTTTGGATCTGGCGCGCAGTCAACCAGTCCAAGCCCAGATCAAATCCTGGCCATCCTTTTGAATTACTTTCATTTATTTATATTTTTATTTCATTTTTATTCATTTGTTTTGCATATTTATTTTAAAATAGCTAAAATCATTAAAAAATTATGAAATTTTTTGTCAAGGGTTTCATGAATTTTCAGAACACAAAAATATTTTTATTTTTATTTTTTGCATTAAAAATCATTTTTAAATCATTTAAATGTTTATTTTTAATAGGTTAATGAAAATTAATTAATTAAAAATACATTTAGGCATTTAAAAATCACCAAAAAATTCACATTGCATTTAAAAACATTTAGAAACATTGTCCAACTCTCAAACCAATTTCTTTTTTGTTCTTGATGCCTTTTGGTCATTTTCATTGGATTTAATTTCATTTCAAGGCAATATTTTATGTCAAACTTCAAAAATTTCTTTCTGCCTAACCATTGAGAGTTGGATAATGATTCTTTTTGCATTGCATCTTGTATAGCATGTAGTTTATAGGATAAAATTGGTTGGATTTGATCTTGCATTTTCAATTTGTTTAGCATTTTTCTTGACAAGGTACCTTAAAACCCTAGTAACCTTAGGAAATTCATAACTTTCACTAGGTTAAGAGTTGGATCCCCTCCTTTGGGCAGTGAGTTTGTATAGGTTTAGGGTATCTTTGGTTGAATTTTCAAATTTTTATCATGTCATTTGCTTCTGGTTTTGAATTTTTGCTTTGTGTGATGCATATAACCCTAATTTGTGCCTTCCCTTGCATCCATCTCTCATTTGCTTGCATCCATTGACTTGCCATGACATTTTGTGCATTCTTTTGATTCATAATACATCTTAGGACATATTAGAACCATGTTTGATCATTGCATATTTCATTTGCCATGTTGTATGTTCATTACATTTCATAACTTTTCATGTACTTCCATGGTTCAATGCATGCCTCATTTGCATCCTTATGCTTGTTTGATCATTCCCATGCCTTGTCTCATGTTTGTATCATCTCTTAGCATCATTCACTTCATGATCTTGCTCATGGTTTTGGTTTGCATCATCACATTTCATCTCATTTGCATTGCATTTCCTCTCTTATGCTAACATTTCAGGTGGTAAGTTGTTTGAGAAGTGAATTTGCCTTCACTTCTCATGGTTTCTTTTCATCTCTTTCATACTTCCTTTGCTGCATTTTGTATGTGTATTAGAGTGAGATTGCTCATTCATGTTCATCTTACTTTCTTTCTTCAAGCAACTTGTCTTCTTAAGTGAAGCAAGTTGTTTTGCTTCTCTTTGCTTCTTGCTCCTTT